>JACEVL010000267.1:300000-607008 GCA_020284085.1 Aporrectodea caliginosa | reverse complement strand
CCGTAATGCGCAATTGTCTTGCTGGATCTACTCTATCATACTTTAGGACTTCTGCCTCCTCGGTCTCTGGTCGGGAGCGCCACTTACAAGTTTATTTTTTATACAGTTACAATGAGTGACGGAATGTGTAAGATGCACGAAAAACCTATAGCGAAATCCCAAATAAAATCGAAATTATTGCCAAAACGTTGAAAACACCGATACGAATAGTTGAAACATCGCTTTAAATTACACACCTTTAAAAACACGATATGTATAATTATATAAATCTGGACTTCGCGTCAAGTTTCATAAATAATTTACGAAAACAATAGCTACGGTAACAATGCCTAAAGAAGATAACAAAAGCTCCCAAAAATTTGCATCGTTATCGTGAAAATGTCTATGCTGCATACATTTTATTGCACGTGAGTTGGGAATAGCGCATAAATAATCAGATGCATATAAATGAAATTATCTAGAGCAGAATGTCATGTAATGAAATTAAAAAAGACCATGCAACAATTGCCAAGAGAGTTGAAGAGACGCCATTTTTGACATTTCTAATTTCTAAATTTGTAAAAAAAATTGCCGTTTTTGGTTTTTTGGTTTAAAACACACACAAAACAAGCCTTTAACAGCCCTGGTTTGATCATGCAGCTTTCTTTATGAGGGACACTTTGCCCTGGCTCCCCATCCGCCAACTTATTCAGTTTAAGGTCTTAACCCTGAACAGTTCATTCTTGAAATGACGCTTTCTACAGTTACAATAGCAAAATAAGTGACAGAGTATGTAAGGTGCACGCTAAACCTAAAGAAAATCGAAATTAATGACAAAAAGGTAGTAACATTGATGCGAATTATAAAAACAGCGCTTCGAATTAGACACCTTTATAAATATTAACCTAAAAATTATATAACCTTTGACTTTGAGCGCAGTTTAACTGTGGCAAATTACAGTGAGTCCTTAGAATAATTTACGAGAACAATAGTTGCGGTAACAATGGCTTCTTCTTCTTCTTCTTCTTCTTCACGTTCTCTGCCCTCAGGCAGGTTCATATGTCCAACGACGACAATGGCTTATGAAGACAATTAACACTGATACGAATTATTGTCTATTATAAAAAAATTAAATACTGATTAAATTTTATTTCACGTGAGTTGGGAATAGCGCATACGAATGTTAGGCTTGATACCGTTAGCAACGTCGTAATACGCCACGATGCATATCATAACTCCTGGACCACAACAACCGATAAATCTGGCTTTTATTCTTTTATTCTCTCTTTGTCCCTAAATGACGGATCTTCTGAGAACTGTATAATTCGATCCTTCATGAAGCCTCCTTTTCTGCTTCCATATACAAGACAAATGCGTCTCCAAACGCATGTTAATATGGGTCAGCTCCCACAAGTACAGCGAAAATCTCTTGTCATAATTGGGTGTACTAGTTAATGCCGTTAAGCATTGAATATTAGTGACATTGTAAAGAACTGCTTTGACACCTTTTATTGGTGTCCTTTTGACCCTATAAGTTTCTCGTTTTCGTTTTGTACTGTTTATAAAAAACACTGCTCGTATTGTATTGTATTGTATTGTATTTGAACACTTGTTATAGCGCCCCTACCAGATTTCCCATTCAGAGGCGCTCCCGACTACTGCGCGAACGCTGAATCGGAGTTTCACGCCGAAGCGCATGAGCAATTGCGAGTGAAGGACTTGCCCAGGGTCCCTACGCGACGGCTTTGAGGTGGATTCGAACCCGCAACCCTCCAGCTGCAAGGCACCGAACATACCCCCAAACCACCGCGCCCCCAGTATATTGTGTTGTGTTGTGTGTTGTATTGTACTCCACGTTTATAATGCGACCGAGCCACCCGCAGTAAAGATCCGAGAAATTAATCTCTGATAATCCGACCCGACCGGGAATCGAACCCGGGGCGCCGGCGTGACGAGCGGGCACCAACCCACTCGGCCACTCAGGATCCTTACTCTGACAGTGCCAGTCCCAAGCCTAGATAAAGGAGGAGGTGCGATGCTAATGATCTTTGTTGTCACACAGTGTCGTTAAACTGAAACTACTACTACTACTGTATTATACTTTCGAATTTGTCATAATTATGACGACGTTAAACTTTGGATTCGTAAAAGACTGCTTTCAAACACAAACGTTGAGAACTGTTCGAAAATAATTTATTTAGACTATAATGGCTTTTGTTGCCATAAGACGTCGTTAAACTCGGCATCGACGATTGCATCTAATCCATAAAATTACGCCAATAACCCTGGTATGGTAGGCCTAGTCATAAGATTTTGCTGCAGACTGATGTTAAAAACCAACTTAAACTGCGGTTAATATTGAACACCTTTTTAATGCCTTCAACAGAAGTTATATAATGTGAAACGCTATTTTCATTTGACTGATCGGTACAGCAAAAGAAAGCTTACATGGTAATAAATTATTATTGTATTGTATTGTATTTGAACACTTGTTATAGCGCCCCAACCAGATTTCCCATTCAGAGGCGCTCCCGACTACTGCTGTAGTCGGAGTTTCACGCCGAAGCGCATGAGCAATTGCGAGTGAAGGCTTGCCCAGGGTCCCTACGCGGCGACTTTGAGGTGGATTCAAACCCGCAACCCTCCAGCTGCAAGGCACCGAACATACCCCTAAACCACCGCGCCCCAGTTGTATTGTGATGTGTTGTGTGTTGTATTGTACTCCACGTTTATAATGCGACCGAGCCACCCGCAGTAAAGATCCGAGAAATTAATCTCTGATAATCCGACCCGACCGGGAAGCGAACCCGGGGCGCCGGCGCGGCGAGCGGGCACCAACCCACTCGGCCACTCAGGATCCTCAAGTAGTAACAGACGATAAAAAGTTTAAAACAGGAGTCAAATTTAACTGTATTGCAGCCTGCAAGGCGCCCATCTGACCAACTGCTCATTTTACAGTCGCCTTAGGGAGTCGAAGGCTGAGTAAACCTTATGGGGCTAGTGGGTATTGAACCCGCGTCCTTCTGATCTCTGTGCCAGCGTCTTACCATTCAACCATCTCCCCGTGCCAGTAAGAAAACCGTTCATTCGTAAGTTTTAAAACAATCGGTTTTAGAATAAATTTCTAAGTGTAACTCATACATTCGTATCTATACTGATTGGACCTTGTTTCTGCTGCATTCAAGTAGTACCGAGTTTAAATATAGCTAAAAAAAAATTGATTATGCAATAACTCCAGTATTTATGCAGCGGGGTTGACTGCAAAAATAGAAACGGTTCAATGAATATTAAACTGTGAATGTAATAGTAGCTGTGAGTTTGCGATTTTCTCTGATTAATTGAGTGTTCTTATATCAAATATGAAACCTTACTATCAATCTAGTGGGACGCGGTGGTGTAGCGGTATGTTCTGTGCCTTGTAACCGGAGGGTCGCAGGTTCGAATCTACCTCAAGCCACTGCATAGCGACACTGGACAGGCGCTCACGCATAATTGTCTGTGAGGAAGGCAACGTGAAACCATCTAACTCATCTCATCCCAAGGTGGCATAAAAGACAATGGACCTGGCAGAGAATTCATCGTCAAAAATGTTTCAGCACACAACAACGCACTAGAAAAGGAGCAAATTTCGATCTTGCGATTAACTATTAAAAATCTGCTTTTGTAGCGTCCGGAAACTTGTTTTAAGGGTGTCTTATAACAATATCTCTCTACAATGCAATGATAGTGATAGCAATGTTATTATTTATTTATTTATAGAAGGGTCTGGTATTTATTATTATTATTATTATTATTATTGTTATTATTATTATTATTATTATTATTATTATTATTATTATTATTGCTACTATTTCAGGTCTCTTTTATTATTGTGGTAAACTTCTGGAATTGTCAGCTCTTACCTGACGATTGATCGCAAAATCTGGTATTTGTAGCGTCCGACAAAATTCTTTTAAAGGTGTCTAATTACAATATCTCCTTCAATGCAATCATAACGATAGCTGTTCGAATCTAGCTTAGCCACTGCGTAGGGAACTTTCACAAGTTGCTCGCTCATAATTGTCTGCGAGGAAGGCAAAGGGGAAACCACTTCACTCATCTCATCACCGGTTGGCATAAGAGACAGTGGACCTGCCTTCATTCGGGCAGAGCACTCATCATCATCACTCTCAGTCTATACCTACTTTATTAAATGAATTACTAACTCATAATTTTATAACTACATTCTAACCTAATAAGATTTTAATTAGTTCTTTCATTCATTTGAGAGATTTATATAGCGCCTCTTCAAGATTATCTACTCAGGAGTCACATTTACCTGACAGGCAATGATAGAGCAGACTATTTGGCTAAAGAAGCTCTAAGCATTGATCACATAAAGTGTCTTCTTTTTTATCCATCTACTTTAACTTGCGGGAATCTTGCTTGCTTGCTTGCTTGCTTTTGATTGCTTGAATGTTTGTTTGAGCCACAGGCTAAAATGTCAAATCTTGCGACGACTAGTTCGATCACTTACAATCATTCAATCGTCGTGAAACTTGGCATATAGACTCGCCCTCGCACACACTTCATTCTATCAAAATTTCAGCTCCCCAAAAAGGCTAGCTTATAGAATCGGGGACTAAACTTTTCGAATCGGGGAATCCCCTTTTCCGATACGGAGCGTTGTGATTGGCCAGCGTTGTGATTGGCCGCAGTCGTAAAATGAACGCGGACTATATATTTGTAGAGGTAACTGCTTCATAAGACGCATTATAGGATAGTAGATGGATATAGTAAAAAACTTTGTTTTTACGGGCTGTATTTTATTATCCATCTAGTTTAACTTGCAGAAATCTTGCTTGATTGATTGATTGAGTCACAGGCTAAAAAGTTAAATCTTGCGACGACTAGTTCGATCACTTACAATCATTCAATCGTCGTGAAACTTGGCAGATAGACCCGCCCTCGCACACACTTCATTCTATCAAAATTTCAGCTCCCCAAAAAGAGGCTAGCTTATAGAATCGGGGACTAAACTTTTCGAATCGGGGAATCCCCTTTTCCGATACGCACCGTTGTGATTGGCCACCGTTGTGATTGGCTGCAACAATAACGGGTGCGGTGCCTGATTACACGGACGCTATGTTGTAAAATGCTATATATTTGTAGAGGTAACTGCTTAATATGACGGATTATAGGATACTAGATGGATATAGTAAAAACTTTGTTTTTACTATTGGTTCTTTTCTTTTAAGTTCTCTGCCCTTCGGCAGGTTCCAACTTCCAATGACGCCAATTTTCTCTTTGCTGTGCTCATTTCTTTAATTCGCTGTATCCGTCGGCCATCCATCCCAGCATCATTTACCTCGGTCTTCCTCTCCCTCTTTTCCCTTCCATTCTTCCTTCTATGATTTCCTTCAGGAGGGAGTCTCCTCTTAATACGTGCCCCACCCAGTTCTTCTGTCTTTCTCTTATTGTTGTTATCAGCGATCGCTTTTCATCAACCATTTGTAACACCTCTTCATTCGTTATATGCTCAGTCCAGCTCACCTTCTCCATCCTTCTCCAAATCCACATCTCAAAAGCTTCTAATTTCTTAATATCTTCTATCCTGATGGTCCAGGTCTCTGACCCATACAGTGCCACACTCCATACCAGTGTTTTAACCAGTCGTTTCTTTAGGCTTTTATTTAGCCCTCCTCTCAACAATTCTCCTCTTCTCGTGAATGCATCTTTTCCCAGTACTATTCTTCGCTTCACCTCATTTTGACACCTTGCATCTGTTGTTATCATGCTTCCCAAGTAACAAAAGCTCTTAACCTGTTCCACCTCCTCACCGTTGATTTTTATTTTCTCTGTTACTTCCCCTTCCTCTCTGCTTATCCTATACTCTTTGTCTTTCCAATGTTTATTTTCATGTTGTATACATAAAGTGTACTATAGTATATTTCACCGCTGATCGTACTCTCGTCGTGCCAATCTAAAGAGTGGATGAAGGAGGAGGGCGACGCTAATCAGGTTTGTAATGACACAGTGAGTGTCGCTAAACATCAACCAACCGCCGATTGGTTAGAGCGCTTTCGTTAGACACCTTTAAAACGTTATCAACCAATGCTATATAAGAATGGGCCACTGTGATATGTGATATTGGTAATCTTCTGATTCATTGAGTGCTCTTACATCAATTAAGAGATCTTACTGTCAATCTAGACCTACTTTATTAAATGAATTACTATATCACATTAGCAAACCCAAGTCACATTGATCTGACAGGCAATGATAGAGCAGACTATTTGGCTAAAGAAGCACTAAGCATTGAACACATTAATATTTCACCGCTGATCGTACAGTGAGTGTCGTTAAACATCAAGCAACCGCCGATTCGTAAGAGCGCTTGCTTTAGACACCTTTTAAATGTGGTCAACCAATTCTATATTAAAATGGGTCACTGCAACAAATTGGTTCTCTTGAATAACTGTGTCTAGCTATTATTTGACTTCATTTTATAAAAGATAGAACTGACAATGAACAAGTTTGATTGGTAGTGCAGTTTTATTTTTCTGCCCCAAATGCTGGCTAAATTCTTTTCTTGTGACGTTGATATCGAATATTGAACCTGTCATGCTCTTGTCTGTACCTTAATTTATTAAGCTATGCATATTGAACATTGCTTGTAAATATAATTATGATGTAGATGATTTAAGATTATTAATACAGACAAATGTTACGTTCTACAAGTATTGTAAATAAGATTCAGGAGAAGAAAGTTTTAACAGAGCCAAAATGGCCACCCCAACAAATGAACGGAAAGCCTTTAAGGCTACAAAATCAATCTAAAACACACCAGGGCCAAAAATAACGTTTTCCTTTTCATGGCCAACACGAGGAGGCTGTTCGGATAAAATACTTAGAAACCAGGGGCGTAGCCAGGAAAGGAGGGAGTTTTAAGTTTTCGGGGTTTATTTGGAAATGGTCATATTTTTCTACATTTTCAGTTTTTTTTATAACAGTAATGCATTTATTTTCGGGGGTTGAACCCGTAAAACCACCCCCTAAATATGCCCATGTTCGTGGAACCATTAATTTTGGCTTGTGTAGTATAATTATACTAATACTGCATAGCCTAAAATAGCATATATACTTTCCGATGGATGGATAATGATGGTGAAAGTGACACAAAAGAGACAAATTCTCTCATTAACCGACAACACATTAGCAACGCCAGTCACCATTACCATCTAACCATTATACGTCCAAATTATTAACTGGATTTTAAAGCAACCTATATGCATAGTTTTTATATACACACATATATATTATGTATAATATCTATAATCAATCTATCATAATAATAACGACATTGATGGCGCCGAAATAGTCTATATATATTATATGTGTGTGTGTGTGTGTGTGTGTGTGTGTGTGTGTGTGTGTGTGTGTGTGTGTGTGTGTGTGTGTGTGTGTGTGTGTGTGTGTGTGTGTGTGTGTGTGTGTGTGTGTGTGTGTGTGTGTGTGTGTGTGTGTGTGTGTGTGTGTGTGTGTGTGTGTGTGTGTGTGTGTGTGTGTGTGTGTGACGAATACTGTGAAGGGACCTTGAGTAAGTCCTTCGCTCATAATAATTGCTCAGCGCCATCGATTGATGCTTCGTCATTAGAGATTAGAGTGCATAATAAACACATAATAAGGATCCTGAGTGGCCGAGTGGGTTGGTGCCCGCTCTCCGCGCCGGCGCCCCGGGTTCGCTTCCCGGCCGGGTCGGATTATCAGAGATTAATTTCTCGGATCTTTACTGCGGGTGGCTCGGTCGCATTATAAACGTGGAGTACAATACAATACAATACAACACATTACAATACAACTGGGGCGCGGTGGTGTAGGGGTATGTTCGGTGCCTTGCAGCTGGAGGGTTGCGGGTTCGGATCCACCTCAAAGTCACCGCGTAGGGACCCTGGGCAAGTCCTTCACTCGCAATTGCTCATGCACTTCGGCGTGAAACTCCGATTCAGCGTTCGCGCAGTAGTCGGGAGCGCCTCTGAATGGGAAATCTGGTTGGGGCGCTATAACAAGTGTTCAAATACAATACAATACAATACAATACAATACAAATACAATACAATAATAATCCTAATATATAAATATATATATATATATATATATACGTCGATGGTAATAATTATAATTATATTTATACATATTGACCAGTTCACGTTCAACTGACGCAGATAAAGATCAGATTAGGGGCCGTCCATAAATGACGTCACGCTATTTTGGCCGATTTTTAACCCTCCCTCCCCCTCGTCACACTTCGTCACAAAAAGTAAGACCCCCTCTGAAAATGACGTCACAAAGCTCTGACCCCCTAAAACCAATTTCCATGGCGAAGCAAAATGCTACTTCATGGCACAAATAGCGAAAGCATGAATATTTTAAAATCTAACGGTGACCAAAATATTGAAATAATTAGAAAATTATTAATAATGGTGCCCGTATATATTAAAATAATTAAAAAAATAATTAAAATTTAATCCTCAAAATTAGTGCTGTTGTTATTAAAATTAAATTGTTGTTAATTGTTAAATTTAATAACATAGACCTGGTGTGACGTCACACTATTCAGACCCCCCACCCCCATGTCACACATCGTCACAAATTTCCGACCCCCTGCCCCCCTAGGTGCGTGACGTCATTTATGGACGGCCCCTTAATTAGCACCCAGGTCTCATGCTTATATAGCGTTGGTTCGCGGGTGGCTCGGTCGCATTATAAACGTGGAGTACAATACAACACACAATACAACACATCACAAAACAACTGGGGCGTGGTGGTGTAGGGGTATGTTCGGTGCCTTGCAGCTGGAGGGTTGCGGGTTCGGATCCACCTCAAAGTCGCCGCGTAGGGACCCTGGGCAAGTCCTTCACTCGCAATTGCTCATGCGCTTCGGCGTGAAACTCCGATTCAGCGTTCGCGCAGTAGTCGGGAGCGCCTCTGAATGGGAAATCTGGTTGGGGCGCTATAACAAGTGTTCAAATACAAATACAATTGGTTGGCCCTGTTTTAAAGGTGTCTTAAAAGAGCGCTCTATCCCACCAGCAGAAACCTATATAATCTGTATGATTTATAATAATAATAATCAAGTTTATTATTCTAACTGTCACACCGCAGAATGACTAAAATTCGTAGTATGAACGGATGATCACAAGTTATTACAGGATTCGAATTTAACTGTATAAGGCAGCCATGCAAGGCGCCCATCACCCCCTACTGCTCATTTTGCCAACGCCATCTGGCGAATGAAAGGCTGAGTCTATCTTTAAAAGGGTAGCTAGAAGCGATCCCGCGTCCGTGTTGATCTTTGCTCTTCTTGCCAAAGTGTTACCATTACCCTAAAGTCCTAATTAAACCCCCTCCCCTTGGAATGAATGACCTGATCAGTTCAATACATGGTGTATGTTTATTACCACAATTGTACCCAAAATACGGGTAGCGATTGGTCAATTAAAAAATATTCTTATCTTTTAGACAGTGGTGCTTAAGAAATGCGTATTAATTTGTATTTATTGACCTATTCGATTTAGCTTCAAAAACCAACGACTTAAATTCTGGGACGTGTCTTTGATTTATATAGAGTTAAGTGGCCCTTTTTTAATGGTGTCTTACGAGAGCGCTCTATCACACCAGCAGATACCTTAGAACGGAAGACCTTTGATTTATTATAATAAGGATGACTTATTCACGATATCTTAAAACTTTCCTCTTCTCCAAAGTGTAATTAGCAGTTGGTTGAATAAACTATATACTTACTTGCTATCTATTGTAAATAATCGTAACACCTCGGTAGGCCCACCCTACAAAAGTCATGTTAGGGAGACCAGCTTTTGCACGGGTAAACCCTATATCAAATCAAGTAGCAAGGTTGTTTTGTCCGTTCCGGTGCCAGACCAGACTCCGGGGAGGTCAAGCCGAGGAGACAGCATTTACGTGCTACGGTGGTAATCGTTGATGGTGGTGGTCGCGTGGTGGCGCATGAGTAGAATCAGGATTGGTTAGGGACGTTGCGTTAGACACCTTTAAAACGATTTCACCGTTGATATAATAGTATCGGACACGATAGGTGATTAATGGACAATAGGAAATAGAATTAGGATTATGATAGCTTGAAGAGTTCGGTTAAAAGTTCGACTTAACTCCGCCACTGACTGTACTCGGTCTATGCCAGTCCCAAGTCTGGATAAATTAGGAGGGCGACGCTATGATCTTTGTTATCACACAGTGTTGTTAAACTGAAACTACTACTACAAGTTCGGTTTTCAGTCGTGAGTTGAAAGTAGCAGAGGAGAGTGCAAAGCGGGGAAAGGTGAAATTAAGAGACGAGATAAGAGGATGAGCAAATTGGTGGAGATATTTTGGGAGTTCATTCCAAAGAATAATATTAATATTCGTTTATTAATTAAGTCGATGGCTCTGGCCTGTTTTTTATAAGATGTCCCTGCATACTGATGTGAAAACCCATCTTAAACTGCGGTTATGATTAAACACCTTTTTAATGTGTATACTGGAAGTGATATATTCGTTGAATACTCTATAACCAGTAACTTTCAAGTAGCTGGTAGTAACAATAGTATTCGTTTATAAATTCAAACTGACAGCTGTCAGTAAGCTAGCTCAGTAAGTCAATATTGTTTACTTGATAACAATAACAATAATCGGTTATTAATTCAAACTGACAAGTACAGAGTCAAATTAAATGACACAGTAGTAACAGATGGTAACAAGTTTCACAAGAGTTGAATTTAACTGTATGACAGCCTGCAAGGCGCCCACCTGTCCAGCTGCTCATTTACAGTCGCAGTCTATGGAGTGGACGGCTGAGTTAACCTTATGGGGCTAACGGGTATCAAACCCGCGTCCTTCTGATCTTCGTGTCAGCGAGTTACCATTCAACTATCTCTCCCCGCACAGGAGAGCTTGTGCAATATAGACTGAGGACCGATTGGAGGATTGCAGAATTTCAGAGAGGATGAGATTTGAGGCCGAGATGAAGAAATATAATTATGATGATGAGCGAGTAGACCCGGGCGTTTGGATGGTGAACAGCTGGCACCTGTAAGAGGGCTGAGAGTTTGAATGGCGTTACAGGCTACGTTGCAGAGGGCGCTCGATAGTGTAGTGGTTCGCGTGCTGGACTGTCAATCGAGAGGTCGAGGGTTCAATCCCCGCCAGAGCAGAAATATGGTTTGAGATTTCTGCTCAACCTGCACCCCGTAACCAACTCAGCTGTAATGATTGCACTGACCTTACACTGTCGGTGGGAAGATGAGACGGTGAGGGAGAGGACTGGTCATCCGCCTTCATTTAAGCCGAGGCTAAGAAAATGAAGTTGCTAAAACTTCATACCCATGGCTGCCTCAGTGCCTTAAGGGATGACTCTTTGCTAATGCTTCTCAATAAAGAATATTCTTACTGACTTACTTACTTACTTACTTCTTATTCCCTCCTATAGGCTTCCTGCAATGCACAATGCTTTTACAAATTAGAACGGCTCAAACAGGTCAGACCTGCCAACAGGTAGACCTATACAGTTCTGTTATTTTAGCGAATAAAATCGTTGACTGAGATTGGATTTCGTTCGCGGTTGTGATCATCAACAGCCCAGGCGTAACGATGACAAAAGCTGTTGCCATTCACGATTCACTACAGGTGCGATTTTGAAACGCTTCCGTCCTATGATCGAGTTTATGTCTTTCTAATGAAAGCGTCGATCAAAACGCATCCAATCAATAACGACACCCCTGCACATCGACGTATATTGAGTGGCTAGGGACGTTGCGTTAGACACCTTTAAAACGGTTTCAATCGATGGTATATAAGTTTAGAATATTCACTGTATCCCAGATGCGACTCGACCTTTACTTTTGACCTCCTACCTTTTGCAAAGAAATGGAAACGAATTCAAACTATGTTAACTAAAATAATGTCTTCAGTGCTTTTAGAAAAAAAAACAATCTTATTTTTAAAATCATTCTGCTTTCGAAAATATAGAAGCACAAAATAATTATAAAATCCTTAAACTTCAGGATGGTATTCTTAAAAATTATTTTGTTTATACGTGTGTGTGTATGTGTGTATGTATCTGTGTATGTCTGCATGTGTGTAAGTATGTATGCATGTATGTATAATTACGTGCATGCATGTATGTATGTATGTATGTATGTATGTATGTATGTATGTATGTATGTATGTATTTATGTATGTATGTATGTATGTATGTATGTATGTATGTATGTATGTATGTATGTATGTATGTATGTATGTATGTATGCATGTATGTATATTATATGCATGTATGTATGTATGTACATATGTACGAAGACTAACTGATGTAATATATTAGTTCGTAATGACATCATATTATAGAAGCTAGCACAGAGTGCACCTCTGAGTAGGGCGCTATATAAATGTTCATGTACATTACATTACATTAATTGGTATAGCAACTATTGAAGTAACTCACAAATGGGTGGATCGATTAATGGATGGATTGAACAATGCGTGAACGGATGGACAGATGGATTGCAGCATTACCACCCAGTCATTAAAACACACTACGCCGCGATGTTCAATGATGAGCAATCGTTTGGCTTTCATCCATCGCCTGCCTCTGTATCATCTTAATTCATCTTCACTGAATGCGGCCGAGGCGAGTCTTGTAAACCCGACAGAGGTAATTTTAAACAGCGCTATATGTATGTATGTATGAGCACTTTGTTATAGCGCCCCTTCAAGATTTCTACTCAGAGGCGCTCCCGACTACAGCGCGGACACAGAATCGGAGTTTCTCGCCGAAGCGCATGAGCAATTGCGAGTGAAGGACTTGCCCAGGGTCCCTACGCGGCGACTTTGAGGTGGATCCGAACCCGCAACCTCCAGCTGCAACGCACCGAACATAGCCTACCCCTACACCACCGCGCCTCACAAGAAAATGCGATGTAACGTAGTCTCTTAAATTTAAAGTTTCCTGGAACACTAGTTCGAATTGTTAAAAAAACGCTTCAAATTAGACACCTTTGAAAGCTTCATGTATGCATAATTATTATTATATAAACGATGACGACGAGCGCACTTCGCTTACGATGGCTTTATAGGCTCCTAATGCCAAAGCGACTATGCTAAGGCTGGTAATTGCGTAAAAATACGGAGAGCCAGCATATGGTAATAAATATCGGTGGTAGAGCCAGTCCTTAGCCTGGTGAAAAATAGGGTGACGCTGATCATCTTTGTTATATCAAAGTGTCGTTAAACAGCAACTATAACCTACGACACTATATATGGATCTGACGATGTGCCGATTTGTCGTGCTGCTCCGCCTGGCTACTCCTTCTGCGACCGTCCAAGACTTGCCCTTCTCGATGGACAACCTGCTCGTGGTGGCGGCATCGTCGTATACCTTCGCTCTACGCTTCGTTTCTCCCGGATTGTTCTCGATATGGAAATTACTTCGTTTGAGGCACTTTGTATCAGTATTTCGACCTCTCGAGGCTCGTTAACATTGCTAACTGTCTACAGGCCTGGCTCTGCTGCGCCCACTGACAGTTTCTTTGATGAGTTCTCTTCTGTATTAGAGAGCCTCATCACTCGCAATAGTCAACTGTTAATAATCGGTGATTTTAACCTACACTTGGAAGACCCTTCTCTACCTCCTTCAAGCCGATTTCTGGATCTTCTAACACAATTCGGCCTTCGTCAACACGTCTCTGGCTCTACACACCTTCATGGCGGTACTCTTGACCTTGTCATCACTCCTGAAGACGTTATGGTACAAGATTTAAAAATCCTTCCGCCGACGCTCTCCGATCACTCTCCTATTGAATTCTCTATCCCTCCTCTTCATTCACAACCCATTCATGCTCTCCGGTATCTTCGTGGATGGAAGTCTCTCGACCGAGGCGCCTTCAGTGAGGCTTTGCGAAACTCGCCTCTCTTCTCCTCTACCTCGCAACTAGATACTCAGTCAACTTCACAACTCTACGATCTCTACTCCTCTACGATCAGCAATCTTCTTGACAAGATGATTCCACTCCGTGGTATCAAGATTCGCGTTCGGCCACTTGCCGTTTGGTTCGACCGAGAGTGTCATCAACTGCGTCGTCGAACCCGCTGTTTCGAACGACGTTTTCGTCGTTCTAGAGATCCAGTCGATCGTCTCATCTGGATCAATCAACTGCGCTCCCTTCACCGTCTCTATCGTCAGAAGGAGGCGGCGTATTGGGAAGATTTGGTCAACAGGAACTCAAAGAATCCAAAACGTCTCTGGTCCGCTATCTCCGGTCTACTGGGTCGATCTTCTCGTACATCCGCGAATCCTTCCTTCTCAGCGGACGATTTTCTACTGATGCTTACAACTAAACTGGATGGACTCCGAAATTCCACACCTGGTTCACCACCACCTTCCTACACTACTACTGAGTCGGTGTTCAAGGACTTTCGACCTATCCTTGAACCTGAACTGCGTCATCTGCTTTCTACATCTAATTTAAAATCATGTGAACTTGACCCCCTTCCCCCGTTTGTTATAGTAGATGTACTAGATGACATTGTTCCCTTCCTTCTCTACTTGTTTAATAGGTCTCTTTCAGAAGGTCACCTTCCAGCATCACAGAAGCGTGCTATTGTGTTTCCCACTCTTAAGAAGCCCAACCTGGATTCTAGCATATGCCAAAATTATCGCCCTATTGCAAATCTCTCCTTTCTCTCAAAGACTTTAGAACGACTTGTTTCTCTGCAACTTCTTCCTTACCTTGAGCAGTCAGGCCTTCTACCGCCCAGACAATCTGGCTTTAGAGCTCACCACTCAACTGAAACTGCTCTTCTCTCTCTTCTCTCTGACATCTATTCTGCTATGGATAAATCCCACGTTACTCTCTTAGCACTCTTTGATGCATCTTCAGCATTTGATATGGTAGATCATGATATTCTATTACATCGCCTTGAAATTTCCTTTGGTCTTAGTGGCCTTCCTCTTCTTTGGTTTCGCTCCTATCTTACTGATCGTACTCAAATGGTTATTCTAGGAGACTCCCGCACCTCATGGGTACCTGTTAAAGTTGGAGTCCCTCAAGGATCTGTGCTGGGTCCACTTCTTTATATCTTGTTTACAGCCGATATTCCTCTTCTCTTTGCTAAACACTCAGCCTCTGGTCACCTCTATGCTGATGATGTCCAGGCCTTTGTTCATGGCCCCTCTTCTCATCAGCTTGCTCTTTCCCAATCTATTGAATCTCTTTCTGCTGATCTCAATTGTTGGATGTCCTCTAATCGTCTTTCACTCAACTCTTCCAAGACTCAATTGATCTGGCTTGGCACTCGCCAACAGCTAATTAAACTTGATTACGATTTACTTGCAAAGCAGTTCCCTCAATTTACTTTCTCGACAAATGTCCGTAACCTGGGTGTTACTCTTGACAGTACTCTTTCTTTCTCTGCACATATCTCTAATCTCTCTAGGTCCAGTTTTTATCACTTGCTACGTCTACGTGCCATTCGACGATCTGTCCCCTCTCCGATTTTTTCTTCCATGGTTCATGCCTTTGTCTGTTCACGCATTGACTACTGTAACTCGTTACTTATGGGCCTACCAAAACTCCGCCTGGCTCCACTCCAATCAGTACTTAATTCTGCTGCTCGTTTAATTGCCCGCCTACCTCGTTTCTCCCATATTTCGACTTTCATGACTCAAGACCTTCATTGGCTTCCTCTAACTGCTCGAATTCAGTTTAAAATTCTTTTTCTTACGTGTAAAACGTTTTTAGGTCAAGCTCCACGTTACCTCTGTGATCTTATGAGACGGCCTATCTCAGCTACCTCTGGACGTCCTCTCCGCTCTTCTGACCATCATGACCTTCTAGTTCCGAGGTCTCGGACTGCCACAGCCCAGCATCGTGCCTATGCCTCCGTTGGACCTTTGCTGTGGAATGACCTCCCTGCTTTAACTCGTGCTGTAATGTTATCTGGGGGTACCACTGTTTCTGCTCGTTCTCTTAAAACTTTTCTTTTTTCGAGGGGCCCTTCGCACTGGGAGCGCTTCTGATTAGGTTGTACTGCGAGAGGCGCTTTATAAGTCCATAAATAGAATAGAATAGAATAGACACTGCCTGTAGTTGATGAATGTATTATACCATGTGAACGGCGAGAACTCATCAGAACAATTACACACCTCTTTTAAGCGTTGCATTCAACCTATAAGTAAGAGCAGAAGTTGCCATTTTAGTTTTCTTAGGAGCAATGGTCGTGTATTATTCCATAGTAGATGTTTGCCCGTCCTAAGACGGTTGAGTTTATGGCAATCGCACGCTCCACTTGAAATCGCATGATCGGTGACCCGCGGGTCCATACGGGCAACAGACTATCGTGCAGCCCCAATCGACATTGAATCTACGCGACAGTTTAAAGTCGATAGCCGCGTCACCTACCGACTTTTATTACACGCAAACTTCAATCTATGCGACGGTTTAAACTTCACAGCAGCGCCACCTATCGACTTTAATTACACGCAAATTTGAATCTATGCGACGGTTTAAATTTAAATCTCCAGCTCCCCTCCCCTACCCATGCATATTTTTTTCTAACTGAGTACTCTTTGAAACGGAGCACCCCCTGTCGTCGAATTTAATATACTGAGGAACAAAAGAAATCTTGCGACCTCTAACGGTGACTCCACGCTGGCTGCGACATATACCTGGTGACACGATCATATTTTGGTATTTGGCCGATGAGTCGCCCTGCAGTTCGCAGTACACGATCAAGACAAGACAACGGGATAGACGGTAGACCAGAATAGAGGGTTAAACAGTGATCAAGCCGCGCCGTAATGAAGGCATGAACAAGAGTGGCTGCAGCGAACGTGTCAACAGTACGGAGCTGACGCAGCTGGTAATAGCAATCACGACTAAGGCGATGCAGATGTAATAATAATAATAATAATAATAATAATAATAATAATAATAATAATAATAATAATAATAATAATAATAATAGTAATAATAATAATAATAATAATAATAATAATAATAATAATAATAATAATAATAATAGTAATAATAATAATAATAATAATAATAATAATAATAATAATAATAATAATAATAATAATAATAATAATAATAATAATAATAATAATAATAATATTAATAATAATAATATTAATAATAATAATATCTTTTCTTTACATAAGCGCCTGACAAACGCACTGCGCTGTATAGGCTACATTTTCATGTTATGCAATTGAAATCTTAACTACTAACAGAACAGACAGAACAGAACAGAGTTGTATTGCAGGCTGCAATACAACGGCGCTAATAGCAGCCTACAAAGCATATCCGCCCTACGGGACTCGAACTCGGTTCCTCTCGCTCTCTACGCCAGTGTGTTATCCAATGCGCTATCGGCATCCCTCCCCCGATGTGGCGCAAAGGTAAACGCCTGATCTAACAGGATATATATATATATATATTATATATATATATATATATATATTATATATACATTCGGTGCGTCGGTGCGTAATAGTAATAGAATTTTAAAAGCTGTATTATGCCAAAAAAATCTTTGTCGGCGGCAACGGCCTATGTTGTCATAAGCTGCCGTTAAACTGTGGATCCATCCAGTAACACTCTGGCAGTACGAACGCGGGAAATGTTCAAAATATTAAGACACCTCTTTTAACTGTGCACTTAGCCCTATAAGTAAGAGCAGAAGAGAGGTCTTGTCACTGGTCGCTACCTAGTTGCTTGCAAATTATTGTTGTGCTGTGCTACGCAAACTTAACGAATGGAAGAGAATAATTGCTAAACATAATTTCTGTCTACGTCAACAACTTTTGATGTCACAAGATGTCGCTAAACAACAGAAGCTACTAGGTCATCAACTCCTCCAGAAACTCCGCCACTGCGCGTACTCTGACAGTGCCAGTCCCAAGCGTGGAAAAAGGAGGAGGGCGACGCTAATGGTCTTTGTTACCACACAGCTAGTCGTTAAAAAGGAATACACACACATTGTATTCAGTATAATGATCAGGCTTGCATTCTGCCATGCGAAATGTTAAGGAATGTTCAAAATTTTTACACACCACTTTTAATTTTGATAGTCTCCATATAAGTTAAAGCAGCAGAAAAGCGAATTTATTAAATATGCAAAAAATAATCTTTGTCGGCGGCAACGGCCTATGTTGTCATAAGCTGCCGTTAAACTGTGGATCCATCCAGCGAATTTATTATTGGTGACTGATGTCTATGCAATATGCATAGCCTATAAGTTTGTATTACGCCAACTGAACGATGATAAGAGAATTGTTCAAACTGATTTCTGTCGTCGGCAACAGCCTTTGTTGCCACAAGCTGTCGTTAAACTCTGGATTCATCCACCCTAACTCCGCCACTGTTCGAACTCTGGCAGTGCCAGTGCCAAGCCTGGATAAATGAGGAGGGCAACGCTAGTGACCTTTGTAATCACACAGTATCGCTGTACGGAAACTAATAGTATACCTTACCTGTGGTAGTGCCAGTCCAAAGCGAAGAGACAATGGGAGGGCAAAACAGACCATCTTTGCTTTGACAAAGTGCCGTTAAACGGCATCTAACCTGCGACGCTGCCTTTTATTCATGAATTGTATTATGCCATATGAATGGTGAGAACTGTTCGAAATAATTAAACACCTCTTTTAAGTCTGCTCTTAGCCATATAAGAGAAATCAGATGAGCGGCTTTTTATTGCTTGTTTAGGGCCTTGAACCTATAAGTGGAAGTGGTCGTGTTTTATCGTATCGTATCGTATCGTATTTAAGTATTTGTAAAGCGCCTCTCATAGGGTGAACCGTTCAGAAGCGCTCCCAGTGTGCTAAGTCCCGTCAAAATAAACAGGTTTTAAGAAAAGCGAAGGAAGAAGAGAGACTGCCAGAGAGAATTTTAGAGCGAACAGAAGGAGAAAGAGCATTCCAAAGAGAGGGACCAATTGAAGCAAAGGAACGAGCCTGAGCCATAGCAGTTCTACTCCGGGGAACCAAGAGGTCAAGTCTATTGCAGGAACGAAGTGGCATACGAACGATGATATCTGTTCGAAATAATTGTAAATAATATCACCAGACGCTATAATTAGCATATGACTCAATGACTCATTCACCTACTTCATCTTATTAATCAGATTAGTTATATTATGTCATATGAAACGGTGAAAATGTTCAAAACAATGTAAGTAATAGTACATTTACAAACCGGCCTACAAGGCTACAATCACCCAGAATAACCTCTACTCGCTATTTAGACCCTTTTAAAATGTGTGACTAGCGCGCTATTTATACGTCATTCGTCAACTTTGTACTCAGTAGATTATAAATAAACGTATATTGTGCTATGCAAACGGAGAGAGCTTTTCAAAATTTTACACACCTCTTTTAGCTCTGCTATACGCCATATAAATAGGAGCCTTTATCGTGGTGATTTTAATGATCGTGGAGTTCGAAAACTGATTTCTTTAAATTTTGAATTAGTACCATACTTCATTGCCATGCTTACGTCATTCTACGTCATAGCAATAAACATTAACAGACGTCGTCATAGCAACGCGAGATAATGCACAGGACGACATGTGGATCCTTTTTCATGTCTATAAGGGGAAAGGGCGTCATTCATAGCACAAGAAGACGCATCTCTTGATATTTTCAAATTGTTTTAGCCGTCTTAGGACGGGAAAACATCTAGTTATAATTAATAATACATTAACAGATACAATCACCAAGAACGCCCTCTATTCGTTATTTAGACACCTTTAAAACGTATGACTTACACGCCATTTATTCGTCATTAGGCAACTATAGAGCAGATTATTAAACTTGTATTATGCCATGCGAACGGTGAGGAATGTTGAAAATATTTACACACCTCTTTTAACTGTCCTATTCGCCATATAAGTGACAGCATCGGAACGGAGTTTTAATAATTATTGATTTCTTTAGCTTTCTCATCTTTCTACGCAAATTGAACGAATAAAAGAGAACCGTTAAAAATATTTTTTCGATGTCAACGACCTTTGATCTCACAAGACGTCGTCAAACAACAGAAGCTACTGGGCCACTAACTCCTACAGTAACTCGGCCACTGCCCGTACTCTGGTATAGTGCCAGTCCCAAGCCTGGATAAAGGAGGAGGGCGACGCTAATAATCTTTGTTATGACACAGTGTCGTTAAACAGTCACTAAATAACTAGAAGACCAAACTTCTTTAAGTCGACGTCAAACGCCCTATAGATGTCGTTGATCTCCGAGAGGAACGCATGGACGTATATGAAGTGCTAGCGATTGCGTTTTCTTGGCCTCGGCGTATGAGGATCGGTGTTGGTTAGTTCTTCTGGTGCTACCCCCGGCAGCTGTAGGTTACTCCATGCGCCTTTGCAGATTCTTAAAACGGCGTTGTAACCTTATTTTGTTTTATTTCTACTTTATTTTATTTTATGTTCATTATTCAGCAGACATCAATCTACCTCCGGCTGCGGAGCTTGGAGAAGAAGAGGAAGAAGACCAGAATTTACCTAAGACTATACCTAGGCTGAGAAGACCTATTGCCTATTACCATATCTCAACTTACCTATATGACTATATCTCCACCTGCCAAAGGTCTATACCTCAACTTGCCTAGGCCTATAGCTCAACTAATCTAGGACTATACCTCAACATACCTAGGACTATACCTCAACATACCTAGGACTATACCTCAACATACCTATATAGGCCTATATCTCAACCTACTTTACTTGTGCTTATTTCAATCTCATTTTCTTACCTTGCCTCATCTGGTCTGACATCCTAACGACCCTTGTTACACCTTACTTACCATACCAATCGATGGAGCTTGAACTGCTGATCGTCATGTGCGTCATTAGAGGTATGGTATTTCAAGAATACAGGTACAATAGGTAAAACTGACTATGAGGTAAGACGAAACAAAAGGTAACAGAAGGTAATACTAGGTATGGTAAGTTAAGAAAAGGTACGGTAAAATAACGTGATTTAAGGAACAATTCAACTGTGCGATAGTGTAGTGGTCAGCGCGCTGTGCAGATAACTATTCAAAATAATTACACACCTCTTTTAAGCGTGTATTTCTCCATATAAGTAAACCCATGGATGCACCGTGAAAACTGCTTCAGAGTTTTTTCACGCTTTGAAATGAGGAGCTAAAGAAAATCAGTATTTACGTTACACAAACTGCATGCACATTACATTTTGCGCCTCTGAGTAGTTGTGCAGAGCAGCTATTTAAAATAATATTCGATATGAATGAATAAAATTTAATATCAACGCCAATTGATTGACTTACGCCGATCCAGCCTGGTGGGGTCTTACAACTGCTGAAGACCGAAAAAGACTCGAGAGACTTTTGCAGCGAATCAAGCATGCTGGATATCTTCCTCCTAACTCACCGGATATTGATCAGCTGGTGTGTGATGCTGACGCCAGTCTACTAAAGGCAGTGATAAGGAACGATTTCCATGTGTTACGTTCACTGTTTCCACCAATAATTACTTGTCATTATAATCTGCGACCCCGGCCTCATGATTTCACTCTGCCGGATAGGGATGATAGAAAGTTCATACCTAGAGGACTTTATGGTGTATTAGGCTAAACAATCATTTTCTTTAGTAATAGGTCTCAGTCACCAATACATTCCTAACCCTCTTATCTAGTTGACTATTATTTTTGTCTAATCGATATCTAAACTGTTGATTTTGTAATCTTGTTGCGTTTGTGTCAACGAGTTTGTGAAATAAAGGAATATTAGTAGTAGTAGTAATGTCATATGCCTTGAAATCGTGCGTAGTTTGTTCTTATATGGAAAAACCACACTTAAAAGAGGTGTGTAATATGTTCAGGGCCGCATTAAGGCTAATGCGGGCCCGGTGCTGCGATTGCCGTCCAAGGCCCCCGCCCCGTTATGACAACGACCGGTCCACCACGCACATATTTACAACATGCTTACTTATTTGAGTCATATATGCCTCACACATAATACGCACCTTGTATATTATCCCATTCAGGCCATTCCCAACATAGCCAGCTTCAGCATCAAGAAGACATATTTCATCAAACTAGCCTCCCGCACACATTCTCGCTGGTTCCCATGCACGACAGCTGGGTTTGCTGTATATCAAATTTCTAGCAGCCTTAAGCTGTCAGGTGCCATCAATCTTACAACCAGCCAGTCGGTATATCCGATAACCTCTGTGGCTTAAAGGCTGGCACTCTGTTCGTCTGACTGAGGCTACGTCTGAAAATTAATTAGGCCTACTACTTCGTATGTATTCATGTAGGCCTAACAGCATTTTCGCTAGATTTAATAATCAGCTAAAAATAAGTCCATTAACAAAAATTTCGTCACTTCCAAAAATGCGGGCCCCTCAAAACTGCGGGCCCGGGTGCTGCAGCACCCTTAGCACCCCCTTAATGCGGCCCTGAATATGTTGAGCAGATGTTCGATAAGAACGAATGAATTTGTATCACGCTTCAACGTCTTACTTTTTCCTCTTTTGTTTAAAGTCGGATTCACAACATTTTAAACTCCGCCACTGTTCGCTTTCTGACTGGATAAAGGAGGAGGAGGGCGACGCTAATGGTCTTTGTTACCACACAGCTAGTCATTAAAAAGGAAACACACACACACACACACACAACATTTTTTAGCACCATCATAACTTAAGCGTCTAGGCAGCTCGTTGTTTTTACTTATATGGAAAAAACTCTATTTTAAAGAGGTGTGTAATAATTTATTACTTTTAACAGTTCTCACCGTTCCAGGGGCGTTCGAAAGTTTTAGTAAGTAAGTAAGTATGTCCGTTATTGAGAAGTACTAGCAAACGCACAGCACTGTACATGGCGAGATTACTACATTCAAACAAACAAACAAAACTTTATATATACAACCAATGAATTGAATGAGAGGCTTTATTGTACATCAGAGGAACATAGAGGAAGAAGAGCTAGGGCTAGTCATAGGGGAAAATGAAGGGTTTAAATAGCCAGATCTAGGGAAAACATAGTTTATTTGTATAGCATCCGGGCAAGGAAGCATTTCTGAGACAGGTTGTCAAACATGGGAAGCTCACGGTTATGGGACCGTGGCCGCAGGGAGTAGCGCGATTGCTTGATCGGCGGCAACAATTTATGCAATACATGACAAGGATTGTGCAGAATTATGTACGTAGTGGTTAGCATGCTGGACTGTCAATCGAAAGAGATGGGGGGTTCAAATCCAAAAATTTGTTAGAGATTTCTGCTCAACCTGCGCCCTCTATGCAACTCATCTACGATGAGCACACTGACCGTACACTACTGTTGGTGGGAAGATGAGACGGCAAGGGAGAGGACTGGCTGTCCGTTCTCCCATATGCCGAAGCTAAGAAAATGAAGTCGTTAACACTTGATACTCATGGCTGCCCGTCTTGCAGCTATTATCTAATAAAATCACCAGTGTTTGTTTTCTATCATTATTCATGGCTCAAATGTTGAACCTAGGACAAAAATCACCTGATCGTCATACGCTTTCGCTTTTACTTATAGGAAAATTGTCAAGTCTTAAAAGGTGTGTAAGGAATTAATATTCCTGATGTTTTGTATGGGAATGCATGCATTAATTTCACCATTGTTAATGAATGAATTTCTGAATGTTTTTTGCAGTATGATCTCTGTCTCTCTGTCTCTCTGTCTCTCTCTGTTCATAGATGTTTGCAGTTGTTAATATTTTTTCGCTGATCTTATCTGTTAATATATTTATTTATTTACTGTGTTTATTATAATCCGTTGAGGTTGTCTCGGAGGTCCGTACGAAGAGCAGTTGATTGACGACATCTTCAGCGTCCGTCGCTATAACAGATTCGCACGACCCGTTGCCTTGGAAACCGATGCAGTCGAAGTCAGATTCGGAATCTCACTACAGCAGATCATTGACGTGGTGGGTGAGGGGGCCATGGGTGGGTGGGGTGGGTGGGTTGGTGGCTGGGGGAGTTTGATGGGGAGTCGGCATTTTGGGTGGGTGTTTCGTGGTTGGGTGGTGGGTGGGTTTGGGGTTGGGGTGGGGTGGGGAGTTTGAGGTTGGGTGGGGTTGGTGGGTTTCGATGGGTCGGTAGGTGGGGGAGTTTGGTGGGGAGTCGGCATTTTTGGGTGGGTGGTCGTGGTTGGGTGGTGGGTGGGTGGGTTTGGGGTGGGGGTTTGGGGTGGGGAGTTTGGGGGTTTCGGTTGGTTGGTTGGTGGGGGAGTGAGTTGGTATGTCGGTGGGTGAGTAGGGTGTGGGGGTCGATGGGTGTTGAGCCGAGATCAAAAAGCAGTAGGATGAGCCTTAACACTAAGATAAACATTAACACTAGCATTTAACGTTAACAATAAGACTAACCCTATGAATTTGTTATTCACGACCTAATTTATAGCTCAAATAATTTATACTAAAACTGAAACCTGTGCTAGCACCACAATAACATCAAGAATAACAGAATAACATTGATAACATTGATAACCGTTGTGAATGATAGCAACCGTCAGGAATAAAAATTATAACCGTTACGGATAGTAATCGCTTTAAAGAACGGTGATAGCCGTTAAGAATGTTAAGAGCAACGCGTTGACTATTATTATTAATCCAATATTTAACGACATCCTATAGCTACAAAGGCTGTTGACGTCTTTAAAGTTGTTGATGTATTTCCGTTCATTTTCTTGTAATGTTCTCACAAATGTTCTTTCTCCTTTCTCGTCTTTGATTCCGTTTCTGATAAGATGCTGACGTATTTAAAGTTTCTGACGATTTAAGTTCATTTTCATATAATTTCTATCAACAGTTTTCTTTTTCTTTTCTTGGCTTTGATTCCGTTTCTGATAAGATGTAGACGTATTTAAAGTTTCTGACGGATTAAGATCATTTCCGTATAATGTTAATAACTGTTTTCTCCTCAATCTTATTAACAATATTAACAATATTTGATAGATACATATTATTTGATTTGATACATATTAAAGTATTGTATCTCCGTTATGTTTGGCCCATTGGCTCTTTTTATTGTAATTCTTTTTTAACATCTTTTTTTTCCTTTTTTTTTTCCTTTTTCTCCTTTTGTTTCTTTTTTTGGTGGCTATTTCAGCTCTTTTTTGGCTATATCAGCTCTTTTTTTGGCTATATCAGCTCTTTTTTTGGCTATTTTAGCTCTTTTCAAATATGTTTACAAAGTTATTAACAGTACTTCTTTAAGTTTTCTAAAATAACATGTAATGCTATTTGCAAACAGAAATTCAGCACAGATGTGTAATATATATAATATACATGTATTATATACACATTTTATTTTAACATACATCTATTTACAAGAATGCATGTTAACAATTATTTACATGACAGAATACTTAATTAAACATTTCATTAAACATTTTCCTATGAAACAATGTAATATCATTAGAAAATGCAATGAAATAATGAAATGACCATTAATCACACATATTTTGTGTTTATTGGTATTTTAATCATAAGGAATGTGTTCAACTATATGTTTGTAATAGATTTGATCTGATACTAATATTTATGACAATAATTATAGTATTTTTCCTTTATTAATGATTTTAACAAGATTATATACTGCACTCTGCAAACATCCCACATCAAGCAGAGATTTTAAATTAAATTCTGATTTATAACTATTACATTTATCTTTTAGAATATTTGAAATATTTTCCTTTTTACACTCCAATAGAATATGTTCTATACTTTCCGTAACCTCACATGTATCACATAACCCATTAGGGTGCTTTTTCATTTGAAATAGTTTTTTATTAGTAATGGCAACACCAAGTCTCAATCTACTAATTTGTAGTCCAACATTTGATAAGCCTGTAACACAATCTCAGGCTAAGCATGTAACACAATCTCATGTAAGTGAAACTGTTGATGCTGATGTTAATGCTCAACAAAATGTTACTAAGGTTAACTCAACTAAACCTGTAACACAATCTCATGTAAGTGAAACTGTTGATGTCACTGATGTTAACGCTCAACAAAATGTTACTAAGGTTAACTCAACTAAACCTGTAACACAATCTCATGTAAGTGAAACTGTTGATGTCACTGATGTTAATAATGTAAACATGGCTAAGCCTGTAACACAATCTCAGGCTAAGCATGTAACACAATCTCATGTAAGTAAAACTGTTGATGTCACTGATGTTAACGCTCAACAAAATGTTACTAAGGTTAACTCAACTAAACCTGTAACACAATCTCATGTAAGTGAAACTGTTGATGTCACTGATGTTAACACTCAACAGAATGTTACTAAGGTTAACTCAGCTAAGCATGTAATACAATCTCATGTAAATAAAACTGTTGATGTCACTGATGTAAATAATGTAAACTTGGCTAGGCCTGTAACACAATCTCAGGCTAAGCATGTAACACAATCTCATGTAAGTAAAACTGTTGATGTCACTGATGTTAACGCTCAACAAAATGTTACTAAGGTTAACCCAACTAAACATGTAACACAATCTCATGTAAGTAAAACTGTTGATGTCACTGATGTTAACGCTCAACAAAATATTACTAAGGTTAACTCAACTAAACCTGTAACACAATCTCATGTCAGTAAAACTGTTGATGTCACTGCTGTTAACGCTAAACCTGTAACACAATCTCATGTAAGTGAAACTGTTGATGTTAATGCTCAACAGAATGTTACTAAGGTTAACTCAACTAAACCTGTATTAGTTGGAAATTCAGACGTATCACAGTCAAATGAGGCAAATACAAGAAAAATGTATCATTGTGAAGTAAAGCAATCATTTGCACAAGCTAGCATAGTTCATGATGTAACAAATCGGAAAAATGTTACTGTAAAACATAATCAATCTCGCCCTACGATGACAGATCAACAACGAGAAATAAACTCCAGAACAGTTTTTGTAGCTGGTGAGCGAGATCAATTGATTAAGCTTTACAAACATAAACCTCGTCTTCTAAATAAGGAGATAATTGAACAGGCTGGTGGTCAAATTGATAAAGTTTATCTTACCAAAAATGGTACCCTTAGAATAATAGCATGCACTAATGCACAAAAAGATAAACTAATGAAATTGAACCATCTTGATAATAAACCAGTCAAAGTAAGCCTACCATATAATTTAACTAGAGTGAAACCTAATTCAAGCAAATCAGTGCCACCAAATCAGCAGAAAGTTAATTACTTGGTTAAAGGAGTTATTTATGGATTGCTGGAAGACCAACACAATTTAAATGAAATAGCTAAAGATATCGGTGCTTCTCAAATGTATGCGTTAGGGAACTATGAAACGAGCAATGCTACAGTGGTAGCTTTTAATAAAAACACCATTCTTCCATCAACGATTGAATTTGACAATCGAAAATTCAAAGTTCATTTGTTTATTCCCAAACCAAAACGCTGTGATAAATGTCAGAAATTTGGACATTTGACATTCCAATGTTCAAAAGAGACCATTTGTAGCTATTGCAGTGGTCGTCATGAATTTAAAGAATGTAACTCAATTACTCAGAAATGTGCTAATTGTGGACAGGCTCATAGCGCTGCGTTTAGAGGATGTCCTCAATATATCGAACTGCAAAAAGCATTAAAGATAAGAGCAGAAGAAAATATAACACTAAATGAAGCCATTCAAAAGGTTAAAATAAATCAGCAATTTGACAAAATGCATAAAGATCTTATTGTAAATTTAAATCAAGGAACTAACTGCCCTACAGTTAATAATGTAAACATTCAAACTTATGCTGATAAACTGAAATCCAGTAATGTTAATCAGTTATGGCCCTCCCTTGCATCATCATCAACAGTGCAAATCAGACATAATGATCATTTAGAATCAGAAATCGCAATGGAAGACTCCCATACATCGTCATCAACTGTAAAACTCAAACATAACGATCATTTAGAACCAGAAATCCCAATGGAAGACTCCACTTCACAAAATGTAATTGAAGCTTTCCTGAATTTTAATGATAAGAAATACTATGCAAGTAACAAGAATAATGTGGACAATAATGATCCAATTATTTCTAGAAATAAGAGATTTGTACTTGGCATTTTAGCAACAATAGATAATTGTAAAACAAAAGAACAGGCTAAAATGATCATTTGCCAAGCTGCTTCACAACTTATGTTTGAAAATGAGGTCCAATTCAATTGTAATTGTTAGGTATGCTTCACTCAAATAATAAATATAAATAATCATGACCTTTTTCTAAATGGCACTTACAGTCCTTCAGTGGAATGCCAATGGTTTAAGGGGTCATAAGGACCAACTAAAGAATTTCTTAGTTAATGTGCCCAGTCCGCCGGATGTGGTGTGCATAGAGGAAACCCTTTTAAAACCTAAAAGAAATCCACCAAAAATAGATGGTTATAATGTGGTCCGTAAAGACTGTACAACTAATACAAAGGGTGGCCTTGTCATTTATATAAAAGTAGGAATAAATTTCACTTTACTAGATATAGAAGATAATCCGAATATTGAAATTCAAGGAATTGAAATTAAAACCAGTAATGGTCACTTAAAAATTTTTAATACATATATATCACCTTCACATCAATTGGTTAAAGAGGAAATTGAACATCTTTTCATAAATAAAAGAACAATTATAGTAGGTGATTTCAATGCGCATAATAAACTTTGGGGATGCTCATATACGAAAATAAGAGGAAGATTATTAGAAGAAATGTTAGCTGAAAAGAATATGGTTGTCCTTAATACAGGGCAGGCCACTTATATTACTTCTAACATGCTAAATAATAACTCAGTTATAGATCTAAGTATATGCTCACAAGATGTAGCATTAAATACTAGACATACTGTTACTAAGTATAATATGGGATCTGACCATTTTGCATCCATTACTTTTGTTAACGAGGAAAGCATAATAGAAAATAACTTAAGTATGCAATTATGGAAATTAAATAAAGCTAATTGGAAAAATTATAAAGATTCTAGCAATTTAACATTAACTAATGAAGTCCTAATGAAAACAAATATAGATGATAAATATAATGATATATTAGAATGCATAAATACCTTAGCTAATCAATCAATACCTCTTAAAAAACAAAATCTAAGAAAGAATGAAAAGCGTAAGAAATTTAAACCTCTACCATATTGGAATGATAAATGTAATGAAGCTGTGTATAAAAGAAATCAATGTAGAAACAAAATGAAAAAAACCAAAGAACTTAATGATTATATGGAATACAAAAAGCAAGAAGCTATAGTTAGAAGAACCCTTAAGGTAGAAGCAAAATCTAGTTGGCAGGATTATTGCTCTACGCTTACTAATCAAACGAAATTAGGATCAGTATGGAGCATGGCTAGAAAAATGAATGGAGTAGCAGCTTACGCATCAATTCCTACTCTTAATGATAATGGATTATTAGCTGAGTCAAACATAGATAAAGCAAATATACTAGCTCATACTTACGAAAAAACTAGTAACTCTCAAAATTATAATAAAAACTTCTTAAATTATATTACAAGTAATAACATAGATAATAGCCATATTAATAATGAAAATAATCGTAATGAAGAAGTAGAATTAATGAACAAAATTTTTAATCTGAATGAACTAAAACAAGCAATCAAATCGGCAAAAAATAATAAATCACCGGGGGATGATAGGATACCATACGAATTACTGAAACACTTACATAAAAATGCACTAAAAACTCTATTGAATTTTTATAATGAAGTATGGATTGAGGGAAATATACCAAGTGATTGGAATCATGCCATTATATTGCCTTTACTTAAACCAAATAAGGATGCAACAAAACCAGAATCCTATCGACCAATTTCATTAACAGCGACTTTATGCAAAGTAATGGAGAAAATGGTTGCGAACCGTCTCCAGTGGTATTTAGAAAAAAATGCTATATTTACAAAAAATCAATCTGGATTTCGTAAGTATAAAAGCACAATCGATCAAATTCTTAAACTGCAGGATACAATACTTAAAAAGCTAAAAAATAAGGAACAAGTGTTGGCAGTTTTCATTGATTTTGAACGTGCTTATGACATGTTACATGTACCTACACTTTTACAAAAACTAAAAAAATTAGGAATAGTGGGAAACGTAGCAAATTGGGTCAAAAGTTTTTTATTTAACAGAACATTTCAAGTAAAGGTTGGAACTGAATTATCCGATAAACTAGTACAACAAAATGGGACTCCGCAAGGTTCAGTAATTTCTCCCCTATTGTTCCTAATAATGATTAATGATATTCCATCAGGCCCAGAAGGTGTTAATATGTCACTCTTTGCAGATGATAGTGCAGTTTACATAGGACATAGAAAAACTAAAACTTTAATTAAAAAAATCCAACAATCAATTGATGAAATAAATAACTGGTGTAATAAAAATGGGTTTAAAATATCAATAGCTAAAACTGTAGGAGTTCTATTTACTAATAAAAATCAATTACCAATAATAAACATTAAAATTGATCAAGAATTGATAAAAATGGAAAATAAAGCTAAATTTCTAGGAATGATCTTTGATAAGAAATTAAGTTGGAAGCCCCACATAGAATATATAATAGAAAAATGCAAAAAAAGATTGAATCTCATGAGAGCGGTTTCAGGTTATTACTGGGGAGCTTCTAAAAAATCTTTATTAGCAATATATAAAGCATTAATACGTTCAATATTAGATTATGGAGATGTGGCCTATTCTTCGGCTAGTCAATCGCTGTTAAATAAATTATGTACAATTCAAACTGAAGCCCTAAGATTATGTTGTGGAGCCCCAAAGAACACAGCAGCTTTAACACTACAAAACGAATGTGGGGAATTCCCCCTCCATATGAGAAGACTGTATAATTCCAATAAAATGGGAATTAAAATATTAGGAAATAAGAATCATCCATGTCAAATGAATTTCCAACCACATTGGACAGATGTCAGTAAAACACCACAAAACAAGAATCATTCTATACACTACAGAACAAATGAATTCATATCATCTCTTGATACATCTTTTATTGGACCCTGTTTTCCCCAAATTCCCCCTTGGACTAATAACAAAATAGATATAGATATCAGTCTCAAAAAGCAGATTAGCAAAAAAAGAGATAACCCTGAACTTCTGAAATTAGTTGCACTTCAAATGATATCAGGATATAAACTAGAAACACTTATTTACACGGATGGGTCAAAGGCAGACGAAGTTGTTACTGCAGCTTTTACAATTCCAAGTATAGATTTAGATAGAAAGTTTAGATTATGTAATGGATCCAGCATCTATGCAGCAGAGTTAACTGCAATAAAAGAAGCAGTAACATGGATACTAAACACTGAGAATAATAAGAACTGCCAATATGTAATATTATCCGACTCACTAAGTGTACTTACTTCTATTAAGAAAAATAAATCTGATTCACGACCCAATTTATTTAACGAACTGATGATGCAATTGAATAGATTGGAACCTAATCAAATAAAAATGGCATGGATTCCAAGCCATGTAGACATAAGTGGTAATGAAAGAGCAGATAAATTAGCAAAGGAAGCACTCAATTTAGATAATATTAATTCCACAAAATACTTAGAATCACAAGAGATGAATACTTTTATTAAAGACTATATAATAAATAAATGGCAAATAGAGTATAACGTTGAAAAGCAAGGGAACTTCTATAAAACCATATGCCCACTTGTTTCTACTAATATAAAATTTTCTGATCCATATAGGCATAAAGAAGTACAAATTAGTAGATTGAGACTAGGTGTTGCCATTACTAATAAAAAACTATTTCAAATGAAAAAGCACCCTAATGGGAGAGTGCTAATTAAAGGTGTCTAAATGCAGATAGGTTTTTTTATCTGGTTTAGTATTGTATTGTATTGTATTTGATCATTTATAAAGCGCTTCTCATAGCATAAGCCTTTCAGAAGCGCTCCCAGTGCAGGTACTCCGAGGAAAAGGGAAGGTTTTAAGGTGAGAGAAAGAGGTAGAGATGCTACTAGAGAGGATTGCAGAGCGTAGAGAAGGAGGAAGTCGATTCCATAGAGAGGGACCTATGCACACAAAAGTCACAGTTTAACTACAACGTTGTCTGTCGTAATTTGTTACAATTGCAATTGCAATCTGTTTTCGATTCCAGGACGAGAAGAATGAGATGATGAATACGAACCTCTGGCTAAATTACGTGAGTGAAACTTTATTCAGGACAATTGACTACAGGAGGTTTAGGGTAATGTTAGCACTCTGACGCGAAGAGCAGAAGATCACCATGGACTTGGGATCGTTTCCCTCTACCCTCCCAAGGCCTTCCAGTAGTCGGGCGGATGGACGCCTTGCATGACGGCCATATAGTTGAAGTCGACTCCTGTAATAACTTGTGATCGGCCGTTCATACTATGAATTATCATCATATTGCGCTCATGTCAAGTTTGAATTGTGATGAAAACAAAGAATATTATGCTATACCATGGTATAGCATGGAATTGTGTAGTTTGGTGTAGTTTATTATTCTATTGAATAGTATATAGGCGTACTGGCCACATTATCTGTCTTAGTTTTATATGAGTTGGTCGGGACTATGTTAGTTAACTCAACTTCTTTGCCAAATTCAATTTGTCGATATCATTATTAAGTTTAAAATATTTAACTAAAGAATTCGGAATTATATTTTTCTTGCTTATTTATTTGAGAATTTGGCGAAGAATTTATTATCGTCACTAGCTACCTTTAGAAAGACAGGTAGTTGGTCTATATAAATAGAGTTTACCGCGCCTACGTCAATGGTTACGTCAATGCATCGAGTCATAGAATTTGAAATAATAAACGAAGATCATTACTGTTAATCCAGAGATGGTTACGATTAGTTAAATTGCTAATCGATTAGAATAAGAATTTGGTACTGAAATTTGCTAATCGGTTAGAGTTAGAATTAGCAAAACTTGTTTCTGATCGATTAGAATTAGCTGTTTGTCTAATCGATTAGCTAATCGATTAGAATCTAATCGATTAGTTACCCACCTCTGATCCTATCCCATTACATCCCAATTAATCCTAGCCTATCCTAGCCTATCCTAGCCTATCCTATCATCAATCAGTCAATCAATCAATCAAAAGAAACTTGATATAGCGCCCCTTCAAGATATCTACTGAGTCGCGCTCCCGGTCCAACCACGGCTGAAAAGTATAGACTAAACTTTATCTGCTTGTCTGTTTATTTGTTTGTGCGTCATATCCCATTACATACAATCCTATCCTAGCTTATTCATTCCGTTGCAATTTAATATAATATAATAATTAATATAATTAATAGTATAATTAATATAATATAATTAATATAATATATTAATATAATATATTAATATATTATTAAATAATTATAATTAATATAATATATTAATATAATATGATACAATCTAATCTAAACTTAGCGTTGAACTATTTGAACGGTGATTTGCAGAATTGGAAGGACTATAAGCTGGTTTGGAATGAGACGGAATATGGCGGCCTCAGGAGCATTCGTCTTCCCGCTAGACTCATCTGGACTCCCGACATACTCTTGTATAACAGGTGGTCTTAACAAATGATATATAACAGGTGGTATTTTAACAGGTGGTATATGACAGGTGGTATTTAACAGATAGTATTTAACAGGTGGTATCTGACAGGTGGTATTTAACAGGTTGTACATTAGGTGGTAGTTGACAGGTGGCATATAACAGGTGGTATTTAACAGGTGGTATATAACAGGTGATATTTAATAGGTGGTATTTAACTTGTGGTATGTAGCAGGCGGTATTTGACGGGTGGTATTTAACAGGTGATATCTGACAGGTGGTATTTAATAGGTGGTCTTTAACTTGTGGTATTTAGCAGCTGGTATTTGACAGGTGGTATTTAAAAGGTGATAACTGACAGGTGGTATCTAACAGGTGGTATTTGACCGGTGGTATATAACAGGTGGTAAATTAGAGGTGATATTTAGCAGGTGGTATATAGCACGTGGTATTTTAGAGGTGGTATTTAAGAGGTGGTATTTAGCAGATGGTATTTAAGAGGTGGTATATAAGAGGTGGTATTTAACGGTTGGTATTTATCAAGTGGTATATAAGCCGAAAGCGGCAGTGTTGATGCTAGAAGTGTTGGTCAGTTGCTGTTTAACGTCATAACAAAGATCTTTAGCGTTGCCCTCCTCCTTTCTCCATGCTTGGGCCTGGCACTGCCAGAGTACGAGCATTGGCGGAGTTGTTAAATAGACTGCATGGATGGAAACACAGGCAATTCAAGTCGCCAGATATTATTTTTCAACGATTCTACCACCTTCGCATACGAGCTCAATGACGAAGTTACTGCGCCGCTCGTCTGCCCTTACTTATAGGGCGAGTAAAACATTTAAAACAGGTGTGTAATTATTTAGAACAGTTCTCACTGTTACTATGGCATAATACAGCTTTTAAAACAAACCGGGATCAAATTGCTAACAACGTCACAAGCTTTTATATATAGCATTGATTCACCATATTTTAAAGGTGTCTAAAGAGATTAAAACCCGCGGCTATTTAACCGTCTTGAAGTTGTCTAAGGCGACCGCTCTAATCAACGGCTACAGCTTCGATAGTAATAGTAATAGTTTCAGTTTATCGACACTGTGATAATAAAGATCGTTAGTGTCGCCCTCCTCCTTCATCCAGGCTTGGGTCTTGCAGTGTCAGAGTTCGATCAGTGGCGGAGTTAGCTAGCGAGTAAATGCAAGTGACAACTAGATCGCCTGGTACCTCCCTCCCTCCCTCCCTCCCTCCCTCCCTCCCGACGAGCCACATAATCCCTCCCTCCCTCCCTTCCTCCCTCTCCTTCGAGCCACATAATTTCCATCATTTATCTCCTTCACTACTTAAATATGACGTACCTTTAAGTCATGATAGAACTGTGACTAATATTTTATGTTTGTTATATTGTCTTATGTTGGGAACAATAAAGAAATTGAATTGAATTGAATAAATCCCTACGAATGGTGCGAACTGTTCAAAAATAATTCACACCTCTTTTATTATCTTATTCATTCATTCATTCATTCATTCATTCAGAGCATTTATAATGGCGCCTTCGTGGCAAGAAACTACTCAGGTAGCGTTCCCGGCCCAGCCATGTTAAAGAAAAAAGACTAGGGACTAAAGAACCCTGTCAGATGGCTTACAAGTAAAAAACGGAATGTTAAGTGGTAGGTCATTCCAGATGGAAGGGCCAACAACCGAGAAAGCACGGCGCTGCCTAATAGCCAAGCGAGTCCGTGGAACAAGGAACTCACCCCTCGTCGCAGAGCGAAGCACCCGACGCGCTGGAACATCAGACACTGGGCGGCAAAGATCACGCAAGTAAGATGGAGCGCAGCCAAGAACACAACGAGAAACCAGAGCAGCAATGCGATATGAGATCCGCTGAGATCTATAAAAAAAATGGGGCAGACGAGCGTCATAATATTTATCCTTGCTGTTGGGTCAATATTGTAGCCATGGTCGCATTCGTAATCGTAACCGTCATTGTAACTGCGATTTGTCGACATTTATATAGCGCCGACGAAGACATCGACAGCAAATTCCCTACGAACATCGTCGTCTACTCAGACGGAACCTGTTCCTGGGTTCCCCTCGGTCTCTACATATCGTCTTGTGCCATCAACATACGCTGGTTCCCATTCGACGACCAGTTCTGCAAATTGAAGTCATGGTTCCTGGTGCTATGATGGCGCTAATATTTGGGGCTGACCGCTCGGAGCGCCACCGTCGACCTTACGACCTATCAGACGAGCGGAGAATGGGACCTCATCGGTAATCATCGATTAAATAAATAGTTATCGTAATCGCGGCCCAACACGATATTACTTGTAACTCACTGGTAGCGCGTTCACCGTTATATAAATTTCAGAGACGCATTCCAAAGGTGTTTAATCGTAACCACAGTTTAAGTTGGCCATAATCAGTCTGCAGCGACATCTTATGCCAGGGTCATTGACGTAATTTTATGGGTAGTCTTAATGTTGTCTTAGGGAAGCAGGGTGGCGCGTTGGATAACATCTGGCACAGAGACCGAGAGGTACCGAGTTCGAGCCCCGTTAGGGCGGATATGCTTTGTAGGCTGCTATTTGCGCCGTTGTATTGCAGGCTGTCTGTTCTGTTAGTTTAAGTAGTTAAGATTGTTTCAATTGCATAACATGTAAATGTACAGCGCAGTGCCTTTTAGTCAGGCGCTTAACTGTGAAAGATTTTATTATTATTATATTGTCTTATGTTGGGAACAATTAAAAAATTGAATTGAATTGAATAAATCTACGAATGGCGCGAACTGTTCACTAATAATTCACACCTCTTTTAAGCGTCTTATTTGCTCTATAAATAAAGGGGCAGACGAGCAGCCGAATATTCGTGGATAGTCGTCAATATCACGGCGTCGTTAAATAAACGTTATAAACCGGCCCAATATTAATTTTTGCTGTAGCCTATAGTTAAGATTATTTGTAACAATGGTCCAAATTGTAATCGTAACCGTCATTGTGGCTTGTAACTGTGATTCATCTCCATTTATATAGCGCCGACGAAGACATCGACAGCAAGTTCCCTACAAACATCGTCGTCTACTCAGATGGAACCTGTTCCTGGGTTCCCCTCGGTCTCTTTTATGTTTTTTATGTCGTATTATGTTGGGAACAATAAAAGAAATGAATTAAATTGACTTCAATTGAATAAATCTATGAATGGTAAGAACAGTTCAAAATTATTATATTACGTAAGATATAGATCCTATAATTTATATAGATTGATTGATTGAATGAATTACACACCTCTTTTAAGACCGTTATTCGCTATATAAGGGCAGGCAGAATAGTTGCCATGTATTCACATATTTATAGAGCGCCGACGAAGACATCGGGCAATTTCCCTACAAAAACCGTCGTCTACAAAGTAAATCTGTTCCTGGGTTCCCCTCGGTCAACAATATGCGGTAATACCGCGGTATGTGGGGACAATAAAAAAATGCGGCAATACCGCGGAATAAATCTTTATTTACTCTAGAACTCCGCCACTGTTCGCGGTAATACCGCCAGTCCCAATGGATAATGAGCCGGCAATAAACGCTGGTGATGTTGAGACCTTGAGAACTGATAAGGAGAGTTTATTAGTTTTATGAAGCCTACTATGCAGAAATAGTCAGGACTTGGTTGATGCAAACTGTCCATAAGATAATAACAGACTAATGCAGTCAACAATGCAAATAGTTTTGTAAGCTAATTGTAACTGTTATTTTTCTTCTTTGAATTTGTGTAAACATTTTTGCGGGGAATGTGATCGTCGTCCTCAGACGGATGGGGTGGGGATGGGGAGCAAACCTGCCATCAACATACGATGGTTCCCATTCGAGGATGGTGAGCAAACTGCGGGGATGGGGCGTATGATGGGGACAAACAACCTGCCGCCAGGATGCGCCACCATCGACCTTTCGACCTATCTTGACGAGCGGGGTGGGGACCTTATTGTCTCCTATCATGTCACTCATAATTCACTCTCAACGTCCCAATGTACTAGATTAATCGTAACCACGAAAGTGATTGTAACCGTCATTGTAGCTGCGATTCGTCTCCATTGATATAGCGCCGACGAAGACATCGACAGCAAGTTCCCTACGAACATCGTCGTCTACTATGGGACGGAACCTGTTCCTGGGTTCCCCTCGGTCTCTACATATCGTCCTGTGCCATCAACATACGCTGGTTCCCTTTCGATGATCAGTTCTGCAAGTTGAAGTTTGGTTCCTGGTCGTATGATGGCGCCAATATCAACCTGACCGCCAGGAGCGCCACCGTCGACCTTTCGACCTATCAGACGAGCGGAGAATGGGATCTCATCGGTAATCATCGATTCTATAAATAGTTATCGTAGTAGCTTCTGTCTGTCTGTCTGTCTGCCCGTCTGCCTGCTTGTCTGTCTGTCTGTCTGTCTGTCTGTCTTTCTGTCTATCTATCTATTTGTCTATCGATCCATAGATCCATCCATCAACCTATCCAGGCAGCCATCTATTCTATTCTATTCTATTCTATTCTATTCTACTCTACTCTACTCTACTCTACTCTACTCTACTCTACTCTACTCTACTCTACTCTACTCTACTCTACTCTACTCTACTCTACTCTACTCTGTTCTGTTCTATTCTATTCTATTCTATTCTATTCTATTCTATTCAATTCTATTCTATCATTTACAATCGTAATATATTACCGCGAATTTAGTACATAGTGTAATTAGCGTAATTCCCTTCTTAGCCTAACTGTATTAGCATTAGTACGTAGCCCATACAACACCACACTGCGTTCTATCATATTAGGATTGATAGGTAGACAATATAAATGAGAACATAGCATCACTTGGACTAATACTAAGTGGAGCAATGGACTTGACAAATGACCGAGGACAATGGTGACCATTTATTCGTACCCATCGTCGTCAAATTGACTGGCGTCAGGAACTGATGATGATAATGATGATGAATATTTATAAAAGAAGCAAGTGAACATTAAAACCGTCTGCACTAGACCATAGCCTATATGTATGGTCTGTGAACCATTTCAAAGGTGTCTAACTGAACACTATTATTACAGCCCTAATCGGTAGAGAATGCCAGTTGACGTGTTTCAACACTTAAACGACTTTAAGCAGTTAATATTACAATAATTATAATTATACATAAATAATATTATATAAACGGTTTGTTACAATGATTAAATTGTAGACGCTCCGGCAGTTCGCAGTTTCGTGTTGTACGAATGCTGTGCAGAGCCATACATTGATATAACGTTCACTCTGCATATACGACGTAGATCGCTCTACTACGCGTTTAATCTGATCATACCGTGTGCTCTCATCTCCCTTCTGGCCCTCATCACATTCACGCAACCCCCAGACGCAGGGGAGAAGATTGGGCTTGGTGAGTCTGGGGGTTGGGGGGGGGGGGTGGAGAAATGGGTATGTTGTGGGGCTAAGAATGTGACTGTCAGTCTGTCTCTGTCTGTCTGTCTATCTATCTGTCTGTCTGTCTATCTATCTATCTATCTATCTATCTATCTATCTATCTATCTATCTATCTATCTATCTATCTATCTATCTATCTATCTATCTATCTATCTATCTATCTATCTATCTATCTATCTATCTATCTATCTATCTATCTATCTATCTATCTATCTATCTATCTATCTATCTATCTATCTATCTATCTATCTATCTATCTATCTATCTATCTATCTATCTATATATCTGTCTATCTATCTATTTATCTATCTATCTATCTATCTATCAATCTGTCTGTCTGTCCGTCCGTCCGTCCGTCCATACATACATACATACATACATACATACATATACATATGTAGTGTAGTATGTAGGTGTGTAGTATCAGCCTAGGTGTGTGTGCAGTGACAGCGGCTGGCAAGCAGAGTTGGTGGCCTTAGTGGTGTGTGCAGGCAAGGGATTATCTTGCCGGGGTATAAAACCAGTGTTTTGCGGAGCTGAGAGAGCGACCGGTTGAATATACGAGTGTGGCTGCTGCTCACCTAGCATTGTGTAAGCTGTATCTTAGTGCATTATCATTAATAAAGGTAGACGTTCTATACACAGTGTTGAGTTGTATTAGTTAGCGTTAAGTCTAGAACATCCGACAATAGAGACGCTACAACTGGTGGAGAACCGGGGTACACAGTGCACACACACCTAGGCTGATACTACACACCTACATACTACACTACAAACTCCTCTCTCTGAAACCCTTGTTCCAATTTTGCTCCCTACTAACTGTTCATCGCACGTTTCAATTATTGAACCATTGGAGCATGTCACGAAACGTAAATTTATTTGCGCACGAAGCATAATTGATTCTTCAGGCAGGACAGCTGTTTGTAAAATTCTCAATCCTACGAATCATGTATTATGGTTGTCACGCCACAAGCCATTAGCATCCATTGAACCTGTAACCTCTAATGTTTTGGCAGCATTTACTGATCATACAATCACCAGACATTCCGCTCAAAACAGTGCAGAGCAATTAGACGACATGATGGTGCAACGTGAAACAGATGTTTCCAAATTATCGGATTTGGAAACCTTGGATCTAAATTCAGATAAGGCGGCTGGCACCAAACCATCATGGGAAAACCTTCATCGGGATGCTAAAAGTAATTTGTTTGGCACGAAACAATCTTCGGATGCATCTCGCCCTGATGCTAAATGTAATGATTTTTGTTGTCCTGAATGCCCTGTACAATCTACATCGTTGCAGGATTTGAAGATTAATTATCATTCTGATCATTTGTCGGATGATGAGAATGCAAAGTTGAAAGATTTTTTACAGAGGAATGCGAGCGCATTTTCACAATCTCTGGCAGACTTGGGTAGAACTGATTATGTCCAGCATTCGATTATCACAGGCGATGCTACTCCAGTGCATCAGAGAGCCTATAGGCATTCTATTGCAGCGAAAGCTGAAATCGCCAGGCAGACAAAGCAGATGTTGGACGCTGGGATAATTGAACCTAGTTCGAGTTGTTGGAGTAGTCCCGTCGTCCTTGTTAGGAAAAAGTCCGGACAAATAAGGTTTTGTGTTGACTATCGAAAGTTGAATGCAGTAACTAAGTCAATCAGTTTTCCTCTTCCTCAACTCAATGATGTATTCGATGCTATGGCAGAGGGCAGGCCAAAATATTTCAGTCTACTGGATCTACGAAGCGGATATCATCAACTTCCGTTGCATCCAGACACTAAAGAAAAGAGTTCTTTCGTGACTCACGAAGGCCAATTTCAATTTCGTACCTCTCCCTTTGGGTTGAAAAACTTACCTTCGTTTTTCCAGCTCCTAATGGCTAGGGTGTTCCAAAATTTGCACTTCAAAAATGTCCTTGTATATTTAGACGATATTCTGATATACAGCAAATCATTTGATCTGCACCTTGTCCATCTTCAGGAGGTGTTTAACCGTCTTAAGGATGCTAACTTGAAGTTAAATCCAGAGAAATGTGCCTTTGGTCTGGATAAGATCTTGTATTTGGGTCATGTCTTGGGGCCAGAGGGCGTTTCCGTTGATAACTCAAAGATCGAGGTTATTCAATCTTATCCGCGTCCTACGTGTCCTAAGGCAATTCGTAGTTTCCTCGGTCTCGCATCCTATTATCGAAGATTTATTACTAACTTTTCGATAATTGCCAGTCCTCTTCATCGATTATTAAAAAAAGATCTAGAGTTCGTTTGGGATGATCATTGTGAGCAGGCTTTCACGCAGCTTAAAGTAGCTTTAGCTACTGCTCCTGTGTTGATTTATCCGGATATGCAAATGCCATTTGTCATAAATTGCGACGCTAGTTCTCAGGCTATTGGTTTCGTCTTGGCTCAAGAAGATGGGAGTGGCAGAGAACGTCCTATTGCGTATGGAGGACGTAGTTTGACCTCTAGTGAACGAGCTTATTCTGTAAGTGAATTGGAAATGTTATCGATGGTCTGTGCCATTAAACAGTTCCATTGTTATTTGGCTAACACTCGATTTACTGTCTATACTGATCATCTAAGTTTAAAATATTTGCAGTCCTTGAAAACCAGTACTTCTGGCAGGTTACTCCGTTGGTCGTTGTTGTTGCAACAGTATGATTTTACGATTGAGTTTAAACAAGGTAAAAATAACAGTAATGCGGATGCTTTATCTCGTCGTCATTATCCAGTGCAAGCTGATGAATCGGATGACATGGAGGATAAAATTTTGGCTCCGGTAGTTGTTGGGGTTACACCGGTGCAGTTGAACATCATCGTTGAGGAGGATTTAATTACACCTGCTGACCTGACGGAGGAGGACATTTTGCGCCAAACAGCTCATGAACAGATTACATGTTCGGATTGTGGTCCTATGATTCGTTATTTGGAGTTCGGGGAACTTCCAGGCAATGATCAAGATGCTAGGAAAATCGTGATTGAGAGTACTGAGTATGCTTTGTGTGATGGCTTGTTGTTTCATTACTATCAACCTCGATCTAGAGGACCTAGTCGAACTTACATTAATCAACTCGTCGTTCCTAGGAAGTTGCGTCAGCGTATACTTGAGAGTTATCACGATGACTGTTGCCATCCGGGTTTCCATCGCTGTTACTTATCGATCAGACGTAAATATTTTTGGAAAGGAATGCATACCGCTGTGTCAAGACATATAATTTCGTGTTTAAAGTGTCAGGAATGCAAGTTTCCTCTTCCGCTGAATAAACCACCACTTACGTCTTTGCCAATAAAGCAAATATTTGGTCGTTGGCATATGGACATTCTTCAACTTCCTAGAAGCAGGGATGGGTACAAGTATATTCTTCTTTGCGTTGAATCTCTTACTCGTTGGCCGGAGGCCATTATGTTGAAAGATCAAACTGCGAGAACGATTGCGGAAGCTTTGTATAGAGAGATATTTAGTAGATATGGCGGTCCACACACGTTACTTTCGGATAGGGGCCCAAATTTCTTGAGTACCATTGTTTCTGAACTTTCTACACTATTCGGTGTTCAAATACTTCCGATTACGACTTTACCTTATCCTCTGCATTTGTTTACGGTTACAGTTGTGCCAAAATCGATTGGGGCTAATAATCAGCACGCGTCTCTTCTTGATCAAATGCCTCGATATTTCGCTGTTACTTCGGATAACCAGACTTTTTCGGTCTGGAATGATCTTCCTTCACTACAAGTTGCTGGCGAGTTTCGTATTATTCCCAAGGAAGACATTCAGTTAACCACTGATCCGAAGTCTTGTATCTTGGTTTTGTATAAAAATGATATACCTTCTGTTCAACTCTTTTGCAAATTTCTCCTGCTAAATAACCGTCCTACTTCGTTTGTGTATTTGTTGCCTGACACGTTGGCCATTGAAAATAGTGTGTCTGATCTTACGTTGATTTGCCCGTTGGCTCAGCCTAAACTTATTTCAGCGTGTATTTCTTGTGTCATTCTTATACCGAATGCATGCACATTGATGACTAATGGTTATTTTTTTCCTGCATCGTATTCTGAGCACGTTCTTTTTAATGAATCATCTACTGTTGTTCATACGTTCAATCTGGCTGTGATTCAGGAATTCTTTTCTCAATCGGATTGGGATCATTTACATGCCGATAGTACGTTAGCAGAACAGCTTACGCTTCTGTTACCTACTTTCGTCAGTGGTACAAATTCGTCTGACAATTTGATTGATCAGCGTTTAACAGAGGATTTTTCTAGTGCTATGACATCTGTTAAGGCAGGTCAGGTTTTATTTAAGTCTCAAGACGACGTGATTCGCGATCAACTTGATACTTTCGGTAGCCCGATATTGGTAGCTTATTCGTCTTTTATTTTGCCTGTGGGTTCTGCTTTGATTGGTTTACTTATCATAGTAACAATTTATCTAGTGGTAAAGGTACATCGGTTGTCTGTTATTGTTTTGTCGTTGCCTCGTGTGATTCCAGCTCAATCGGTTCCGTCAGTATGGATATTTTCTCCATCATCCAGTGTTTTGACTCCTGTGTCCACGATTAGTACAGGTTTTTCGGATTTTCAGTGGTTTCAGATTGTGGTGATTAGTTTATTGGTTCTCATTTTGTTGGTTGGGGTTTTTCGTAAACGGTGCAAGTGCTGTGTGACATCTACCAGTCCACAGGCTGTTTTTTTGGCTATTCATATCGGAAACGCAACTAACACGGTGGTTCTTCCTTGGCATAGACTTCACTTTGCTGTTAATGACTACGAGATCATGGCTTTAAGTGCTATATCGCAGGTTCGTCTTCAGCGTCATTGTTTATGGTCTAGTTTACTCTTTGATTGGCAAGTAGCTGTGTTACATAAACATTCGCAGATTCGTGTTGTATTGCCGCAGTCATTAAGAATTTCCTGCTCCACAGCTGGGAGATTGCGTCATATAATTGGAATTCATAAGCGTTACTACGTGAAACTTTTTATATCCAGTGCTGAATTCACTGTTCCTTTGGCTTTGGATGTATCAGCTGATTCTTCTCCTGTTCCGTATTCACCTAGCATTGAGTTGGTTGATATTCAGTCTTTATCTAGTTAATGTTTTGGTTGAACTAATGGATTTTGAGTTACATTGCATTTTATTATAGTTGCTTGCTTTTGCTTATTTGACATTCTTATGAGTTGGACTTGGTATTGGTTAGCATATGTATGTCGTGGTGTTTTTTTATTACTGTATCTGCATCGTTATAGTTACGCTAAGTTGTCATTTTATGGTGATTATGATATATATCAATGACCGCGGCACGGTCATTCACTTAGGGGGGCATGTAGTGTAGTATGTAGGTGTGTAGTATCAGCCTAGGTGTGTGTGCAGTGACAGCGGCTGGCAAGCAGAGTTGGTGGCCTTAGTGGTGTGTGCAGGCAAGGGATTATCTTGCCGGGGTATAAAACCAGTGTTTTGCGGAGCTGAGAGAGCGACCGGTTGAATATACGAGTGTGGCTGCTGCTCACCTAGCATTGTGTAAGCTGTATCTTAGTGCATTATGATTAATAAAGGTAGACGTTCTATACACAGTGTTGAGTTGTATTAGTTAGCGTTAAGTCTAGAACATCCGACAATAGAGACGCTACACATACATACATACATACATACATACATAGATACATACATACATACATACATACATAGATACATACATACATACATACATACATACATACATACATACATACATACATAAATACATACATACATACATACATACATACATACATACATACATATATACATAGTCTATCTATATATCTATCTGTCTATCTGTTCGTATGGCATAATAAAGAACCACTGTTGCTAATAGGCCAAAGAAAGATCCAGTAATACTTCACCGCGATTCTGCCCTCAATTAAAGGGCGAAGAATACTCTTAAAAGAGGTGTGTAATTATTTTCCAACAGTTCTCACCATTCGTAGGGCCTTGTAAAAAAAAGTAATTGTAGTAGTTTCAGTTTAACGACACTGTCTAACAAAGATCATTAGCGTCGCCTTCCTCCTTCTATAAGCTTGGGACTGGCGGAGTTTAAAATGGATTAAAGTCGAACTTATCTATATTATAATGTAAGTTATAGATCCTTAAAAGAGATATCGAAATAATAATAACATAATCAAGGAATGGTGAGCTATTCAAAATAATTAGACACCTCTTTTAAGCGTGGCATTTGCTACATAAGATCGGGCAGACGAGCGCTCTGTATTAATAATTTAAGGTGGCTTTTGATGAACCATACCAATGATCACTTTCACTAATAGGCCATCAGTCTATCTGTGTGTCTGTGTGTCTGTCTGGCTGTCTAGGTTTCGGTGAATTGACGCCTTGGTGTTGTTTCCTGTAGGTATTACGATTCTTTTGTCACTGAGTGTCTTCCAATTGATTGTTGCTGATAAGGTCCCTGCGACCTCTCTCGCTGTTCCGATTGTCGGTAAGGACAACATTGATGATGATGATGATGATGATGATGACGACGACGACGATGATGATGATGATGATGATGATGATGATAAAGATTATTGAAATATTATGTTGCTGGCGCTCCCTACGGATCTCATACCAATAAGTCGTTTCTTGAATTTAAACTGTTAACTGTTTAACAAATTAGGATAGCGCAGGTAGGCGAATTCATGTATCGGTACGAGCACAATCTATTACCAGCTATATATCATAAACTCTTCCTCCTTACCTCTGAAATTCATTCCTATCCCACTAGAAGCACCAAGTTGTATCGACAGCCCTTTGCCCACACAAATACTCGACTGTTTTCCATTAGATTCGCTGGGGCTAAGGTATGGAATTTTTGTTTAATTCCTGTCTCCGAAAGTAAGCTTGCTGTCATGTGTTATCGGAACTTTTTATTTCATTACCTGGGTGGCCCTATTTAGCGGGATCATCCATCCCTTCAGGGTCCTCCACTTGGTAACCGGAACGTCATTGAATGTACACTGCCATAATTGTTAAATATGTTGTCGGTTACAGGAAAATAAATTGAATTGAATTGAACTGAATTGGCTGTCATTACCGATGGTGCCGAAGCGTTCCCTTATATAGTATCATTGAAATATATTACAAAGGTGTTTAAGGCCATCCTTGTGTACTGTATGCTCTGTGATGTCTAACGGCTGATTTGTTAATTCTGCGTTAACTGCTACAATAATAATAATAATAATAATAATAATAATAATAATAATAATAATAATAATAATAATAATAATAATAATAATAATAATAATAATAAAAATAATAATAATAATAATAATAATAATAATAATAATAATTATAATAATAATAATACTGCAACAACAGTAGCCCAGGACTGAATGACGGCTTTTAAAATTATTGAAACAGCCATTTTTGATCAGTCTGTAATAAGTTTGTTGGTTTTATGAAGAAATAAATTTGTCATAATAATAATAATAATAATAATAATAATAATAATAATAATAATAATAATAATAATAATAATAATAATAAAAAGAGGCTCACATGGCCTCTCCTGCCATTTGGGGTTTGGACGTCAAGCTAGACACTGCGCCGTCAACGATATCATCTACCGCAGCCTCAACAGAGCCGGCACACCTGCGGTTAAGGAGCCGTCTGGCCTCACCAGATCGGACGGAAGGAGGCCTGATGGTCAGACCCTGATACCGTGGGGCAACGGGCGGACCTTGATATGGGACGCGACGGTGGTGGATACCGTGGCCGCCTCATACATCCCTGAGACGGCGACCGAAGCTGGAAGGGCGGCGGAGTTGGCTGCCACAAGGAAACACACCAAATACGCAGATCTACAGAGGAGGTACGCCTTCGTCCCTGTAGCCCTGGAGACCTTTGGTCTCGCCGCCTGACGAAAATATCCGGAGACACCCGAGAGACAGGATTCATCCTCCAGCGCCTTTCGGTTACGGTCCAGCGTTTCAACGCGGTTGCCTTCCAGGGCACCATGTCGAGGTTGCCCGGCGCTGAGGAGCGACCAACTCAGCAACACTAAGCCTTACCGTGTTTTAACAATGACAATAATAGTAGTAGTAGTAATAATAATAATAATAATAAAAATAATAATAATAATAATAATAATAATAATCACAACAACAACAATAACAACAATAACAACAACAACAAAAATAGCAACAATAACAATAGCAATAGCAATAAAAATAGCAATAATAAGTTGTGAAGACAGGCTTATTTCTAAACATTATCATCACTTGTTGTTGTTGTCGCTGTTGTTGTCGTCGTTGTAGGGGTGTACTTTTCGGTCGTGATGATAATGTGTACTGCTTCGGTGGTCATGACAGTCGCTGTTCTCAACTTTCATCATCGTAAGCCAGATATGTATGAGATGCCGAAATGGGTGAGTATATCTTAATCCACCGGTGACTGGAAGCCAGAAATTAATCTAATCTAATCTAATCTAATCTAATCTAATCTAATCTAATTCATTCTGAGAACTTTAAATTTGCCGTTATCATCATGTTCAAGATATTATTCGATGCCTTGTGCATTAGAACTACATTCTAGATTCTAGAGGCAGTCTTTGGTATAACGTGTTAACGATTGAAATTGAAATTGACATTAAAATTGAAATTAAAATTAAAAGTAAATTAAAATTGAAATTAAAATTAAAAGTAAATTAAAATTCAAATTAAAACTAACTTGAAATTGAAATTGGAATTGAAATTTCAAGTTTAATTTAATTTAAATTAATTTAATTTAAATTAATTTAAATTAAACTTGAAATCGAAATAGAAATTCAAATTAAATTGAAATTAGAAATAAAATTAAAGATTTAAGAATAAGATAATGATTAAGAATAAAATTAAAATTACTGTTAAAATTGGTATCAAAATTAAACTTGAAATCAAAATTAAAATTAAAATTAAAATTAAACTAAATTCCAATTTCAGGTCCGAAACATCGTCTGCAACTGGCTGCCTTGGCTGCTCCGAATGTCCCGCCCTGGTCGCCTCCCTCCCTCCCGCGAGCGCCTTCTCCGCCGCTCTCGCCTACGGGTCTTCGCCTCAAAGGCCCCAGCATCTCTCAGCCTCATCTCTAACGTTCTGGACGTCGAGAACAACACTGCCTCCCTCCATCACCCCAGCCCCACGCCAGCCGAGGAGTCCTTACCGAGCTCGCCCGTGATGCGAGGCGTCCAGTGCGAGCTGTCTGCCATTCTTGCGGAGCTGCGCTTCCTAACACAGAAAATTCGCAAAGATGGGGAATACACGGAGGTAGCGAATGACTGGAAGTTTGCGGCGAAGGTCTTGGATAGACTTTGTCTCTGTGTCTGTTCTTTCTATTTCGTTGTTTGTACGTTGGCCATATTTCTATCCGTGGCCAACATGAAACTGTTTGCGTGACTATACTTCGGGGATATTCGGGTATTGTCGGTACTAATAGCCAGGGAGAGAGTGTGACGACTTTGACGTGTAAATGCGAACATAACTGAAAACTAATTGGTGTTATTGTTACTACTATTGTCATTATTGGTTTTATTGTTATTGTTACTGCTATTGTTATTGCTCTAATTATAATTTTTGCCGCCTTCCGTGACCTCTCAATTCTTTGTGTATTGGCTCCTGTCTTCGGGTCAACGAAGTTTAGGGAGTGATTAACCTTATCGTGTGTCAACTGTCAAGTGTCTTCCTTACGAAGGGATACGGGAAAATATGTTATATGAAACACTTCCAGTTTAGGCCCTATAGGCCCTACATATAGGCCTATCCCGTGTATATTGCAGGTCAACCAGTGATAGTTTCGTCATTAGAAAACATGGACGATACTAACCCTAACCCTGACCCTAACCGACCCTCACGGCGCGTAACAACGACGCGTAACCTCAACTTAACTGACATGGACTATAAAACTTTCCGTCGCGAGGTCGGTTAGGGTCAGGGTTAGGGTTAGTGTCGTCATTAGAAGACATAAAAACATTCCCACGGTACACCCATCTGCATGGTAGAAATGTTTCTGAACTTCGCTTTAATCAGAATAGTTATAATTAAAAGATCTCTTTCTATACCATTGTGCTGTATTTTCGACACCGGTTTGATGGGGTGAATTAATTTTACGTGGGCAACACATTACCATTGGAAAAACGAAATGGGGTGAATTAACCGACAAGTACCAATAATTTTTATATATAATCTAATAATTAAATATATATTACATTATGTACATTCTATGCAGCTGTGGTGTCTATCAACAGGATCATAACTAAAAAATGACCATTCCGAGATAAATTAAAGAAAATATTTTTAATAAAATGCCAAAAATGCGGATACGACCTTTTTAACTATGATTTGCCTAGTAACCTAGTGTTCGCAATGCTTAGAAAGAAAACCGTAACTGCAACTATAAGAAATGAACTTTTTAATGTGCTAGTTCCATGGACGCTGAAACCAGGGTGGTGGTGGCGTGGGATATGTTCCAAAAAGTTTTTAATTATAATGGACAAACCAATGCAAATTTCCTTATTTTTGTCCGCCAAGAGGACCGTATGTGATAATACGGCTTCCTTATTAAGCATTCCCGGTAGGCCCTACTAGCCTGAAGGTGATATTTAATTAGTTAGACCCCAGCCGGCAGCTAAGGTACTTTGTACAAATGTGTGGCGTTGTAATGCAATGCCGACTTTAGTATACTAACTCAAAATTCCAAGAAATCAGTTACGGTCCTCTTGCTCAAACGGCACAAACATTAAAATTAAATCACCACGATGAGGCCTCTTATTTATAGGGCGTATAGCAGAGCTAAAAGAGGTGTGTAAATATTTTAAATAGCTCTCACCGTTCGCATTGCACAATATAAGTGTATTAATAATCTACTGAGTAGAAAGTTGACGAGTGACGCGTAAATGACGCGCTAGTCATACGTTTTAAAGGTGTCTAAATAACGAATAGAGGTTGTTCTGGGTGATTGTAGGCCCCTTTGCTAATGTACTATTACTTACATTGTTTTGAACATTTTTACCGTTTTATATGACATAATGCAGCTAATCTGATTAAAAATATGAAGTAGATTAATGAGACACATGCCAATTATAATGTCTGTTGATATTAATTAAAATTATTTCGAATAGATATCATCGTTCGTACGGCATAAAATACGACCACTTCCACTTATAGATTAAAGGACTAGATCAATCAATAAAATTCCCCTCATCGGATATTACTTATATGATTAACAGCAGATTTAAAAGAGGTGTTTAATTATTTCGAACAGTCGTTCTTGTCGTATGGCATAATACAATTCTTGAATAAAAGGCAGTGTCGCAGGTTAGTTACCGTTTAACGGCACGTTGTCATAGCAAAGATGGTCTGTTTTGCCCTCCCATTTTCACTACGCTTGGGACTGGCACTACCACAGGTAGGGCATACTAGTAGTTTCCAGGCTTGGGACTGGCACTGCAGTGGCGGCGCCAGACAATTTTTGTAACCAGAGCATAGCCAGGGCAGTCGTACAAGTAACCAGTGCAGAGGTGATTTATGGCAAGGTGGCAGCGCGAGCTTATAATTATGGTTACCACCCCCACACACGCACACACACACACACAGTGCCCCCCCCCCCACCTGGAACTGGAGAACAAACCCCAACAAATAAGAAGTTGTTATACTGTAAATGTCCATTAATAATGTGTTCTGACTAGTAGCGACTACAGAATAAAACAACAAATTTAACATTGTAAAGTTTGCAGCTTAATTAAAAATAGCGTGTACACGACTGTGCACCACTTCTATTTGAATTTAATATCAGTTTGGTAGGATGACTGCCAGCGCACAGCGGTTCGTAAAGCAATACGAAATTACGACTGTATACAATAACGAATCAAAAGCTTTGCTTGTTTATTGTACTACATGTATTAACAGCAACGATGTTAACATTATATAGAGTATAGTTCTTTATTGCTTCTTGCCAGACTCAGTATTATCACAGTAGAGCCTAATGAGTAGCCTAATTATGGCAATTGCAAAGCAGATAATGCAAGTTACAATATAGAAAAGTAAATCGGCACAGTTTCTCAACAGCCCTAATATCAGCTGTAGGCCTACTAGCTGCAGATTAAGTGCTTTCTCAGCACTGGCGATATAGCAGCTAAACCAGGCATATTATCAGTCAAACGGCATCTTATATTTACTATAGTAGGCCAACAATTAACTTTCTTCATGCAACAGTGCTCAAATGCAGCAATTGCCTACCATTTAATTATGTGATGAACTTCTAACGCAAACGTTTCAGAAAAGAACAGGACAACGCTTTTTTAAATAAGCTAAATCAATACGTGTTGGTGAATTTAGATATGTAGATAAGTGTATAATTATTCTAAATTATTATAACTCACCACTAAGAAATTTCCCGTTGCTGGTAGCCGAAATAAAATATTATGCCTAATAGCACGAAGCTAATAATCCGAATTCTCCCCAGGTATTGTCTCTATAGACTGCTCTCTATGTGTCGAGAATTTCAGCTGATGTTGATGCTTAGTGATTACAAAAGTTAGGCTACTCTCAGCGAAATGACACTAGTCAAGACACAATAAAAATCCCTATTCTATGGTGTAATGAATATCAGCTTCAACAACCAGTTACGCCCTAACACTATAGGACTGCAACTTTAGCATTGAAAGGCACTTTTACATCATGCTATACATTTATTGTAGCTATTCGTATCCATTGCAGGCTTCTGCTGGTCGCAAATCTAATACAAAACATCTGTTATACGCTTCATTAGCTTTACAAAGGGACCATTGTTTGAAGATTAAGGTATATGTGCACAGCAAGTGTCTAGATACTTGCTACGCGGCCATAGATCTTCATTATTTGTCGCCTTCATCATCTGTCATGCCAAGAGCTTCGGCTTGGCATCATCAGTAAGCCTGACCTGAAGTGATAAGAGGTGTTCCACCACTGATGCCTCTTTGAGTTGAAGCGAACCTCGGTTGTATTGGTCCGAGATAACATTGTATTGTATTTTCGTTTATTAATCAACTCTAGCTGTCATAACGCAGCTAGTTACAAGATTCGTTCATCGATAGTTAAGCTAAATCAATATGTGTCTTAGATATCATACATGATACATAAATATTTTAATTTTCGTGCTGCAGCACTGAAACTGAAATCAACAACAACCCCAGTTTATGCTCAAAAACGATACCCGCCCACTACGTAACTGGCATCGGTGGGAGATCGTTCTCCCAACCCCAACCTCGATGGTAGACGCCACTGCACACAACACACACACTGACACACACACGCCCACACTTATATGTAGAAAGAGAGAGAGAGGGCGGACAACGAGAGAGAGAGGGGAGGGCATATATTATTGCAAGCATTCCTTAACGCCTGAATGAAAGAATCATCACTGCATGGCCGTATAATTGGCGTGCACCCTAATGTACAACTGAGTGTTTGCTTCTACTGTGGGTAGAATATTATTTCGACACATGTGAAGGTGGCTTAGAGTGAAACCACACATACATAAGTCTGTGGACCTGCAGAAAATTTTGGCAGGGCAACGACCAGGGCAGAGGCTTTTTTACCAGGGCATTTGCCCTGGCATGCCCTGGTGTAGTGCCGCCACTGTGGCACTGCCTGGCGTGCACTAAGGCACAGACTTGCAGTGGCAGAGTTCACAGAGAGGAATTAGTTGTAGTTTCAGTTTTAAACTGTGTGTGAAAACAAAGATTATTAGCGTCCCCTCCTCCTTTATCCAGACTTGAGACTGGCACTGCCATAGGTCGAACAGTGGCGGAGTTAGGGTGGATGGATCCAGAGTTTAACGACAGCTTATAACAACAATTAAAGGCCGTTGCCGTCGACAGAAGTTGTTTTGAACAATTGTCTTCTCATCGCGTAGTTGGCGCAATACAAACTTATAGGCTATGCACAAACAAACAAAAACCGTAATCTATTAAAACATACGCTTTTCTGCTGCTCTGACTTATAGGGAGAATATCAAAACTAAAAGTGGTGTGTAAATATTTTGAACATTCCTAAAACATTTCGCATGGCAGAATGCCAGTCTGATCATTATACTAAAAATAAAATGGATGGATGGATCCACAGTTTAACGGCAGCTTATGACAACATAGGCCGTTGCCGCCGACAAAGATTAGTTTAAAAATAAAATGCTGCCGAATGACGTATGAATAGCGTATTAGTCATACGTTTTAAAGGTGTCTAAAGAACGAATAGAGGTCGTTTTTGATAACTGTATTTATTAATGTGTTATCATTTTTCATTGCTTTGAACATTTTCAGCTTTTCGTACAACATAATACAGCAAACCTATTTAATAACATGAAATAGATCAGAAGTAACAAACATTTCTTGCCAGCCGACGATGTTTTTCTGGCCTGCAAAGCCTTGCCTAAAAACTAATGTGATGTTCGTGACTGATAACGAAGATCAAAATTACGATTTTATAACCTTAATTTGACACTTCGTATGTTAAAAAAATGCACCATTCAAGATTTAGTTAAATTCTGGGTACGGCTCACCGAGTTCGCCCAAAACCCTATTTTTGGGCTCCTTTACGGCTCACCGAGTCTTCGCCCACCATTAACCCTATCCCCATTTTGGGTTGATAAATATTTGAAAGTAATATTTCGAACAGTTCTCACCGCTCATTTGACATAAGTCCACTTGAAGTAAAAATCATAATGCTCTAACTTATAGGTTGAATAAATCACTTAAAAGAGGTGTGTAATTATTCTGATCAGTTATCAACGTTCACATGGCATACTATAGTTCATAAACTATAAGGAGCATCGTAGGTTAGTTGCTGTTTAACGACACTTTGTCGTAACACAGACGATCAGCGTCGCCCTCCTTTTTTCCCATGCTAAGGACTGACGCTACCACAGATATTTTATGGTATGCTAACTCTCCGTATTTCTACGCAATTACCAGTCTTAGCAGAGTCGCTGAGGCCTTAGGAGCCTATAAGTCATCGTAACTTCGAAATGTGGGCGTCGGCAACGTTTATATAATTCATACATCAAGCTTTTAAAGGTGTTTAATTTGAAGCGCTGTTGTAATAATTCGAACTAGTGTTCAAGAAAACTCTTAAGAGACTACGTTACATGGCATTTTATATAGCGCTATTTAAACTTACCTATGTAGGGTTTACACGACTCTTCTCAGCCGCATCCAGTGAAGATGAATTGAGATGATACAGAGGCAGGCGATGAATGAAAGCCAAACTATTGCTCATCATTGAACATAGCAGTGTGTTTTAATGACTGAGTGGTAATGCTGCAATCCATATGACCATCCGTTCACGCGTTGTTCAATCCATTCATTAATTGATCCATCCATTTGTGAGGCACTTCAACAGTTGCTATTCCAAGTGTCTTCGTACGTACATATATACGTACACACAAGCATGCATACACACATGCATACATACATCCATGTAGCGCCTCTGAATAGCGCCTCTGAATCTCTGATACAAATGTTCAATTACAATTACAATTACAATTACAATTACAATACATACATAGATACACACACACGCACCTTAAAACCTTCCTTTTCTTCTAGATTACCTCGCACTGGGAGCGTTTCTGAAAGGCTTATGCTGTGAGAAGCGCTTTATAAATGATCGAATACAATACAATACAATGCAACACACACACACAATCAAAATAATTTTTAAGTATACTATCCTGAAGTTTAAGAATTTGATAATTTGTGCTTCTATATTTCGAAAGCCAGAATAATTTTTAAAATAAGATTATTTTTTCTAAAAACCACTGAAGACATTTAATGTAGTTAGGGCCTACTAGTAACCATAGTTGGATTTTGTTTCTAAACTTTGCAAAGGGTTAAAAGTAAAAATTGATGAGACTCTGTGATACAGTGAATATTCTAAACTTATATAGCATCGATTGAAACCGTTTTAAAGGTGTCTAGCGCAACGTCCCTATAGCCACTCAATATGCATCGTCGATGTGTAGAGGTGTCGTTATTGATTGGATGCGTTTTGATTGTCGCTTTCATTAGAAAGACATAAACTCGATTCTTGGTCGGTAGGCGTTTCAAAATCGCACCTGTCGTGAATCGTGAATGGCAACAGCTTTTGTCATCGTTACGCCTGAGCTCTTGATTATCACAACCGCCAACGAAAACCAATTTCAGTCAACGATTTTTTCGCTAAAATTGCAGAGCTGTATTATACCTGTTGGAAGATATCACCTGTTTGTGCAGTTCTAATTTGTAAAAGCATTGTGCATTGCAGGAAGCTTACAGGAGGGAATAAGAGCCGCACCTTAAGCTAGCCCTGAGGCACTGAGGCAGCCATGGGTATAAAGTGTTAGCGACATAATTTTCTTAGCCTCGGCTTCATATGTATGTATGTATGTATGTATGTATAGTATGTATGTATGTATGTATGTATGTATGTTTGTATGTTATGTATGTATGTTTGTATGTATGTATGTATGTATGTTATGTATGTATGTATGTATGTATGCTATGTATGTATGTATGTATGTATGTATGTATGTATGAGCACTTGTTATAGCGCCTTTTCAAGATTTATACTCAGAGGCGCTCCCGACTACAGCGCGGACACTAAATCGGAGTTTCACGCCGAAGCGCATGAGCAATTGCGAGTGAAGGACTTGCCCAGGCTCCCTACACGGCGGCTTGAGGTGGATTCGAACCCGCAAACCTCCGGCTGCAAGGCACCGAACATACCCCTACACCACCGCGTGACCAGTCCTTTCCCTTGCCGTCTCATCTTCCCACCGACAGTGTACGGTCAGTGTACTCATTACAGCTGAGTTGGCTAAGAGGCGCAGGTTGAGCAGAAATCTTGAACCAAATTTCTGCCCTGGCGGGGATTGAACCCGCAACCTCTCGATTGACAGTACAGCACGCTAAGCCACTACACTATCGAGCACCCTATGAAACGTAGCCTGTAACGCCATTCAAACTCTCAACCCGCTTTCATTCACCAGCTATTCACCATCCAAACGTCCGGGTCTACTCGCTCATCATCATAATAATTCTTTCCCTATCTCGGCCTCCAGTCTCATCCTCTGAAATTGTGCAATCCTCAGTCTAAGCTGCACAAGCTCTTCTGTGCCCGTTAGTTCCATAAGGCTGGCTCAGCCTTCCACTCCCTAGACTGCGACTGGAAAATGAGCATGAGGACAGATGGATGCCTTGTAAGCAGTGGCGTAAATCATGGGGGGACAGTCCCCCAAAGTTTTGACTTAAGCCCTGCTGTCCCCCAAAATCCAGCCCTCGTAGGTACTCTGTCCCCCCAAAGTTATGTATAGATTTTCGCCTCTGCTTGTAAGCTGTCATACAGTTAAATTCGACTCGTGTTAAACTTGTTATTATCTGTTACTACTATTAATTTTTATGTAATCTTACTGCGAACTTGTCAGTTTGAATTAATAACCGATTATTATTATTATTGTTATCGTTGTTGTCAAGTAGTCGTACTGAGCAGTTGTGAGTTTGAATTAATAAACGAATACTATTAATTGTTACTATCAGCTATTTTCGAGTTACTGATTATGGAGCGTTCAACGATTATATAATTCCAGTGAAGACATTAAAAAGGTGTTTAATCATAACCGCAATTTAAGATGGGTTTCCCCAACAGTCTGCAGCGACATCTTCTGACTAACAGACCAGGCTCATTAACGTAATTAATAACTAATTAATAAACGAATATTAATATTATTCTTTGGAATGAACTCCCCAAAGATCTCCACCAGTTTCCTCATCCTCCTATCGCGTCTCTTAATTTCACCTCTCCTCTGCTTGCACTCTCCTCTTCTCGTAAGAATCGCATTTACGCCACTTCAAGAAATACTCCTCAGAGGCGCTTCTACTTTGAACTCGCAACTCAAAACCGAACTAGTAGTAGTAGTTTCAGTTTAACGACACTGTGATAACAAAGATCATTAGCGTCGCTCTCCTCCTTTACCTAGGCTTGGGACTGGCACTGACCGAGTACAATCAGTGGCGAAGTTAAGTCGAACTTTAAACTTTAAACCTAACTCTTCAAGCTATCGAGCCTATCATAATCCTAATTCTATCCATGTACCTATGCTCCCATTAATCGCCCAGCGTGTCCAATACTTATATAGCAACGGGTGAAATCGTTGTAAAGGTGTCTAACGAAACGTCTCCAACCAATCGTATACACGTACTGTCCATCTAATTATATTTCCTGATTCTACTCCTGCGCCACCACACGACCACCATCATCAACGATTACCACCGTAGCACCTGTCCCATCGGCTTGACCTCCCCGGAGTCTGGTCTGGCACCGGAACGGACAAAACAGCTTTGCTACTTGATTTGATATAGGGTAGAGCCTGTGCAAAAGCTGAGCTCTCTGACGTGGCTTTTGCAGGGTGCTGAGGTATTACAAGTATTTACATTAGATAATAAGTAAGTAAGTATATTGTTTATTCAACCGACTGCTATAAATCGCACTTTGGCGTACTTTAATGTTTTAAGAAGTCATTAATAAATTATCCTTATCATAAAAAATCATCCTCATTATAAAGGTTTTCCGTGTTAAGGTATCTGCTGATGGGATGCAGCGCTCTCTTAAGACACCTTTAAAACAGCATCAACTCACGCCATAAAAGCCTAAGACATGGCGGCCGATTTGCTCCCTCCGGAAGACTCTCTAAGGTCACTTCAACTTTAATAGGTCAATTCAATTATAAATATAATGTTATTACGCCTGGCTTAAAAATTAAAAATTAAAAATAAAAAAAACAAAAAAACAACTTTTCATTTAGAAAAACTTAGTTTTTTGCACCCCTGGATCAATCCCGAGAACACCTTCATTAAGACGGGCAGCGGTGTTAATACGAACAGAGTGAAGCTTTCAAAATATTAACTCCGCCACTACTCGTTATCTAGCAGTGCCAGTCCCAAGACTGGATAAAGGAGGAGGGCGACACCAATGATCCTATTACGACTTCAAAATATCAGTGAGTAAAATCCCAAATAAAAAACTCACTAGCAGTTAAAATAAGACACCTTTAACACGGTTTCATTGGATGTTATATATTTGGAGATTTCTCAATCTCGCGTGAATTCTAACAGACGACTTTACTTTAAAATATCTGTTTGTCCATTTCAGAAGCCAATGCGCTTAAATCTAAACAGCGAACACCGTCGCTTCCCAGTGCCAGACTCAAGCCTGGATAAAAGAGGTGGGCGACGCTAATCATCATTATAACACAGCACTGCTAAAAAGAATCTACACACTTAACAGCGAGGGTGTACAAAAAAATGCTTTAAAATCGACGTCAACGGCTTTTGAAGAATCGCTAAGCTTTTAGTTTGCAAACGTCGACATCAACGGTTGTGGCAGTCACAAGATGTCGTCAAACATTTATGTTAATAATTAATGAGAGCCTTTGAGAGGTTGAGTTTAGACACCTTTAAAATGGATTAAAACGAGGTTACATAAAGTTAGCAAACCCATGTAAATGATGCAAAAAACAGTTCGCGTTTGACACCTTTAAAACGCGTCATTTAGAAATTATATATTCATGAACTTCTTCCAACATGGTGCATCATTTCCCATTAATGTGGTGGTCAGAGTAACCGTGCTCAGTCATTTGCATTGGCTTCCTGTTGATATCAGAATGAGATCTTAACTGGGCTGTCTGACCTATAAAAACCTGCAACCACTTGTTGCTCTGTCCACCCGCCCGCATATTACGAAAGTACACACGGAAATTGATCCAAGGGATTCTCGCGACCAATCAGAAGCCGCCATGTTAGTAATGACATTCACTGCGTCATGAATACTCATTAACTATGCGCCTTGCTTAAATCAGTAAACAGTGAACTCCAGTTTGTAAAAACAGTTCGAATTTAAATTGATAAATTGCGAAATGGCCGATTATATGAAAACTTTGCCTGCCGACGTGGAAAGTCATTATAAAGCGGTCATTCACCTAGCTTTCTCTGAGAAGCTGCTACAGTGTTCACCATTTCCTTGGATCAATTTCCATGTGTACTTTCGTAATATGCATCCCGTCCCGCAGTCTGAGATCCTCTGTTATGGATCTTTTGGTTGAGTATCGATATTGAACTGTTATGGGCTCCCGTGCATTCTGCTTTGCTGTCCCAGGTAATTGATTCAACAACCAATGTTTATCCATTGCTCGAACTTCATTTCTTCTTTCAAGGAGCGATTCAAAACTCTATTTCTCACTGGCCTTCAAACATTGGATATCTAAGTTCTATTTTCTGACGACTGACTAACCGCGTTTTTGATTCACATTTCTGTTTGACTTTGCGCCCGTTAAAAAGGTGTGTAATAATAAAAAAAAAAATAAAAAAAAAAATAATAATAATAATAATAATAATAATAATAATAATTAATAATAATAAAAACATTAACACCGTTTCTTTCAGAGGTTATTTTGAGCAGTACGTTGGGGACGAAAAACTTTAATCCAGTTCTATAGTTTCTTAGAACCTGAGGGATCTTTTCTACCTTGGGCGACAACAAAATATTATTAATAATAAGTTTTCAGACCGACAGCTATGTTGGTATTCACACGTCAAATGCTTCACACTCTCTCCCTGGCTATTAGTACCAACAATACCCGAATATCCCCGAAGTATAGTCACGCAAACAGCTTCATGTTGGCCACGGATAGAAATATGGCCAACGTACAAACAACGAAATAGAAAGAACAGACACAGAGACAGAGTCTATCCAAGACCTTCGCCGCAAACTTCCAATCATTCGCTACCTCCGTGTATTCCCCATCTTTGCGAATTTTCTGTGTTAGGAAGCGGAGCTCCGCAAGAATGGCAGATAGCTCGCACTGGAGTCCTCGCATCACAGGCGAGCTCGGCAAGGAGTCCGCGGCTTGGGTGGAGATGGGATACTGGAGGGAGGCAGTGTTGCTTTCGACGTCTAGGATGTTTGAGATGAGGCTGAGAGATGCTGGGGCCTTTGAGGCGAAGACCCGCAGGCGAGAGCGGCGGAGAAGGCGCTCGCGGGAGGGAGGGAGGCGACCAGGGCGGGACATTCGGAGCAGCCAAGGCAGCCAGTTGCAGACGATGTTTCGGACCTGAAATTGGAATTTAGTTTATTTTTAATTTTAATTTTAATTTTGATTTCAAGTTTAATTTTGATACCAATTTTAACAGTAATTTTAATTTTATTCTTAATCATTATCTTATTCTTAAATCTTTAATTTTATTTCTAATTTCAATTTAATTTGAATTTCTATTTCGATTTCAAGTTTAATTTAAATTAATTTAAATTAAATTAATTTAAATTAAATTAAACTTGAAATTTCAATTCCAATTTCAATTTCAAGTTAGTTTTATTTGAATTTTAATTTACTTTTAATTTTAATTTCAATTTTAATTTACTTTTAATTTTAATTTCAATTTTAATGTCAATTTCAATTTCAATCGTTAACACGTTATACCAAAGACTGCCTCTAGAATCTAGAATGTAGTTCTAATGCACAAGGCATCGAATAATATCTTGAACATGATGATAACGGCAAATTTAAAGTCCTCAGAATGAATTAGATTAGATTAGATTAGATTAGATTAGATTAGATTAGATTAGATTAATTTCTGGCTTCCAGTCACCGGTGGATTAAGATATACTCACCCATTTCGGCATCTCATACATATCTGGCTTACGATGATGAAAGTTGAGAACAGCGACTGTCATGACCACCGAAGCAGTACACATTATCATCACGACCGAAAAGTACACCCCTACAACGACGACAACAACAGCGACAACAACAACAAGTGATGATAATGTTTAGAAATAAGCCTGTCTTCACAACTTATTATTGCTATTTTTATTGCTATTGCTATTGTTATTGTTGCTATTTTTGTTGTTGTTGTTATTGTTGTTATTGTTGTTGTTGTGATTATTATTATTATTATTATTATTATTATTTTTATTATTATTATTATTATTACTACTACTACTATTATTGTCATTGTTAAAACACGGTAAGGCTTAATGTTGCTGAGTTGGTCGCTCCTCAGCGCCGGGCAACCTCGACATGGTGCCCTGGAAGGCAACCGCGTTGAAACGCTGGACCGTAACCGAAAGGCGCTGGAGGATGAATCCTGTATCTCGGGTGTCTCCGGATATTTTCGTCAGGCGGCGAGAGGACCAAAGGTCTCCAGGGCTACAGGGACGAAGGCGTACCTCCTCTGTAGATCTGCGTATTTGGTGTGTTTCCTTGTGGCAGCCAACTCCGCCGCCCTTCCAGCTTCGGTCGCCGTCTCAGGGATGTATGAGGCGGCCACGGTATCCACCACCGTCGCGTCCCATATCAAGGTCCGCCCGTTGCCCCACGGTATCAGGGTCTGACCATCAGGCCTCCTTCCGTCCGATCTGGTGAGGCCAGACGGCTCCTTAACCGCAGGTGTGCCGGCTCTGTTGAGGCTGCGGTAGATGATATCGTTGACGGCGCAGTGTCTAGCTTGACGTCCAAACCCCAAATGGCAGGAGAGGCCATGTGAGCCTCTTTATTATTATTATTATTATTATTATTATTATTATTATTATTATTATTATTATTATTATTATTATTATGACAAATTTATTTCTTCATAAAACCAACAAACTTATTACAGACTGATCAAAAATGGCTGTTTCAATAATTTTAAAAGCCGTCATTCAGTCCTGGGCTACTGTTGTTGCAGTATTATTATTATTATAATTATTATTATTATTATTATTATTATTATTATTATTATTTATTATTATTATTATTATTATTATTATTATTATTATTATTATTATTATTATTATTATTATTATTATTATTATTATTATTATTGTAGCAGTTAACGCAGAATTAACAAATCAGCCGTTAGACATCACAGAGCATACAGTACACAAGGATGGCCTTAAACACCTTTGTAATATATTTCAATGATACTATATAAGGGAACGCTTCGGCACCATCGGTAATGACAGCCAATTCAGTTCAATTCAATTCAATTTATTTTCCTGTAACCGACAATATACTTAACAATTATGGCAATGTACATTCGATGACGTTCCGGTTACCAAGTGGAGGACCCTGAAGGGATGGATGATCCCGCTAAATAGGGCCACCCAGGTAATGAAATAAATAGTTCCGATAACACGTGACAGCAAGCTTACTTTCGGAGACAGGAATTAAACAAAAATTCGGATAACTTAGCCCCAGCGAATCTAATGGAAAACAGTCGAGTGTTTGTGTGGGTAAAGGGCTGTCGATACAACTTGGTGCTTCTAGTGAGATAGGAATGAATTTAAGAGGTAAGGAGGAAGCGTTTATGATATATAGCTGGTAAAGATTGTGCTCGAACCGATACATGAATTCGTCTACCTGCGCTATCCTAATTTGTTAAACAGTTAACAGTTTAAATTCAAGAAACGACTTATTGGTATGAGATCCGTAGGGAGCGCCAGCAACATAATATTTCAATAATCTTTATCATCATCATCATCATCATCATCATCATCGTCGTCGTCGTCATCATCATCATCATCATCATCAATGTTGTCCTTACCGACAATCGGAACAGCGAGAGAGGTCGCAGGGACCTTATCAGCAACAATCAATTGGAAGACACTCAGTGACAAAAGAATCGTAATACCTACAGGAAACAACACCAAGGCGTCAATTCACCGAAACCTAGACAGCCAGACAGACACACAGACACACAGATAGACTGATGGCCTATTAGTGAAAGTGATCATTGGTATGGTTCATCAAAAGCCACCTTAAATTATTAATAACATTTCTCAGGATTCTAACCCTTCATTCAAATTTTCATAGCCTGAAACTGCATGGTTGCACTGTTTCCATGCACGGTGCACCTATACCGGTGTTTGTGAACATGTCTTCTCAAAGATGAAACTATAGCAAAGTGCAAAAACAGATGCAGACTAACAGATGACAATCTCTCCAATGAAGATCGAATTGCCACATCGAACTTCAGAGCAAACATTCCAGATGTGTGTCGTGAGAAGAAGTGCCAGATCTCACATTAAATATAGCACATCAAATAAATGGATACATTGTGCAGACTAACAGTTTTATGTATTTTTAAAACTGAATAAAACTTATTTTTTAATTCTTTAGTGTAGGACTGTACATATTAGGATAATTAGATTTCCATCATAAAAATTATCTTCATTTGCTTTAACCGGCCTAGATGTCGTTGAACTTCGAGAGGAACGCATGGACGTATATGAAGTGATAGCGACTTCGTTTTCTTGGTCTCGGCGTATGAGAATCGTTGGTGGCTAGTTCTTCTCGTGCTACCCCCGGCAGTTGTATGTTACCCCATGCGCCTTTGCAGATTCTTAAAACGGCTGTTAACGTTGTTACGTTTTTTCTTGTTTTATTTCAAATTCATGTTATTTATGTTTCATATTTAGCGGACATCCATCTGCCTGCGACTTACAACTCCCGGCTGCGGAGCTTGGTGAAGAAAAGAAAGACCTTAACTTACCTGTGACTATATCTCCACCTACCGAGGATTATACCTCAACTTACTTTTGGTCTATACCTCAACTTACCTTTAGGACTATACCTCAATTTATCTTAGCCTCTATCTCACCAGGCCTATACCAGACACCTACCAAGGCCTATACCTCAACATACCTTACTTGTGTTTATTTCAATCTCATTTTCTTACCATATCTTATCTGGTCTGACATAAGATTACCTTATCCTAACGATCCTTTCCTTGTTATACCATACCTACCATACCTTACCTTACATACCATTACCATCCCCTACCTCATTGACCGTCGATGGAGCTTGACCTGTTGATCGTCATGTGCGTCATTAGAGGTATGGTATTTCAAAAATACAGGTACGATAGGTAAAACAGGGCAAGGTAGGGGGAGAGAAAAGGTAACGGAATGTAATGCTAGGTATTGGAAGTTATGGTAAGATACGGTAAACTAAGATAATTTAAGGAACACTTCAAATGTCCGATAGTGTAGGGGTTAGCGTGTTGGACTGATAACTTTTCAAAAATAACCTTACACACCTCTTTTAAGCACAACATTCGCGATATAAGTAAACCCACGTACAGCCAAAAGTGCATTGAAATTGCATTTGCGCCTCTGAGTAGCTGTGTTTGACGGGAGCTATATAAATGTTCGATGTGAATGAGTGAATATGAATCCCAATAACACGATGCCTTGAAATCGTGCGTAGCTTCATTTTATATGGAAAAACTACACTTAAAAGAGGTGTGTAATATGCGGAGCAGATGTTCGATGTGAATAAATGAATTGTCATCGCGTTTCAACGTCTTACTATTTCCTCTTCTTTGTAAAGGCCGGACTAACAACATATTTGGAGCAACACCAAAGTTGCCTCGACGCTGTTGGTAGCTTTAATTTATAGGGAAATCACTACGCTTAAAAGAGGTGTGTAGCCTAATATGTCGAGCTGATCTCTCCGTTCCTGGGGCGCTCGAGAGTGTAGTGGTTAGCGCGCTGGGCTGTTGATCGAGCGGTCGGGAGTTTAAATCCCCACCAGGGAAGAAATTTGTTTCAGCTGTAATGAGAACACTGACCGTACGCTGTTGGCGGAAAGATGAGATGGCGAGCGATAGTACCAGCCTTACGCTCTTATACGCCGAGGCTGAGAAAAGGAAGTCGCTTACACTTCATACTCATGGCTGCCCGTCTTGCAGCTATTATCTAATAAAAATTATCAGTGTTTGTTTTCTATCGTTATTAATAGCGCAAATGTTGAACCTGAAACGGTCTGCATATAATTATACTGCTTATCTTAAGCTTTGACCCTTACTTATGGGAAAATTGTCCAGTCTTAAAAGGTGTGTAAGAAATTAATATTACTGATGCTTTGTATGGGATCGTATGCAATAATGTCACCATTGTTAATGAATGAATTTCTTAATGTTTTTTGCAGTATGATCTCTGTCTCTCTGTCTCTCTCTGTTCATAGATGTTTGCAGTTGTTAATATTTTTTGCTGATCATATCTGTTAATATATTTATTTATTGTGTTTATTATAATCCGTTGAGGTTGTCTCGGAGGTCCGTACGAAGAGCAGTTGATTGACGATATCTTCAGCGTCCGTCGTTATAACAGATTCGCACGACCCGTTGCCTTGGAAACCGATGCAGTCGAAGTCAGATTCGGAATCTCACTACAGCAGATCATTGACGTGGTGGGTGAGGGGGCCATGGGTGATTAGGTGGGTGGTAGTGTGGTGGGTGGGTTGGGAGTGGGTGGTTGAGTGGGTGGGTCTATGGATTTGGGAGTGGGGTGGGAACTCGGCATTTTGAGTTGGTGGGTCGTGGTTGGGTGGTGGGTGGGTTGGGGGTTGGGGTGGGGAGTTTGAGGGTGGGTACGTCGGGTTTCGTGGATTGGAGAGTTTGGTTGGGAGTCGGCATTTTGGGTGAGTGAGTCGTGGTTGGGTGGTTGGTGGGTGGGTTTTGGGTGGGGTGGGGTGGGGAGTGGGGAGTTTGAGGGTGGGTACGTCGGTTGGTGGGGAGTGAGTTGTATGTGGGTGGGTGAGTGGGTGAGAGGGATGTGACCATCATGTGGGGGTCGAAGAATGTTAAGCCAAGATCTAAAAGAGCAATAGGATGAGCCTTAACACTAAGATAAACATTAACACTAGCATTTAACGTTAACAATAAGACTAACCCTATGAATTTGTTATTCACGTCCTAATTTATAGCTCAAATAATTTATAATAAGACTGAAACCTGTGCTAGCACCACAATAAGATTAAGAATAACAGAATAACAGAATAACCGTTGTGAATGATAGCAATCGTCAGGAATAAAAAATTATAACCGTTACGGATAGTAATTGCTATAAAGAACGGTGATAGCGGTTAAGAATGATAATAACAGCTGGAAATAACTGTGGTAACCGTTATTTAGTAACAGTTGTTTTTTTATTAAGGAGTATTTATATAGCGCCCCTTCAAGGGATCCTACTCAGAAGCGCTCACAGTCCAACCACGGCTAAACAGTACTGTCTTGAGGTTGACAAAGAACGTAGTGGTGTGACCCCTAGGCACTAGGCGGATTGCAACAGGGAGCCCATTCCAGGTCGTAGGGCCAGCGCCGCTGCTTTGTTTAACCAGTTGTTTGTTTTCGATTTCAGGATGAGAAGAATGAGATGATGAATACGAACCTCTGGCTAAATTATGTGAGTTAAACTTTATTTAGGACAATTGACTGCAGAGGGTTTAGGGTAATTGTTACACTCTGGCGCGAATAGCAGCATATCAGCATGGACGTGGGATCGTTTCCCCCTAACCAGGCTACCCTCCCCAGGTCTTTAAGTAGTAGGGCGGATGGGCGCCTTGCATGGCTGCCAAAACAGTTGAATAATAACTTGTGATCATCCTTTCATTCTATGAATTGTAATCATACTGCGGTGTGTCAGTTTGAAATAATAAACGAAGATTATTATTATTATTAATTTAATCCACAGATTAGTTGAATTGTTAATCGACTAGGTTTAGCTGCTGAAATTTTAATTTGCTAATCGATTAGATTAATCTGTTACAATTAGCAAAATCTTGTAACTGATCGATTAGAACTAGCTGTTTGTCTAATCGATTAGTATCTAATAGATTATTACCCACCACTCCAATCATATCCTATCCTATTCTTTCCTATCATCACGCAATCAACTGAAATTGAACATTGCGCCCCTTCAAGATTAGGGGTCGTCCATTAATTATGTCAACAAAATAGCGGGAGGGGGTTTGGAAAAGTTTGACAGTTGTTTACAAGTGTGGGAGGGGGTTCGGTGAAATGTGACGTCAAAAAATTTTGTCCAATGAATAAACACAGACCCTTAAAAATGGTAGCAAAAACATTAAGTAATGCTAAAAATGTATAAAGTGATTAATGTTTAATACTACTAAAAAGCTGGTAATAAACTAAACTCATATTTTTTTAAATTCGAGATTGCATGTTTTTAGTGTAAAAAATTTGAAGAAATGATTCAACATGTATTGAGCCATTGTGTTTCTTTTTTGTAGGTAGGGGGAGGGGTTCTGGGATTGTTGACATAATTTTTTAGGGGGTCCGTCAATGTTTGACAGTTGTTGACAAGGGGGGGAGGGGTCAAAAAATTATTCCTAACATTTGTTGACATAATTAATGGACGATCCCTTATCTACTCAGAGGCGATCCTGTTTGTCTGTTTGTCCATCATATCATTCCTATCCTAACATATCCAATCCGCTGTAATCTATTATTTCCAATCTAATCTAATCTAGTCTTAGCGTTGAACTATTTGTGCCGTGATTTGCAGAATTGGAAGGACTATAAGCTGATTTGGAATGAGACGGAATATGGCGGACTAAGGAGCATTCGACTTCCCGCTCGACTCATCTGGACTCCAGACATACTCTTGTATAACAGGTGGAATTAACTGGTGATATAATATGACAGGTGGTATATAAGAGGTGGTGTTTAACAGGTGGTATTATAACAGGTGGTATATAGCAGGCGATATTTTACAGGTGCTAGCCGATTGGTATATAGCAGTGGTATATGGCAGGTCGTTCATAACTGATCACAAAATCGCATTTAACAGGTGAGATATGACAGGTGGCATATAATAGATGGTATTTAACAGGTGGTATTTAGCAGGTGGTATTTCCCAGATGGTATGTAATAGTTGGTATTTGACATGTGGTATGTAAGAGGTGGGGTATTAGAGATGGTATTTAACAGGTGGTATTTAACAGGTGGTATTTATAACAAGTGATATTTAAGAGGTGGAACATAGCAGGTAGAATTTAGCGGGGGGTATTTAACAGGTGGTATATAATAGGTGATATATAAGAGGTGGCATTTAGCAAGTGGTATGTAAGAGGTGGTACATAAGTGGTGGTATTTAACAGATGATATATAACAAGTGGTATTTAAGAGGTGGAACATAGCAAGTAGTATTTAGCAGGGGGTATTTAACAGATGGTATATAACCCGAAAGCGTTAGTGTTGATGCTAGAAGTGTTGGTCAGTAGCTGTTTAACGACGTTGCGTCATAACAAAGATGATTAGCGTCGCCCTCCTCCTTTCTCCATGCTTGGGACTGGCACTGCCAGATTACAAGCAGTGACGGAGTTGTTAAATAGACTGCATGGATGGCAACAGAGTCCCTTCAAATCACCAGAAATAATTTTCAACGATTCTTGTATCACCTTCACTTATAAGCTTAACCCATTAATGCCCAACTTTTTCTTTTGGATCTCAAACACAATTTAAGGTAAAATCCCATGCCAGAACACGAAAAATAGCTTCAGTTTTGAATTGGTTGCTGCAGTTTTGTCCTAATATGGTTTTGAAATCATGTTCCACTTGTGGAACATTGGGCACATGCAATACCAATTTTTTTTATATGCAACTTCAACATCGCATTGATCAAAACATTTTATGATCACAACCGAGTAGGCCCTATATAACAGATGTTCAATAATACTGTTAACTACACTGTTTTCATAGCTATGTCATGACTGAACAAACTATAGGTCCAGTTGCTATGGAAAATCACGAAGGAAGTGTCATGCAAATTGATGCGACATTTACCGCAGCCACGCTTCGTGTTCTTCTGGCAAACTCTGCAGCGGTTCTGGCTGCTGCTGACTTGGTCCAGTTGATGTGCACAACTCTACGCAAGACATGCTTTGACACCATTGATGGTCGGCCTATCTCTGGTCGTTTTGAGTAATTCAGGAGGTAACTAATTGCGATCTGTCGAGTGAAGTTGAGTAAGTCCAACTTCTCAGCTTTGATTAGCCGATGCCCGATGGATGCACCAAGCATTGGCGACTGACGATGACAACTGTTACAGGAAGCTGAATACCGACCACCACCACTTCTTCAATCTAATAGTAATACGACAGTTTGATATGTTCCTGTCCATCAAGTCAGTGCCCCCATAAAGCGGTTGTACTGGTGCACTGCATCCGGACCTGTACCAGTCAAACGCTTCTTGTCCTTTGCCGACCACCGTGTTGCACTTCGGAGTGGTTCAATGCCGTGGCAGTTACTGATGACACTCACAACGGCATTGTCATGCCACTTGGTTAGGATAAAATTGTTTGCTGCATCCTGGCGAAAATCAATTTCCCCGCGTTTCTTCTTGGCCAACTCTTTGGTTGCCATCACAGGACATTTCTGGGTCCGGTTCTCCCGAATTGTGCCAGTGTAGCCGATAGATGATTGAGTGAGGTGGTCGACTAAATTGAGCGATGAGAAGAAATTATCTGCATACATATGGTAATGTAGATCCTGAGGCAGCTTTGAAACCAGATCAAGTATGACAGATCCACCAAGCCCAAGCTGCAAAATTTTAATCCCTGAACCTGCACCCTGGTATGGCTCGAGTTGACAGCAGTATCCATCAGTTGATGCATTCAGACTCCACATTTTGAAGCCAAATCGGATTGGCTTACCGTGGATATGCTGCTTACACCCATGGTGTCCGTAATAAGGTATCATGCTCTCATCCACAGTAAGTTGTTGTGAGACTTGCCAATGTTTCATGTACTTCTCATTGAGATGACTGATGAGAGGTCGAACATTTCCGAAGCGATCTGATTCTGGCAGTTCAGCATTGTTTGCACAATGTAGCTTGGACAGGATTTCATCGAATCGATTGCGGCTCATGGCATTTGCAATCATGTCGTTTCGGACATCTTTTTCACTGCTCCAGTAGAGGCGTCTGCTTGGCACTGTACCATAACCGGATGTCAACAAAATTCCAACTACAACCTTCATTTACTTACAGCAATCTGCAAATAGTACAGCAACTGTGCTACATATCCATTTCTATACTTTATACTTGCTCACTTCAAAATATATATTTAGCTGCAAGTCAGCATGGACTGATACGTTAGCAGGCAGGCTAGGCTGTAGCTGTGTTTACAGCCAAGGTATTGCTAGTGCCCAATGTTCCACAAGTGGAACATATCAGACATGCGGTGTTTATATAAAACCAGTGGTTGTAAATCAATTTATGCTGAACGGAGAGTGCTCATAAGACAGGAAACATCAAATTACAACAAATCTAACAGTTGTGGATAGCTTACATCTTTTTCCCGGCGATTGAAACAAATGACATTTTATAGTTGAACGTTTACATAATTAAAATATTTGAGAAAACACTTATTTATCGCGCAACTTGGGTAAACCAAAGATGAAACTATAAACACCAACATAGGCCAATTATAATGTAGCATACAACAGCAAAAAACAAAGTACAGGTCGTTGCCACCACTTTTAGTGGAATGTTCCACTTGTGGAACATTAGGCACTAATGGGTTAATAACAATGGCCACTCAATATTATACTAGGCGGCTCGGCTGCCTTTACTTATAGGGCAAATAAAACATTTAAAGCAGGTGTGAAATAAGTTTGAACAGTTCTCACTGTTACTATGGCGTAATACAGACTTTATCGCAAACGGAGTCAGATTACTAACAATGTTGCAAGCTTTTATATATAGCATAGTTCACCATATTTTAAAGGTGTCTAAAGAGATTAAACCCGCGGCTATTTAACCGCTTTGAAGTTGTCTGAGGCGACCGCTCTAACCAATGGCTATAGCTTCGATAGTAGTAGTAGTTTCAGTTTAACGACACTATGTGATAATAAAGATCGTTAGTGTCGCCCTCCTCCTTCATCCAAGGCTTGGGTCTGGCAGTGTCAGTGGCGGAGTTAGCTAGCGAGTAAATGCAAGTGACAACTAGATCGCCTGGTACCTCCCTCCCTCCCTCCCTTCCTCTCACGACGAGCCACATAATTTCCATCATTTATCTCCTTCACTACTTAAATATGACGTACCTTTTAGTCATGATAGAACAGTACTGTGACTAATATTTTATGATTATTATTATTGTCTTATGTTGGGAACAATTAAAAAATTGAATTGAATTGAATAACTCTACGAATGGTGCGAACTGTTCAAAAATAATTACACACCTCTTTTAAGCTTACTTAAATTCGTTTATTTAACGACGCCGTCATATCGACGATGATTGGCGTAAATACCACCTGTCAGATATCAGCTGTTAAATACCACCTGTCAAATCCTATTCGCTCTATAAATACTTGGGGCAGACGAGCAGCCGAATATTCGTGGTTCTTATCGTCGATATGACGGCGTCGTTAAATAAACGTTATAAACCGGCCCAATATTAATTTTTGCTCTAGCCTATAGTTAGATTATTTGTAACCATGGTCCAAATCGTAATTCAATTGAATAAATATCCGAATGGTGAGAACAGTTAAAAATAATTATATATGTAAGATATAGATCCTTAGATATAGATTGATTGATTAATGGATTGAATTACACACCTTTTTTAAGACCGTTATTCGCCATATAAGCCTAGGCAGAAGAGTTGCCATGTATTTACTTTCACAGTTCACGTACTAGATTAATCGTAACCATGAACGTTATCGTAGACTCGTCTGCATTTATATAGCGCCGATGAGGATATCGACAGCAAGTTCCCTACGAACATCGTCGTCTATTCGGATGGAACCTGTTCCTGGGTTCCCCTCGGTCTCTACATATCGTCCTGTGCCATCAACATACGCTGGTTCCCTTTTGATGACCAGTTCTGTAAGCTGAAGTTTGGTTCCTGGTCGTATGATGGCGCTAATATCAACCTGACCGCCAGGAGCGCCACCGTTGACCTTTCGACCTATCAGACGAGCGGAGAATGGGACCTCATCGGTAATCATCGATTCTATAAATAGTTATCGTAGTAGCTGTCTGTCTGTCTGCCCGTCTATCTATCTATCTATCTATTTGTCTATCGATCCATAGATCCATCCATCAACCTATCCAGGCAGCCATCTATTCTATTCTATTCTATCCTATTCTATTCTATTCTATTCTATTCTACTCTACTCTACTCTACTCTACTCTACTCTACTCTACTCTACTCTGTTCTATTCTATTCTATTCTATTCTATTCTATTCTATTCTATTCTATTCTATTCTATTCTATTCTATTCTATTCTATTCTATCATTTACAATCGTAATATATTACCGCGAATTTAGTACATAGTGTAATTAGCGTAATTCTTTTCTTAGCCTAACTGTATTAGTAACGTCGCCCACACAACACCGCACTGCGTTCTATCATATTAGGATTGATAGATAGACAACAAAACTGAGGACATAGCATCACTTGGACTAATACTAAGTGGAGCAATGGACTTGACAAATGACCGAGGACAATGGTGACCATTTATTCGTACCCATCGTCGTCAAATGACTGGAGTCAGGAACGGATGATGATAATGATGATAAATAACAGTAAAGCGAAGCACGTGAGCATCGAAACAATTGCACGAGATTATGTTCTGTTAACCATTTTAAAGGTGTCTAACCGAACACTATTATTACAGTGTGAATTCGGTAGACAATGCCAGATGACTTGTGTCAACACTTAAACGACTTTAAGCAGTTAATATTACAATGATTATAATAATAATACACATATATTACATAAACGCTTTGTTACATTATTATATATAATTTATTATAATTATAATTATCCACATTATTATAGAAAACGGTTTGTTACATTAAATTGTAGACGCTCCGGCAGTTCGCAGTTTCGTCTTGTACGAATGCTGTGCAGAGCCATACATTGATATAACGTTCACTCTGCATATACGACGTAGATCGCTCTACTATGCGTTTAATCTGATCATACCGTGTGCTCTCATCTCCCTTCTGGCCCTCATCACATTCACTCAACCCCCAGACGCAGGAGAGAAGATTGGGCTTGGTGAGTCTGAGGTGGGGGGGCAGTGGAGAATATGGGTATGTTGTGAGAAGGTCTTGATGGTGCTTTAGTATTTGACCGTGTGTGTGTCTTTCTGTCTGTCTGTCTGTCTGTCTGTATGTCTATCTGTCTGTCTGTCTGTTTGTATTTCTGTCTGTCTGTCTGTCTGTCTGTCTGCCTGTCTGTATCCGTGTCTGTCTGTTTGTATTTCTGTCTTTCTGTATGTCTGTCGGTCTGTCTTTCTATCTGTCTATCTGTCTGTGTTTGTCTGTCCTTTAATGACCGATAGCGCATTGGATAACATCTGGCGTAGAGTGCGAGAGGTACCGAGTTCGAGCCCCCGTTGGGGCGGATATGCTTTGTAGGCTGCTATTAGCGCCGTTCAGGGGCGCAACCACGGTCCAGAAGTTGGGGGGACGTACTAGAATGTATGAGGAGGGGAATTGCGAGCGCCGAAGGCGCGAAGCTGCGATTGCCAAAGGCAATAAGCCCCTAACGACTAGGGGTACGGGGGAGCGTCGTAAGCTCCGCCATCGGGGTCTGGGGCAGAGCCCCAGAAGCCGACGCAATTTTGAGCATTTAATACCAAATGGAGTACATTTTAGGCTCTAATTTACCTCAAATTTTTCACCGATGATTTCAATATAAAAGTACCTATGCCATCTGAATCTGTGAAAAAATATGACTTTATTATTATGCATAAACTGAGATTTTAGGTTTTAGAAGAACACCACTCGCAGTCGCAGCATTAAAAATTGAAATGTCCTCCTAGGCTTCTACCGCGAGCCTTAGTCGAATTTTAAATATCGAGATAAGTAAATTTTTAGAGTGAAATTATACAGCAACATTCTCCACTGAATTCTTACAGACTCAATTGAGTTTAGCGGCTTTAGTCTGACCCTTTACTTTATCGGCAGCAGGGCCAGCGATTTGTTGGGGGAGGGACCTACTAGAACGTCTGAGTGGGTGGGGCTACGAAGGCGGAAGGCGCACAGCCGCAATTGCGGAAGGCAATTAAGAAGCTCCTACATAACGACTAGGGGTACGGAGGAGCGTCGTAAGCTGTCCCATAGGGGTCTGGGGCGGAGCCCCAGAGGCCGCTGACGCAATTTTGAGCATTTGATACCAAATGGAGTACATTTTGGGCTCTTGTTTACCTTAAAATGTTCAAAAGTTGGAGGGGACCGTCCCAACCTGTTCGAAAGTTGGGGGGAACGCGTCCCACAGGTCCCATAGGGTGGTTGCGCCTATGGCGCCGTTGTATTGCAGGCTGTCTGTTCTGTTAGTAGTTAAGATTGTTTCAATTGCATAACATGTAGGTGTACAGCGCAGTGCGTTTGTCAGGCGCTTCAATAAAGAAAAGATTATTATTCTTATTATTATTATTATTATTATTATTATTATTATTATTATTATTATTATTATTATTATTATTATTATTATTATTATTATTATTATTATTATTATTATTATTCCTTATGGCATAATAAAAAAACGCTATCTCTAATACTCGAGATCATGGAGCTAATATTGGATCACACGTCTGCACTAGAGGACTGCGGGTAGAGCATTTTTGCTACCCGACCCGTACCCGTAATACAGGACCGTTACCCGTACCCGTACCCGACCCGTGGTCAAAATTACTACCCGACCCGACCCGTACCCGCGGGTATACCCGTTACCCGTACAGTACCCGCCACGTCATTAGCACGCCTTCTCACAGTCCCAGTCCCTACCGGGCTAATAGGCTTACACCTCAGTATGAAGTAATAATAAATTGACTGATGATGATAGTAGTAGCAGCAGCAGCAGCAGCAGCAGCAGCAGCAGCAGCAGCAGCAGCAGCAGCAGCAGCAGCAGCAGCAGCAGCAGCAGCAGCAGCAGCAGCAGCAGCAGCAGCAGCAGTAGTAGTAGTAGTAGTAGTAGTAGTAGTAGTAGCAGATGAAGCATTGGTAGTAGTAGAAATAGTGGCAGTATTAGTAATAGCAGCAGCAGCAGCTGAGCAGCAGTAGGAGTTGTAGTAGAAGTAGTAGTAGTAGAGTGGTGGTGGTGGTGGTGGTGGTGGCAGCAGCAGCAGCAGTAGGAGCAGAAGTAGTAGTAGTAGTTGTTGTTGTAGTATCAGCAGCAGCAGTAGGAGCAGAAGTAGTAGTAGTAGTGGTGGTGGTGGTGGTGGTGGTGGTGGTAGTAGTAGTTGTTGTTGTAGTTGTAGTAGTAATAGTAGAACTAGTTGTAGTAATAGCAGTAGTAATAGTAGAAATAACCAAAAATTATTTTTAATAGTAGTAGTAGTAGTAGTAGTGGTAGTGGTAGTGGTGGTGGTGGTGGTGGTGGTGGTGGTGGTAGTAGTTGTTGTTGTAGTTGTAGTAGTAATAGTAGAACTAGTTGTAGTAATAGCAGTAGTAATAGTAGAAATAACCAAAAATTATTTTTTAATAGTAGTAGTAGTAGTAGTAGTAGTAGTAGTAGCAGTTGTAGTAGTAGTTGTAGTAGTAGTTGTAGTAGTATACTATAGTAGTAGTAGCGGCAGCAGCAGGACAGGGAGAACATTTATTTGTACCCATCGCCGCCAAATGGTTGGCGTTAACAACTCATGGTGATGATGACGATGATGATAGACTTCTACTGCTACATACTAAAAAGAGGAGGAGGTGAATAGGAGGAGGAGAAGGAGAAGCAGGAGGAGACAGAGGAAGAAGAGCGGTTCGTTAAGCTAGCCCTGAGGCAGCCATGAGTATGAAGTGTTAGCGACTTCATTTTCTTAGCCTTGGCATATGACCCCTGGTGACCAGGTCTCTCCCTCGCCGTATCATCTATACTAAATTACTACGGTTAAGAAGCAAAACAATGCACAGTAGATAAGAAAAAAGAGCCACCAATGACGGGTTCACGCACACACGTAATTATTAATACTCATAATAATGTAATGTGAGTATACTTTATTACTTACATCTGACGTAGATTCGTTTGCCATTATTTGATGTGAGAAAACTCAGAGTTACTAATAATATCGTCCAATTTAAAACATTACGACGGCCTTCAATACGGTTAGATGTGCGAAAGCAAAAATTATTGACGTATCAGTATAGAACTCTTAAAAACAACCGTATGCCTATTTACTGGCAAGCATTTCTGTGTATGTATGTATATATGTATGTATATATGTATATAAATGTATATATGTATATATGTATATTTCTATACACGCATACATGTCTTCTTCTTTTGGTTCTCTGCCTTCCTATAGGCAGGTTCATACGTCCAATGTTGCCATTCGTCACGCTGTCTGGCCTTCAAATACTGTAATCCTACTCCATCATCCAGTCCAACAACATCATTCTCGGTCTTCCTCTTAAGGCCACCCAGCCAGTATGGCATCAATCGTCTTATCTCCCCAGTCATGCATAATACCGCTAATTTAATAGTCTAAACATTTCACAGAGGGTATAGGGATGACAAACTCTGAAATATATCTTCCTGAACTGCCACAACCTGTTGTAAGAAAAACAAGGCTGTTTAGCCCGGGTCTCCAACGTTCCTGCCTGACTGGAAAAGCTTTTAGACCGTGCTAATGGAACAAATCACTTCACAACTTCAATTTGACAACTATCAATAAATGCCACGTTCACAAGAACGTGTATATATGTGCAAATGTATATATGTGTGTGTAAAAGTGTATTATGTATGTGTGTATGTACAGGGTGGCCCAATAAAAAATGTCCCAACGGATAAAATGCAATTTCTCCGCAATCAATTGAGAGCTTTCTATCATATTTTCAGGATTTACAGGGGAAAGATTATTTAACAATTCTGAAAATTTCACTGAAAATATTTCATTTCTTCAAAAATTACAGCTGTTTAAATATTCAATTCCGTATTTTCAAATTTACAAATAAAATTTGAACAGTCGCTTTGTGATTTTCAATGTCAAATAACATCACCTTTCATTAAGAATTCAAAAATCTGTTAGACAGTTTATCTCAAAGCATGTTCAAAGTGCACGCCCCAGCTTTCGCACAAGCTCAGTCTTTTGTGAAGCTCAGCATGGCCTCGTTGATTGAGTCACTGAAGAACTGAACACTTGTCTATCGTCTGTTCATTTCTCTGCATTGTGTCCTATTCCATCTCGGATCATCTCAGAATCAGTCGAAAACTGTTACCTGAACCCGGCGGTTAACCCTGAGAACGACTGCGTTTGGTCTGCCGGCAAGAGGCGCGACGTTCGCGAAAGTCACCTGGTGGTTGAGAGAGCCAAGTTTTCGAAGCACTTCATGGTTTCTGCTGGCGTTTTTTACAGCAGTAAGGAAGGTGTGCTGTCTTCATTCCAGACAAGGCTAAAGTAGACATTAAACTTTACGTTGAAACTCTGTTACCCAGACTGATTGACGAAGTCCTGCAAGTCTGTTCTACCGCCTGGTTACATTTTCCAGCAGGATGTTACGCCTGCTCAAACGGCAAATTATAGCTCAAGACTATTGCCATCAACTGCAGTTAATTAATTGGCAAAGACGAATGGCCAACAAAGTCGCCAGACCTTAACCATCTTGGTTACCACGTCTGGGGAGCTATGCTTGAATGCTACCAGACATTTCATCCCAAGCTGAAGAACACTGACGAGCTGAAGAAAGTCTTGCAGTTAATATTATGGGATCAGCTGCCACAGGACTCAATTACAAAGACAATACTGAGGTTCACAGAAAGATTTTGAGATTATGTGAAAGCTGGTGGTGTACACGTCGAACATGCTTTGAGATAAACTGTCTAACAGGTTTCTGAATTCGTAATGGAAGGTGATGTTATTTGACATTGAAAATGACAAGTGACTGTTAATTTTTCTTTGTAAATTTGAAAATACGGCATTGAATATTTAAACAGCTGTAATTTTTGAAGCAATGAAACTTTTCAGTGAAAGTTTCAGGAATCCTTAAAATATCTTTCCCCTATATATCCTGAAAGTTGTAGAAAAATCTAAATTGGTTGCGGAGAAATTGCATTTTATCTGGTGGGACATTTTTATTGGGCCACCCTGTATATGTGTATAATATGTATATATGTGTATGCATATATTTGTATATTTATGTATATGTCTATATTATGTGTAAATGTATATAACTATATATATATATCTATATGCATAATATATGTGCAGGCATATGGCATTTAGATTTAGGATGTGCCAGTTAGACTGCATGTAGTAGATTTAGGATGTGCCAGTTAGACTGCATGTAAGTAAGTCTTTGCCGGTGCAAGATTCACTATTATATGCAAGGCGACATTGTAGCCTATAAACTTCACGTCTGTACGGGTAAAACCGGGTATACCCGTACCCGTGATGACCCTACCCGTACCCGACCCGACCCGTGAAATGCGTACCCAACCCGTACCCGACCCGCGGGTACGGGTCGGGTACGGGTAAACCCGCGGGTACGGGTATACCCGCAGACCCCTAGTCTGCACTCACCTCACTTATAGGGCGAAGAACATACTTAAAAGAGGTGTGTAATTATTTTCCAACAGCTCTCAACATTCGTAGGCCTTGTAAAAAAGGCAATTGCAGTAGTTTCAGTTAAACGACACTGTGATAGCCTAAGAAGATCATTAGCGTCGCCCTCCTCCTTCATCCAAGTTTGGGACTGGCGGAGTGTAAAATGGATTAAAGTCGACCTTATTTATATTATATGTAAGTTATAGATCCTTAAAAGAGATGCCGAAATTAAAACACGCCATGCCACATAATCTGCGAATGGTGGGTGAGCTGTTCAAACATAATTACACACCTCTTTTAAGCGTGGTATTCGCAATATAAGAATGGGCAGAGGAGCGGAATGTATTAATTTTTGCTGGCTTTACTTGATGAACCGGATACCAATGATCACTTTCACTAATAGGCCATCAGTCTATCTGTGTGTCTGTCTGTCTGTCTGTCTGTCTGCCTACCTGTCTGTCTAGTTTGCGATGAATCGAAGCCTTGGTTGTTGTTTCCTGTAGGTATTACGATTCTGTTATCACTGAGTGTCTTCCAATTGATTGTGGCTGATAAGGTTCCAGCGACCTCTCTCGCTGTTCCGATTGTCGGTAAGGACAACAACAAAAACAACAATGATAATAAAAATTTAAATGTGTTAAAAAGGTGTTTAACGTCAACTCGTCGATTTGATGATGATGATGATAGATTATTGAAATATTATGTTGCTATCGATTAACTGATCTAATGCGCTTTCCTGAAATGTGACGCCAGGGGTCAAAACCCGTCACATGTCGGTTTCTGACCTTTTTATTTAGTCATATTCTACAATTAATCTGCTTCAAAATACTTTTTACAGAATGAAAATATCTTTTTTCTAACTGAAGTTATGTGCGTTTGATTCTTTCATTGGTATAGAGTGAAAAAATCGAATAAAAAGTTTCACAATATTCATGTCATTAAAGTCCTCAGCAACCATTACTTGTTTATTCTGCAATTTTGCTGTGCAATAAAGGGATCTATTCTGTGTGGAATAAAACAAACGGCATCAAAATCGAATTACTACTGTGCAAATTGTGGCAAATTCACAGGCAACTGCTGAATTTAGGGATATTCTACATTGTTGACTCTTCTCGCCTATTTCAGCTTCTAGCTCAGAATCTAGGAAGCGACAAGCGACAGGTTTTGACTCCTGGCGTCACAAATAGTATTACCGACGTCTCCAAAGAGTTTCTTATATAGAGTCATGGACACATGTTATAAAGGTGTTTAACGTCAACTCGTGGCCTCGTTTGTTTCGATGGATTTACTGATCTAAATCAGGGGTCTAACGTTTCAACCACATTGTGACTTTCTAAAGCCCCACGGGCCAAAATTCCGAAGAAAAAAATTCTCTGTTAATTCTAATGCATTGAATGTTTGGATTCATAATGTCTCCGAATATTGTACTCTTTAAGCACTGCAATGATGTCATGGCATAATAGGCACAGTGCCTTACAAACAGCGACATGGATTTTTGCAATATGCATGTCAGAGTACAGCGGCGTTAAAATTTTCAATTTTCCCAATTTAGTTTGTTTCTTCAAGGAGAGTTCCGCGGGCCAGATTAAAGGCCTTAGCGGGCCGGATGTGGCCCGCGGGCCGTACTTTGGAGACCCCTGATCTAACTCGCTGTTTTGAAATAGTATTACCGACGTATCCAAAGCGTATCTTACATAGAGTCATGGAAACATGTTATAAAGGTGTTTAACGTCAACTCGTGGTATCGTTTGTTTCTATGATAAATTCACAAACGATAAAATAAATACGTGGGGTATTGTAATGCTATCTTTGGTGTAATGTATGTTCTTTGATGTATAACGGCTGATTCGTAAATTCTGCTCTAAAACTGCTAGAATAATAATAAAAATAAGTTTTAATGATAATTAATAATAAGTTTTAAGTTATCAATTTTAATTAATAATTAATAATAGGTTTTCTTCTATTTTCAACTAATGTTTAAGTCCCTGAGGTATCATATGTAATAATCGTGGCATAAAAATAATAATAATAACAATAAATATAAACAATAATAATAATAACTATGTATTTCAAGTCGCAAAGAGAGGCTTACCTCTGAACATAATCATCACTTGTTGTTTTTGTTGTTGTTGTTGTTGTTGTTGTTGTTGTTGTTGTTGTTGTTGTTGTAGGGGTGTACTTTTCTGTAGTGATGATAATGTGTACTGCTTCGGTGGTCATGACAGTCGCTGTTCTCAACTTTCATCATCGTAAGCCAGATATGTATGAGATGCCGAAATGGGTGAGTATATCTTAATCCACCGGTGACTGGAAGCCAGAAATTAATCTAATCTAATCTAATCTAATCTAATCTAATCTCTAATTCATTCTGAGGACTTTAAATTTGCCGTTATCATCATGTTCAAGATAATTATTAGGATACAGCCTAGACTCTAGAGGCAGTCTTTGATATAACGTGTTAACAATTAAAATTGAAAAATTAAAATTGAAATTAAAAAAAAGTAAAAAAATTGAAAAATTTAAATTAATAATTAAAATTAAAATTAAATTGAAATTAAAAATTTCAAGATTAAAATTTTAAATTAAAATTTAAATTAAATTAAATTAAATTAAAATTAAAATCGAAATTGAAATAGAAATTGATATTAAATTGAAATTAAAATTTAAGATTAAGATTAAGATTAAAATTAAAATTACTGTTAAAATTGATATCAAAATTAACCTTAAAATCAAAATTAAAATTAAAATTAAAATTAAATTTCCAATTCCAATTCCAGGTCCGAAACATCGTCTGCAACTGGCTGCCTTGGCTGCTCCGAATGTCCCGCCCTGGTCGCCTCCCTCCCTCTCGCGAGCGCCTTCTCCGCCGCTCTCGCCTGCGGGTCTTCGCCTCAAAGGCCCCAGCATCTCTCAGCCTCATCTCTAACGTCCTAGACGTCGAAAACAACACTGCCTCCCTCCAGCACCCCATCTCCACCCAGGCCGCGGAGTCCTTGCCGAGCTCGCCCGTGATGCGAGGACTCCAGTGCGAGCTGTCTGCCATTCTTGCGGAGCTCCGCTTCCTAACACAGAAAATTCGCAAAGATGGGGAATACACGGAGGTAGCGAATGACTGGAAGTTTGCGGCGAAGGTCTTGGATCGACTTTGTCTCTGTGTCTGTTCTTTCTATTTCGTTGTTTGTACGTTGGCCATATTTCTATCCGTGGCCAACATGAAACTGTTTGCGTGACTATACTTCGGAGATATTCGGGTATTGATGGTACTAATAGCCAGGGAGAGAGTGTGAAGCATTTGACGTGTGAATACCAACATGGCTGTCGGTCTAAAAACTTATTATTACTATTATTTTCATTGTCGCCCGAGGTAGAAAAGTTACCCTTGTTAGTTTTGCTAAGAAACTATAGAACTGGATTAAAGTTTTTCGTCCGCAACGTACTGCTCAAAAGAACTCTGCAACGGCGTTATTATTATTATTGTTATTATTATTATTATTATTATTATTATTATTATTATTATTATTATTATTATTATTATTATTATTATTATTATTATATTATTATTATTATTATTATTATTATCATAATCATCATTTATTTCTTCATAAAGCCATCAAACATATGTACATCATATTAAAAGTAACTGTTTTCAATGTTTCTATAAGCCGTCGTTCAGTCCTGGGCTACTGTTGTTGCAATCTGAGGTGCCTAAAACAGAGAGAGAGTTTCCGATTTGTAGGGCGACTGATAAGCTCATTGTATGAAATGACTATTATTATTATTATTATTATTATTATTATTATTATTATTATTATTATTATTATTATTATTATTATTATTATTATTATTATTATTATTATTATTATTATTATTATTATTATGATTATTATTATTATTATTATTATTATTATTTTGACACATACCTTTTTAACGCGCGCAACGTCATAACAGAAATGTGAATCAGAGACGTGGTTAGTCGGTTGACACTGTTTGAGATAGATAACCAGATGTTTCAAGGCCAGTGAGAAAATAATATAGTTAGAGCAATCGAAAAACAGGTAGTTGATTTCATTCCCTGGAATGCACGAAAACTTATAACTTATTGCTTATCCGCCGTAATCTCTCTATCTCTTTGACTGATCTTCTGGATGTTGACCTGGTTACGGCTTGGTTTTGGTGTGCCATCGGTTGATGCCTTGTGCATTAGACAACACGCAGAAGTTGCTACAATTACTATTACGACAGCCCATGACAGTGCTACATAGAGGCTCAACCAAAAGACCCATAACAGAGGATCTCAGACTGCGGGGCGGGATGTACGGCGAAACTAGTGGTTGAAGGTAGGTAGGATTTGTGCCAGTGAGGGTTTTATAGGTAATACAGTCCAGTTAAAATCTTATTCTGAATTCTAACAGTAAGCCAATATGACTGAGCTTGGATTGGATCCAGAGTTTAACGGCAGTTATGACAACATAGGCCAAAGCCGCTCGTGGCATATTACAGCTCACTCATTATGACAGCAGGGAAGAAGCTCACGAATATATAATTTCTATGTGACGCATTTTAAAGGTGTCTAATGCGAACCGTTGTTTGCATCATTTACATGGTTTTAGCAAACTTTATATATACTCCGTTGAATCCATTTAAAAGGTGTTTAAACTCAACCTCGCAAAGGCTCTGATTTATTATTCACATAGATGCATAACGACATCTTGTGACTGCAACGATGTCGACCTTTACAAACTAAAAGCTTGTCGATTTCTCATGACTTCAAAAGCCGTTGACGTAGATTTTAAAACATCTTTTGTGTACACCCTCGCTGTTAAGTGTCTAGATTCTCTTTAACAGTGCTGTGTTATAAGAATGATTAGCGTCGCCCTCTCTTTTATCCACGCTTGGGACTGGCACTGACGTCGTTCGCTGTTTAGAATTAAACGTATTGGCTTCGGAACTGGAAAGCAGATGTTTGAAAAGCAATGCTGTAAGTGATGAAATTAAAGCAGTATTGAGAAATCTCCAAATATATAACATTTATTGGAACCATGTTAAAGGTGTCTAATCTTAACTGTTGGTGAGTTGTATATTTGGGATTTCGCTAGCTAATATTTTGAAGTAGTAGTAATAGTTTCAGTTTAACGAAACTGTGTGACAACAAAGTTCATTACCGTCACCCTCCTCCTTCATACAGACTTGGGACCAGCACTGCTAGATGGCAGAGTCAATATCTTGAAAGCTTCAGTCTGTTCTTATTGGCAACGCTGCCTGACTTATTGGAGGTGTTCTCAGGGTTTGACCACGTAGCCTTCTTTATTCGGGAATCCTTTGCACTAGCTTATCCAATAGTTTATTCAACTGAAAATACTCCTCATGCGCAATTGTCTTGCTGGATCTACTCCATCATACCTTAGGAATTTCTGCCTCCTCGGTCTCTGGTCGGGAGCGCCACTGGCAAGTTTATTTTTTACACAGTTACAATGAGTGACGGAATGTGTAAGATGCACGAAAAACCTATAGCTAAATCCTAAATAAAATCGAAATTATTGCCAAAACGTTGAAAACACCGATACGAATAGTTGAAACAGCGCTCTAAATTACACACCTTTAAAACCAGGATATGAAAATTATATAAACGTTGACTTCGCGTGTGGTTGCTGCTGAAATCAATCTTTGATTTAAAACCAATTTACGTGAACACTAGCTGCAATAACAATGTCTAAAGAAGATAGCAACCTTTTCTGCTTCTATAATGTAAGACAAAATGCGTCTCCATGTTAATATTGGTCATGCATTGTAAACATTCAACCAAGGACATTATTAGCTGAATTTTTTATGCCATTAAACATTGAATATTAGTGACTTCGTAAAGATCTGCTTTGACACCTTTAATTGGTGAGCTTCGGACGCTATAAGTTTATCGTTTTCATTGAATACAGTACAAAAACTCCGCCACTGTTCGCTTTCGGACAGTGCCAGTCCCAAGCCTGGATAAAGGTGGAGGGCGACGCTAATGGTCTTTGTTACCACACAGTGGTCGTTAAACAGTAAACAAGAAGAATACAGTACAATGAAAACGAGAAACATATAGCGTCCGAATCATGTAATTATCATTGTACTGTATACAAGACTCCGTCAGTGATCGTACTCTGTCAGTGCCAGTCCCAAGAGCGGATAAAGGAGGAGGGCGACGCTAATGATCTTTGTTATCACACAGTGTCGTTAAACTGAAACTACTACTACAACTACTGTATTATTCTTTCGATTTTGTCATCAACGGCCTTTGATGTCATATTACGACGTTAAACTTTGGAAAGACTGCATGCAAATTTCACCACAGAAACGGTGAAAACTGTTCAAAATAATTTCATTCGACTTCAATGGCTTTTGTTTTGTTGCCATAAGACGTCGTTAAACTCTGCATCTAAGGTTGTATCTTATCCATAAAATTACGCCAATAACCCTGGTATGGTAGTCATAAGATTTCGATGCAGACTTATGTCAAAAACAAACTTAAACTGCGATTAAACTGGGCTTTCGGGGGTCCGGCTTCATGATGTGGTCAGGGCTACCACTATCAACCGCATGCTATACTGTTCCCAAGTATGGTGGGGCTTCGCCAGTAAGCAGGAACTTGACTCTCTGAGCGCGCTGGTCCGCAAGTTGGTACGCCTTGGTTTCCTACCTAAATCTTTCCCCACCTTTGAGGAGCTTTGCAAAAAGCTGATATAGACCTCTTTAGAAACATCTTAACAAATACTAGCCACACCCTCCACGACCTTCTCCCCCCTGTCAATTGCACTGGTCATGACGTGCGCCCACGCTCACATAATCGTGTTCTCCCTAGATTTGATTCCCTTACCAGGTGTGGCTTCTTAGCTAGGATGTAACAGTTGTACAGTTAGACATATGTTTTCTAGTTGACTTAATTTTCCTCTAATTATCGTTTTCTTTGTACATAAATTATTTCTGACTTTGTATGTAAAGCGCTGAGCGTTTGCTTGCGTTTAATAAAGAACATTCTTACTTACTTACTTACTTAATATTGAACATAAATTATTTCTGACTTTGGCACGAAGACTCTATTAGGCTACTATTATGTATCAGATAGCGGTGTGTCTACCTGTTTCTTTCCAATAAACGAATATATTATATATTATAACACCTTTATAATGCCTTTAAGTGAGGTTATATATAGGGTGTGAAACGCTATATTCATTTGACTGATCGGTAATGTTGTAGAAAGATTACATGATAGTAAATTATTTTAGTAGTAACAGACGATAAACAGTTTAAAACAGTAGTCAAATTTAACTGTATGGCAGTCTGCAAGGCGCCCATCTGTCCCACTGCTCACTTTACAGTCGTACCCAGGGAGTCTTCGTGCCAGCGTGTTACCATTCAACCATCTCACCGTACAAGTAAGAAAACGGTTCATTCGTAAGTTTAAAACAATCGGTTTTAGAAATAATTTCCAAGTATGACTCCTACATTCACATCTATAGTGATTGGTCAAAAGCAGATGACCTTGTTTCTGCTGCATTCCAAGTACCTAGTTTAAATAACGATTAAAAAAATTGATTATGTAATAACTCCAGTATTTATGCAGCGGGGGTTGACTGCAATAATAGAAATTGCTTAGGAATATTAGACTGTGAATGTTATAGTTGCTGTGAGTTTGCAATTTTCTCTCATTAATTGAGTGTTCTTACACCAATTAAAAATTTTTAGTCTCAATCTTGTTGGACGCGGTGGTATGGCGGTATGTTCTGTGCCTTGTAACCGGAAGGCCTCTGTTCGAATTTGCCTCAAGCCACTACATAGTGACCCTGGACAAGTTGCTCGTTCATAATTGTCTGTGAGAAAGTCAATGGGAAACCACCTCACTCATCTCATCCCCAGTTGGCATAAAAGCCAATGGACCTTTCTTCTGGCTGAGAACTCGTCATCAAAAATGTTTCAATACACTACAATGCACACGAAAAGAGAAGTCGATATTACGAATAAATATAAAAATCAGCTTTTGTAGCGTTCGGAAACTTGTTTAAAGGGTTTCTAATTACAATATCCCTTTCCCTCTCTCTCTCTACAATACAATGATATTGGTGGCACTATTATTTATTTATTTATTATTATTTTTGCTACTATTCCAGGTTCCTATTATTACTGCGGTAAACCTCATGCATGGACCTGGCGATTTAGCGCAAAATCTGATATTTGTAGCGTCTGAATAAAGTGTTTAAAAGGTGTCTAATGACAATATCTCTCTCCAATGCAATGATAATTGATAGCTGTACGAATCTACCATAGCCACTGCATGTAGCGACCCTGGACAAGTTGCCCAACCATTCATTCATTCATTCATTCATTCATTCATTCATTCAGAGCATTTATATAGCGCCCCTTCAAGAAACTACTCAGGAGCGCTCCCGGCCCAGCCACGACTAAAGAAAAAAGACTTGAGGGACTTGTAGAACCCTGTCAGATGGCTTACAAGTAAAAAACGGAGCTTAAGTGGTAGGTCATTCCAAATGGAAGGGTCAACAACCGAGAAAGCACGGCGCTGCCTAATAGCCAAGCGAGTCCGTGGAACAAGGAACTCACCCCTCGTCGCAGAGCGAAGCACCCGACGCGCTGGAACATCAGACACTGGGCGGCAAAGATCACGCAAGTAAGATGGAGCGCAGCCAAGAACACAACGAGAAACAAGAGCAGCAATGCGATATGAGATACGCTGAGACACAGGCAGCCAATGCAACACATCACGCATGTATGCAGAGACAGGAGAGAACTTAGGAAGCCGTCCAATAAGCCGAGCAGCCGAGCGTAGAACTCGATCTAGTCGCCCCAAAACACCAAGGGGAAGGCCAGTAAGTAGTGAGGAACAGTGGTCAATTCGACTAGTAACAAAGGCATGCACAAGGACCACAACTGCATCATGAGAGAGAGAGAGCGAGAGACCACTCGAAGCTGACGAAGCTGATAATAACAACTCCGTGCAGTTGAGTTCACATGTTGAGATAAAGTAATCTCGGAGTCAAGAGAAAGTCCCAGATCACGAACTGTGAGGGAAAAGGTTATGTGACCTGCCTTCATTCGGGCAGAGCACTCATCATCAGCACTCTCAGTCGTCTAGACCAACTTTATTGAAAAATTACTAACTCGTATAAGCCAACTAAATTCTAATCAAATAAGATTTATTTATATGGCATTGATCTGACATGAAATGATAGAACAGTTACTTTGGCTAAGGAAGCTCTAAGTATTGACCACATAAATTCTACTATACTCCGCCACTGCTCGTACCCTGGCAGTGCCAGTCCCAAGAGTGGAGACAGGAGGAGGGCGACGCTAATCATCTTTGTTATGACACAGTGTCGTTAAACAGCAACTAACCGCCGATTGGTTAGAGCGCTTTCCTTAAAAACCTATATTAGTATGAGACGCGGTAACCGATTTTTAGAAAGTTTAGACACCTTTTAAATGCTGCCAACAAATGCTATATAAACATGGGACGCTATAACCGGTTTGTTCCAGGGTAAGTGCCTCATTTGTTATTTGAGTCGATTTTGTAAAAGATAGAACTGACATTGAATAATAATGTTAATGATAGATATCTTAATAATATAATAAGTTGTTTTATTGATCAGCCTCTATATTATGGCCAAATGCTATCCTTGCGATGTTGATATCGAATATTGCATCTGTCATACCTTTGTCTGTACAATTATTAATTTGAGGATACAAAATCAATCTAAAACAGACCATGTCTAAAATAACGTATATATTTTCCTGTCCATGGCCAAATTAAGTTGTTAGTATAAAATACTTGGAACCATTTGGCTAGTGTAGTATAATTATACTAATTACTGCAGAACCTAAAATAGTGTATATACTTTCCGATGGATATGGATAATGATGGTGAGAGTGACACAAAAGAGACAAATTGACGTTTTCTCTCATTAACCGACGAAAGATTAGCAACGCCAGTCACCATTACCACCATTATACGTCAAAATTATTAACTGGATTTCAAAGCGATCTACATGCATAGTTTGTGTGTATATATATATATATATATATATATATATATATATATATATATATATATATATATATATTGATTGTATTTGAACACTTGTTATAGCAACTATCTATATGCATAGTTTATATATATATATTATATGTATATATATATGTATGTATATATTTATGTATAATATATTAGATTGATTCGGCATAAATTAATAATTGACATCAATTTGCTTTACATCATATATCTCCATTATCGACTTGATTCGATGATGTACATCATATATTTATTATTTATATGCACAATGTACCTGTCATAGAATAATTATGTATGCTGAATTAATCCGATATAAATGCTTACGATGTATATATTGATTGATCGAAATAATATATGAATATATATACATATATATATGACATAATGATATATACATATATATATATGACATAATGATATATATATATATATATATAGTATGATATTCATATATGAGATAATGCTAGCATGGTCTGTTAGTCCCGGAAGCGGTCGTGTGTGCCGTACGCCGTGTTCCAATAAAAACCGACGTTTTATCGGCGACGCCTTTAATTACAACACGCGTCGCTCTCGCCTATTATAGAGCAGTTCCAGTGGAGATCATCGTCTGCATGCGATTCTCTCTCACAGGTAGCACATCGCCTGCAGCTTTTACCAACCGGTCTTTGGGTCTCTGGACAACCGCTCTGGCACGGCGCTGCGCTCGTGAATAAGCTGGTGCCCATGGCTTTGGAGTAGCGATGTAACAATTTGTCAATACGATTTCACAACTGTCTTGAAGTGATCATCGGCGCAACAGAAGTAAGATTAGATTATATTCGACCGAATTAGATTTGCTTAGAATAGAGTGGATTGGATTAGGTTAAAATAGATTCAAATAGATCATCATCCAGAGATGTCGACCCACCTCTACCTGACCATCTACGTCATCCTCATCATCCTCTCCATCCTCACGAACTCTCTCCTCCTCACCAGTCTCCTTCTACTACGTCTCCATCAACCCTCCTCCTCCTCCTCCTCCTCCAACGTCTTCGTCCTCTCCCTTGCCCTCTCCAACGCCGTCATCGGGACCGTACTCGCAGAGTCAGCCGTCGCTGACTCCCTCGCACCTCTCACTGTCAACGCCTATCGCTGCCTCGTCGTTCCCTTCCTCCGTCTTTTCTCCCTCTCTTCAGCCATCTTCTCAATGGTCGCCATCGCCCTCGATCTCTTCAGGGCCGTCCGTCAGATCAACGTCGGTCGCAATCGCCGCAGGTGGGGATCCTTCGGACTGGTGGCCGTGTGGACAGCGTCCGGGATCTACTCCAGTCGAGTTCTTCTGCAGGTGGTCGTTGGCAGCGATCACCACCAACCACTTCCGGTGTCGGAAGTACTTCCGGTTTCAAATGGCGCTCTGTTTCACTCACTTCCGGATTTGGGCGACTTTGGGTTTTCTTCGCTTCCGGTTTCAGCAAGACTACTTCAGGTTTCGCTGTTTCCGGTTGGAAATGACGCTCGATTGTCATCACTTCCGCCTTCAAGAAACTTCATTTCTTCGTTACTTCCGGTTTCCACAGGAAGTTGGTTCATTGACGCGACATCTGTTGGAGAGGAAGCAGTGAAGGTGAACGATGATAGGAGAAGCATCTGGAATGACACAGCGTTCGTCACAGATTATCATGACACCGATACGACACAGTTTGACGTCACCGTCACAAAATTTGACTCGGGTACACCTCTGATAAGAGTTACGACGCCGTATGACTTCGATATGACGCTTGACGTCGGCATGACGTCTAACGTCGATATGACAACATTTGACACAAATATGACACTCCGGCAAGGAAATAGTGGAGCTACATCATCACTAAAGTACCGTACAGATATTAGTACACCTTTCCCGACACGACTAGAGTACGGTACTGAGAGCAGTACTTTCTACCCTTCACACCTAATTATCGGCAACCTCGTCGTTGATGACGGTGTTTCTGACATCATCTTCATCGTCGTTGACCTCTTCGTTCTCTTCCTACTTCCGGTTCTTCTTCAGATCTCTCTCTACTACGTCATCGTCCGGTCGCTATGGCGAGCCAGCGTCGCCCTTGGCAACGCCAACGCGGCGTCGCTTGGCAACGCCATGGTAACGCGTCAGCAGCGCCATCTTGTGCGCATGTCTGTAACAATCCTCCTATTGTTCGTTCTGTCGTGGGCGCCGTGGCACGCCGTGAGACTGGCCCTCCCGTCGCTAAGGGCAACCGGTTGGCAAGGCGACGGCAGCAGCGGGGTGACCGCGCAACAGGTCACGACGATGTTGGCCTGCTGTAACAGTTGGATAACCCCTCTGACGTATTCCGCCTTCAACGGAAGACTCCGTCAACAGATCCGCCGATTATTCCGATGTAAGACCGGATCTGGATCTGTCGTTCCGGATGAACACGTGACAGGAAGAACGGGTTCTGCAGCAGACGGTCCACGTGACCAACCACTTCCGCTAAGAACGAGAACGAGAGCGACGATTCAACTGAAATAAGAGCGATGAAATGTGAATGAAGAGCGACCCCTAGTGAACGTTGCTATGTAAATGACCTTTGACCTTCGTTTGACCTGATTACTGTTTCGTTGTGATGTTTTGTGCAATAGACACCAACCATAAGAATTGCCATAAAAAATTAAATGCATTTTCAAAGGTTTGTATAATATGGTGATTGCACTTTATAATGTATACAAGTCGAAATTAAAGCCAAAATTGATGTAGCGATTAATTAGACAACGCTTCATATTAGACACCTTTAAAAGGCTTCACACAGAAATTATATAAAAGTTGACTTCGAGAACGGTAACACATCGTGCGAGAGAAAATAATATCTTCACGAAAACGCATTCTCATTATTAATACACATTTTATTAAGCGTCACTATCTAAGGTCGACCTAATAGCCTCGGTAGCCGCTAGATGTCTTTAAAAACTGAGTGACCCAACTGTACTCTTTAGACACCTTTTAAACGCTTCTGTCAGGCACTATATAAAACAATTTCGCTTCAACCATAATTATTTCTGGTCTTTTTACTGCTGTTCGTTCGTGATCGTAATAGTTATGTCGAAATTTCTACAAAAAGCGAAGACGCAGAAAGCAGTTTAATCAAAGGCGCTTAATCAAAACAGAATTGATAGGCAGAGGGTCAAGATCCAAAGGGTCAGGCAGGCAGACAGTCAGACGGTTAGAGAGGTGAGGGAGGATGATAGGATTTGTTTCATTTTGAGTGAAAGACCTGTGGAGAGATTGTATTGTATTGTATTGTATTTGAACACTTGCTTATAGCGATAGCGAGAGGTGAGGTTTTGGTGATTTCGTTGGATGGATCAGCTACTTGTCGTAATACCGGCGGGAGTTTGTTCCCGGATAGGTGGAACAGTTATGGCTATGGAGCTATTTTCAAATTCAGTGAGGAGGTGACGAAAGGGCGGAGGAGAAGTGTTAGGGTGGAAGAGGAAGGATTGAGCGAAGTGGTTGGACCGTGAACAACTGACGGAGATAGGAGGCTGGACGGATTGAAGTTTCTTCAAGCTGAGTGATATATGATTCTAGTAACATAAATGTAATTGTAATGGAACATTTATATAGCGCCGCTCAGAAATCAGCAGCGCTCTCGACCTGCTTCAGTGCCTGTGTCAGGAAACAGGAAAGTCTTAAAACGTCTACGGAACTGGAAAGGTGAGAGGGCTAGTAACTCAAGGCGAAGAGACTGGGGAAGAGAGTTCCAAGCTGATGGGCCAACACGGGCAAAGCACCTAGAATGGGCCGTAGCAGAGCGCATGCGAGGGACAACCATAAGGCCACGGGTCGAAGATCGCAAAGAGGCCCTCGCAGGTAAGGAGGAGACAAAGGTGCAAAAACACCTCAGGTAGGATAGGGCCACCCCAACAAGGCAGTAACGCATGAGGGAAAGGAACGTAAGGTCCACGTCAACTTTAACTCCGTAACTCCGCCAGTACCCGAACTATGGTAGTGCCAGTCCAAGGCCTGGATAAGGGAGGAGGACGACGCCAGTCATCTTTCTTAAGACGAAGCATCTTTAAAAGGCAGACCCATGCACCTATCGATCCTGTCAGCCTCAAGGTGCCGTTAGAAATGCGATTAAAAAGGATCTCCTTAGACACCCTTAAAACGCTATTTACCTTCGCTACATATAAAGTAAAATTGCGATAAATTCTTTATTGTCGTCAACGGCCTTTGATGTCATATGATGACGTTAAACTACGGAATAAAAAAAAATTCTTTAAATGTTTTCTGAACGTGGAACGTGTGCAAGCTTAAGTAGACGTCAACAATCCTAACGGCCACTAGATGTAGCTAAACAATGGAAAGTAATTATATAATCGTAATCCCGAGATTTATACTTGGGTTAGTTACTGTTGAACGAAACTGTGTCAAAGTAAAGATGATTAGAATCGCCCTCCTAATTTATCCAGGCTTGGGACTGGCATCATTAGGGCACTGGCAGTGGCAGAGTTCTGATATTTCTATAGCGCCCAGAGCAGGTTTTAAACTTTTTATTTTACATAGTCTATGTGTAAAATCTGTTTAGCAAAACATTTTGACGTCGATATGAATCATTTCTCAGTCTTCATTGCAACACAGGGAACAACCAACAATTGAATGAGGTTAGTTATAATAATAATATTATAGATGATTAGTGTCGCCCACCAAATTTCTCCAGACTTGGGACTGACATTTACTAATACATTCCTAACCCTCTTATCTATTTGACTGTTATTTTTGTCTAATCAATATCTAAACTGTTGATTTTGTAATCTTTGTGTCAACGAGTTTGTGAAATAAAGGAATAGTAGTAGTAGTATCTATTAAACCGAAGACCCTTTAGCAAATCAAATAAAAGCCAATAATATCTTAGACCAAACTTTAGACGGTATAGCCAATGCCTACACATATTTTTTTCTTGTAATCGCATGGCGTTTTAACAATTTTTTTAAAGAATAAACGAAGGTTCTATAACTGACTAGAAATAAACCAGCCTCGGTCATTTTAACAACGGAATAATGGAATAACCGACGGGAACAAGAGTTGAACGACATCTTACGGGAACAAAAATTCCATCTACAGAAAATTATTTGAACAGGTGACACCGTTCAGTTGGCTTAACACAGAACCACTTTCGCATGATACCGTAGTTGTCACGAATACAGAGCCGTGCTTCTACACTCTCTTATAGAGCGAATATCACGCTTTAAAATTGTGTCTTTTTAAACAATTTTGCACCGTTCTTATTTGTCATAATTCATCCAGAAGAAGTGATTGAAACCGATTGGATCCACAGTTTAACGGCAGCTTATGACAACATAGGCCGTTGCCGCCGACAAAGATTTTTTTGGCATATTGCAGCTCGCCAGATATGTAAGCTATAAAGCGGTGTCTAAAACTGCAGTAGCATTTTCACCATCATATTACAGTCTTTTAACGTCAGATTGTTAGTTTCAGTTTAACGACGGGCTGTTCAGTTATCCAGTAAATCTAGTTAACCTAAACTGAAGGATATACATATAGGATGGCTTGGAGGATTGAAGTGTGTTGTAGGTGATTGATATGATGTTAAACAATGCTATATAAATGTGGCATACTGCAACAGATTGGTTTCGATGACATCATAATTGTATTGTAATGCGGAGATAATGGTTGGGCCACATTATGAGGGAGACTCCCTCCTAAGAACTATAATTGAGGGAAGAATGGAGGGAAAGAAGACAAGAGGAAGACCGAGAATGATGTTGTTGGACTGGATGATGGATAAGGATTACAGCAAGTTGAAGGAGAGAGCCAGACAACGTTACGAATGGCGACATTGGACGTACGAACCTGCCTAAGAAGGCAGAGAACCAAAAGAAGAAGAATGCGGAGAGTTAGAACCTCCTTCCCTGAGACGGCTTCTGCATAGGAACATTGAGCAAGTCCCTTCACTCACAATTGCTCAGCGATATCGATATTCTGCTGTATCTTGGTCGTGTGCACTTCTGCACTCTGGACGGAGGGCAATATCAAATAGAGTTGTCATTATTAGACACCTTTAAAACGTCGCCAACCGATCCTATAATACGCAGGAGACGTTTACCTCTATACTTCTTCCTCTCCCTATTTCTCTCTCATTCAGTGAGCTGTAATATGCCAAAACTAATTTTCGTCGGCGGCAACGGCCTATGTTGTCATAAGCTGCCGTTAAACTCTGGATCCAGTCCAGTTTCTCATTCCCTCTCCTCTCCCTCCTCTTCTGCCTCTCCATATCCCTCCCGTGTCTGTCTGTCTCTGTATGTGTCTCTGTATATCTCTCTCTGTCTCTTTGTCTATCCGTGTCCGTGTCTGAATCTGTCTGTCCCTCTACTTAGATAATAATTAGACAATTGTTTTTTGTCTAAAGATGAACAACTTCAAGACGAAAAATGATTAACGATCAACAAATGAATTGAAAGACGTCAGCGTAAGAAAAAAAGTCAGAAAATATTGTGTTAGCGTTCGAGGCGGATGGAAAATATTTCCCTGTTAAAAATTCACTCCAGTGGACAGTGCGGCGTATTTAACATCGTGCTATGCGTACGCACGGGAAACCCAAAGACAAACGACTGGGAACGTTAAACGAGCAGATAATTGTTCATTCCGTTCGAAGAATATTCCGACAGGTAAGAATTTCCAACTTAATCGGTTTAAATGAAGTCAATTTCGATGCCCTTACTTCTTTTCATTTTCAGTTTGAAATATAAATCTTTTTGATGGCGGTGCCCCTTGCATCGATGGGGCACGGTAGTTGATTTGTTAGAGCGGTCGCCTTGTAACTTAGAGAGTATACGGGTTCGATCCTTGAGTCCTTCACTCACAATTGCACAGCGCCATCGATGTTCTGTCGTATGGTCGTGTGTGCACTTCTGAACTTGAAAGTAGGTCAATATCAAATGCAATTGTATTGTATTGTATCTTTCTTGACTGGTTTATCTAACACGATCATCGTATTGACGCCTCAGTTTCTTCTCTTCCGGCACTCTCTCATATCTCAAATGCTGTACCTGATGAATTACACCATATATTTCACCTTTAGCGAATTTCCTCTCATATCCTGATTGCTCTTCCTGGCCAGGTCCCTCTTATGACAGATAACCATCACCTGTTCCATTATCTCCATGATAGCCGTTGGCGTTGATTTGACGTTCTACTGATGCACAGGTATTTATCTTGATTATGTTATTACCTGAAGTGCACCGACAACGTTGTTTCACCTGTTCTACCTGGATAGGTGACTTTGATGAAACCGTCAAAGCATTTCCATTGTTAATGTTGTTCGGGCGTTTCTTAATTGTCTCGTCTGGTTTTGATGGCACGCCTCGATGATTGGACTACCTGCGCGGTCGCAGTATGACAGTTTAGTTGCTTTACCTGCGAGGTATTCACGTTAACACCTTGATTGTATATCAATATCATATCTATGGACCACGTCTTAATTGCTCTCTATGCGATGTAGGTATTATAACACATTGGTTATGATATACCTTCCAGGTACGTATGTTGACACTTTGGTTAAGCAATCCTGATTAAGACATCTGCGTATTTTGGCACTTTGGTTAGGATATATGAGATGTACGAATGTTGACATCTTCTTGAGTAACCTTGATTAAGATACCTGCGATGTGTGCAAGCTGATATCTTCAACGAGTCACTTGCTGCTAATCTTGATTGAGCATGATCGGATGATCACAAGTTAATACAGGATTCGAATTTAAATGTATGGCAGCCATGCAAGGCGCCCATCCGTCCTACTACTCATTTTACCAACGCCACTGCTGCGACGTATGCAGGCTGATCGAGCCGCACAAATGCACTCATGTTTACACCTAGATTGGATTACCTGAGAGGTTTGCAGATTGACATCTTGATTGTGTTACCCGGGAATGAGGTTCCTTCGTCAGGTCTGTCCTTCGTCCTTGAGCAGTCCCAGCTTCTGTCCGATCCACTTGCACTTGTCCTTCACCTCCTCCTGCATCAGGTTAAAGCACATGGCAAGCAGAGACAGTCCAAACGCCAGCCACAGAGCGCACAGAACAAGCTTCGCCTCGGACGCCCACTCCTTCATATCCGTACCCGGGACGATGTCCCCGAACCCTATGGTGCTGAGGGTGATGAAACAGAAGTAGGACCCGGTCCACAGGTCCCACTGTTCCCAGACGGCGAACAGGGCCGACCCGGCGAACAGGTACCCGCTGATGATGATCAGACAGATGGAGATGGGGACCGTGACCTTGCCCTCCTGTTCCTCCTCATCCCCCTCGTAGTCGAACGGATCGTCGAGGAAACTGATCGGCTGGTCCTGGATGAAATCGGGAAAGTCCGGATCGTCGATGGGAGGAGAGGCCATGTCGATGGTAACGGAGTTGAGACTGTGCGAACCGTTCTTGGAAAGGATTCGTCCTCCTCTGTGGTGGTGTTGGTGGTCGTGGTTCTGGAGGTTTCCATCATCCACGGAAGAGGCAGCCTCGGTCCCTCCTCTCTCATTGGAGTAGGAGGAGGAGGAGGAGCGACTGTCGTCAACGGCCGTAACAAACGACTCCTCTGACCGATGAAACGGGGACCGAACGATTCTCGCCGAGAAGGATGTCGTTCCAACCCTTGAAGTGGAGTCAGAGGGTTTCCACGAGTCAGGTTAACTCAACTAAACCTGTAACACAATCTCATGTAAGTGAAACTGTTGATGTCACTGATGTTAACACTCAACAGAATGTTACTAAGGTTAACTCAGCTAAGCATGTAATACAATCTCATGTAAATAAAACTGTTGATGTCACTGATGTAAATAATGTAAAATTGGCTAGGCCTGTAACACAATCTCAGGCTAAGCATGTAACACAATCTCATGTAAGTAAAACTGTTGATGTCACTGATGTTAACGCTCAACAAAATGTTACTAAGGTTAACTCAACTAAACCTGTAACACAATCTCATGTAAGTAAAACTGTTGATGTCACTGATGTTAACGCTCAACAAAATATTACTAAGGTTAACTCAACTAAACCTGTAACACAATCTCATGTCAGTAAAACTGTTGATGTCACTGATGTTAACGCTAAACCTGTAACACAATCTCATGTAAGTGAAACTGTTGATGTTAACGCTCAACAGAATGTTACTAAGGTTAACTCAACTAAACCTGTATTAGTTGGAAATTCAGACGTATCACAGTCAAATGAGGCAAATACAAGAAAAATGTATCATTGTGAAGTAAAGCAATCATTTGCACAAGCTAGCATAGTTCATGATGTAACAAATCGGAAAAATGTTACTGTAAAACATAATCAATCTCGCCCTACGATGACAGATCAACAACGAGAAATAAACTCCAGAACAGTTTTTGTAGCTGGTGAGCGAGATCAATTGATTAAGCTTTACAAACATAAACCTCGTCTTCTAAATAAGGAGATAATTGAACAGGCTGGTGGTCAAATTGATAAAGTTTATCTTACCAAAAATGGTACCCTTAGAATAATAGCATGCACTAATGCACAAAAAGATAAACTAATGAAATTGAACCATCTTGATAATAAACCAGTCAAAGTAAGCCTACCATATAATTTAACTAGAGTGAAACCTAATTCAAGCAAATCAGTGCCACCAAATCAGCAGAAAGTTAATTACTTGGTTAAAGGAGTTATTTATGGATTGCTGGAAGACCAACACAATTTAAATGAAATAGCTAAAGATATCGGTGCTTCTCAAATGTATGCGTTAGGGAACTATGAAACGAGCAATGCTACAGTGGTAGCTTTTAATAAAGACACCATTCTTCCATCAACGATTGAATTTGACAATCGAAAATTCAAAGTTCATTTGTTTATTCCCAAACCAAAACGCTGTGATAAATGTCAGAAATTTGGACATTTGACATTCCAATGTTCAAAAGAGACCATTTGTAGCTATTGCAGTGGTCGTCATGAATTTAAAGAATGTAACTCAATTACTCAGAAATGTGCTAATTGTGGACAGGCTCATAGCGCTGCGTTTAGAGGATGTCCTCAATATATCGAACTGCAAAAAGCATTAAAGATAAGAGCAGAAGAAAATATAACACTAAATGAAGCCATTCAAAAGGTTAAAATAAATCAGCAATTTGACAAAATGCATAAAGATCTTATTGTAAATTTAAATCAAGGAACTAACTGCCCTACAGTTAATAATGTAAACATTCAAACTTATGCTGATAAACTGAAATCCAGTAATGTTAATCAGTTATGGCCCTCCCTTGCATCATCATCAACAGTGCAAATCAGACATAATGATCATTTAGAATCAGAAATCGCAATGGAAGACTCCCATACATCGTCATCAACTGTAACACTCAAACATAACGATCATTTAGAACCAGAAATCCCAATGGAAGACTCCACTTCACAAAATGTAATTGAAGCTTTCCTGAATTTTAATGATAAGAAATACTATGCAAGTAACAAGAATAATGTGGACAATAATGATCCAATTATTTCTAGAAATAAGAGATTTGTACTTGGCATTTTAGCAACAATAGATAATTGTAAAACAAAAGAACAGGCTAAAATGATCATTTGCCAAGCTGCTTCACAACTTATGTTTGAAAATGAGGTCCAATTCAATTGTAATTGTTAGGTATGCTTCACTCAAATAATAAATATAAATAATCATGACCTTTTTCTAAATGGCACTTACAGTCCTTCAGTGGAATGCCAATGGTTTAAGGGGTCATAAGGACCAACTAAAGAATTTCTTAGTTAATGTGCCCAGTCCGCCGGATGTGGTGTGCATAGAGGAAACCCTTTTAAAACCTAAAAGAAATCCACCAAAAATAGATGGTTATAATGTGGTCCGTAAAGACTGTACAACTAATACAAAGGGTGGCCTTGTCATTTATATAAAAGTAGGAATAAATTTCACTTTACTAGATATAGAAGATAATCCGAATATTGAAATTCAAGGAATTGAAATTAAAACCAGTAATGGTCACTTAAAAATTTTTAATACATATATATCACCTTCACATCAATTGGTTAAAGAGGAAATTGAACATCTTTTCATAAATAAAAGAACAATTATAGTAGGTGATTTGAATGCGCATAATAAACTTTGGGGATGCTCATATACGAAAATAAGAGGAAGATTATTAGAAGAAATATTAGCTGAAAAGAATATGGTTGTCCTTAATACAGGGCAGGCCACTTATATTACTTCTAACATGCTAAATAATAACTCAGTTATAGATCTAAGTATATGCTCACAAGATGTAGCATTAAATACTAGACATACTGTTACTAAGTATAATATGGGATCTGACCATTTTGCATCCATTACTTTTGTTAACGAGGAAAGCATAATAGAAAATAACTTAAGTATGCAATTATGGAAATTAAATAAAGCTAATTGGAAAAATTATAAAGATTCTAGCAATTTAACATTAACTAATGAAGTCCTAATGAAAACAAATATAGATGATAAATATAATGATATATTAGAATGCATAAATACCTTAGCTAATCAATCAATACCTCTTAAAAAACAAAATCTAAGAAAGAATGAAAAGCGTAAGAAATTTAAACCTCTACCATATTGGAATGATAAATGTAATGAAGCTGTGTATAAAAGAAATCAATGTAGAAACAAAATGAAAAAAACCAAAGAACTTAATGATTATATGGAATACAAAAAGCAAGAAGCTATAGTTAGAAGAACCCTTAAGGTAGAAGCAAAATCTAGTTGGCAGGATTATTGCTCTACGCTTACTAATCAAACGAAATTAGGATCAGTATGGAGCATGGCTAGAAAAATGAATGGAGTAGCAGCTTACGCATCAATTCCTACTCTTAATGATAATGGATTATTAGCTGAGTCAAACATAGATAAAGCAAATATACTAGCTCATACTTACGAAAAAACTAGTAACTCTCAAAATTATAATAAAAACTTCTTAAATTATATTACAAGTAATAACATAGATAATAGCCATATTAATAATGAAAATAATCGTAATGAAGAAGTAGAATTAATGAACAAAATTTTTAATCTGAATGAACTAAAACAAGCAATCAAATCGGCAAAAAATAATAAATCACCGGGGGATGATAGGATACCATACGAATTACTGAAACACTTACATAAAAATGCACTAAAAACTCTATTGAGTTTTTATAATGAAGTATGGATTGAGGGAAATATACCAAGTGATTGGAATCATGCCATTATATTGCCTTTACTTAAACCAAATAAGGATGCAACAAAACCAGAATCCTATCGACCAATTTCATTAACAGCGACTTTATGCAAAGTAATGGAGAAAATGGTTGCGAACCGTCTCCAGTGGTATTTAGAAAAAAATGCTATATTTACAAAAAATCAATCTGGATTTCGTAAGTATAAAAGCACAATCGATCAAATTCTTAAACTGCAGGATACAATACTTAAAAAGCTAAAAAATAAGGAACAAGTGTTGGCAGTTTTCATTGATTTTGAACGTGCTTATGACATGTTACATGTACCTACACTTTTACAAAAACTAAAAAAATTAGGAATAGTGGGAAACGTAACAAATTGGGTCAAAAGTTTTTTATTTAACAGAACATTTCAAGTAAAGGTTGGAACTGAATTATCCGATAAACTAGTACAACAAAATGGGACTCCGCAAGGTTCAGTAATTTCTCCTCTATTGTTCCTAATAATGATTAATGATATTCCATCAGGCCCAGAAGGTGTTAATATGTCACTCTTTGCAGATGATAGTGCAGTTTACATAGGACATAGAAAAACTAAAACTTTAATTAAAAAAATCCAACAATCAATTGATGAAATAAATAACTGGTGTAATAAAAATGGGTTTAAAATATCAATAGCTAAAACTGTAGGAGTTCTATTTACTAATAAAAATCAATTACCAATAATAAACATTAAAATTGATCAAGAATTGATAAAAATGGAAAATAAAGCTAAATTTCTAGGAATGATATTTGATAAGAAATTAAGTTGGAAGCCCCACATAGAATATATAATAGAAAAATGCAAAAAAAGATTGAATCTCATGAGAGCGGTTTCAGGTTATTACTGGGGAGCTTCTAAAAAATCTTTATTAGCAATATATAAAGCATTAATACGTTCAATATTAGATTATGGAGATGTGGCCTATTCTTCGGCTAGTCAATCGCTGTTAAATAAATTATGTACAATTCAAACTGAAGCCCTAAGATTATGTTGTGGAGCCCCAAAGAACACAGCAGCTTTAACACTACAAAACGAATGTGGGGAATTCCCCCTCCATATGAGAAGACTGTATAATTCCAATAAAATGGGAATTAAAATATTAGGAAATAAAGATCATCCATGTCAAATGAATTTCCAACCACATTGGACAGATGTCAGTAAAACACCACAAAACAAGAATCATTCTATACACTACAGAACAAATGAATTCATATCATCTCTTGATACATCTTTTATTGGACCCTGTTTTCCCCAAATTCCCCCTTGGACTAATAACAAAATAGATATAGATATCAGTCTCAAAAAGCAGATTAGCAAAAAAAGAGATAACCCTGAACTTCTGAAATTAGTTGCACTTCAAATGATATCAGGATATAAACTAGAAACACTTATTTACACGGATGGGTCAAAGGCAGACGAAGTTGTTACTGCAGCTTTTACAATTCCAAGTATAGATTTAGATAGAAAGTTTAGATTATGTAATGGATCCAGCATCTATGCAGCAGAGTTAACTGCAATAAAAGAAGCAGTAACATGGATACTAAACACTGAGAATAATAAGAACTGCCAATATGTAATATTATCCGACTCACTAAGTGTACTTACTTCTATTAAGAAAAATAAATCTGATTCACGACCCAATTTATTTAACGAACTGATGATGCAATTGAATAGATTGGAACCTAATCAAATAAAAATGGCATGGATTCCAAGCCATGTAGACATAAGTGGTAATGAAAGAGCAGATAAATTAGCAAAGGAAGCACTCAATTTAGATAATATTAATTCCACAAAATACTTAGAATCACAAGAGATGAATACTTTTATTAAAGACTATATAATAAATAAATGGCAAATAGAATATAACGTTGAAAAGCAAGGGAACTTCTATAAAACCATATGCCCACTTGTTTCTACTAATATAAAATTTTCTGATCCATATAGGCATAAAGAAGTACAAATTAGTAGATTGAGACTTGGTGTTGCCATTACTAATAAAAAACTATTTCAAATGAAAAAGCACCCTAATGGGTTATGTGATACATGTGAGGTTACGGAAAGTATAGAACATATTCTATTGGAGTGTAAAAAGGAAAATATTTCAAATATTCTAAAAGATAAATGTAATAGTTATAAATCAGAATTTAATTTAAAATCTCTGCTTGATGTGGGATGTTTGCAGAGTGCAGTATATAATCTTGTTAAAATCATTAATAAAGGAAAAATACTATAATTATTGTCATAAATATTAGTATCAGATCAAATCTATTACAAACATATAGTTGAACACATTCCTTATGATTAAAATACCAATAAACACAAAATATGTGTGATTAATGGTCATTTCATTATTTCATTGCATTTTCTAATGATATTACATTGTTTCATAGGAAAATGTTTAATGAAATGTTTAATTAAGTATTCTGTCATGTAAATAATTGTTAACATGCATTCTTGTAAATAGATGTATGTTAAAATAAAATGTGTATATAATACATGTATATATATTACACATCTGTGCTGAATTTCTGTTTGCAAATAGCATTACATGTTATTTTAGAAAACTTAAAGAAGTACTGTTAATAACTTTGTAAACATATTTGAAAAGAGCTAAAATAGCCAAAAAAGAGCTGATATAGCCAAAAAAAGAGCTGATATAGCCAAAAAAGAGCTGAAATAGCCACCAAAAAAAGAAACAAAAGGAGAAAAAGGAAAAAAAAAGGAAAAAAATGTTAAAAAAGAATTACAATAAAAAGAGCCAATGGGCCAAACATAACGGAGATACAATACTTTAATATGTATCAAATCAAATAATATGTATCTATCAAATATTGTTAATATTGTTAATAAGATTGAGGAGAAAACAGTTATTAACATTATACGGAAATGAACTTAATCCGTCAGAAACTTTAAATACGTCTACATCTTATCAGAAACGGAATCAAAGCCAAGAAAAGAAAAAGAAAATCTGTTGATAGAAATTATATGAAAATGAACTTAAATCGTCAGAAACTTTAAATACGTCAGCATCTTATCAGAAACGGAATCAAAGACGAGAAAGGAGAAAGAACATTTGTGAGAACATTACAAGAAAATGAACGGAAATACATCAACAACTTTAAAGACGTCAACAGCCTTTGTAGCTATAGGATGTCGTTAAATATTGGATTAATAATAATTGTCCTCAGTATTATGATTAGTCTTCAGTTCTGCCATGCGAAATGTTAAGGAATGTTCAAAATATTTACACACCACTTTTAATTTTGATATTCTCCGTATAAGTCAGAGCAGCAGAAAAGCTTATTTATTATTGGTGACTGATGTTTATGCATAACCTATAAGTTTGTATTACGCCAACTGAACGATGAGAAGGGAATTGTTCAAAACAATTTATGTCGACGCCAACAGCCTTTGTTGTTGTAAGCTGTTGTTAACTGGACCCATCCACCCTAACTCCGCCACTGTTCGAACTCTGGCAGTGCCAGTGCCAAGCCTGGATAAAGGAGGAGGGGGACGCTAATGATCTTTGTTCTTACATAGTGTCGTTAAACTGAAACTACTACTATACCCTTCCTGTGAACGTTGCCACTGCACTTCCGTGCGTTAGTGCCAGGCAGTGCCAGTCCCAAGCCTGGATGAAGGAGGAGGGCGACGCTAGTGAGCTTTGTAATGGCACAGCAATTATGACACAAGTTGTTGCCATTCGTTGTACGGAGACTAATAGTATACCCTACCCGTGGTAGTGGCAGTCCCAAGCGTAGAGAAAATGGGAGGGCAAAACAGACCATGCTATGACAAAGTGCCGTTAAACGGCATCTAACCTGCGACGCTGCCTTCTATTCATGAATTGTATTATGCCATACGAACGGCGAGAACTGTTCGAAATAATTAAACACCTCTTTTAAGTGTGTTGTTAACCATTTAAGTGAAATCAGATGAGCGGCTTTTTATAATTGTCTGCGTTAGTTGTTTAACCTATAAGTAGAAGTGGTCGTGTTTAATGCCATACGAGCGATGATATCTGTTCGAAATAATTTTAAATAATATCACCAGACATTATAATTGACATGGACTCAATGTCTCATTCATCTACTTCATCTTATTAATCAGATTAGCAATATTATGTCATATAAAACGGTGAAAATGTTCAAAACAATGAAAGTAATAATACATTAACAAACGAGCCTACAATCACCCAGAACGAGCTCTATTCGTTATTTAGACACCTTTAAAACGTTTGACTAGCGCGTCATTTATACGTCATTCGTCAACTTTGTACTCAGTAGATTATAAATAAACGTATATTGTGCTATGCGAACGGTGAGAGCTTTTCAAAATCTTTAGACACCTCTTTTAGCTCTGCTATACGCCCTATAAATAGGAGTCCTTATCGTGGTGATTTTAATGATTGTGGAGTTTTAAGCAAGAGGACCGTAACTGATTTCTTTAAATTTTGAGTTAGTACCATAGTCGGCATTGTGTTACAACGCCACACATTTGTACAAAGTGAAAGACTAAAAGAGGCGCATTAGCTGTAGGTTGGGGTCTAACCCTATTAAATACCACCTTCAGGCTAGTACCGGGAATGCTTAATAAGGAAGCCGTATTATCACATACGGTCCTCTTGGCGGACAAAAGAAGGAAATTTGCATTGATTTGTCCATCATTAGTAAATACTGCTGGGAACATATACCCCGTCACCACCACCTTGGTTTCAGCGTCCATGGAAATAGCACATTAAAAAGTTCATTTCTTATAGTTGCAGTTACGGTTTTCTTTCTAAGCATCGCGAACACTAGGTGACTAGGCAAATCATAGTTAAAAAGGCAGTATCCGCATTTTTGGCATTTTAAAAAGTTTTAATTTTTCAATTTATCTCGGAATGGACATTTTGCAGTTATGATCCTTTTGATAGGCACCACAGCTGCATAGATTGTGTAATGTAATATGGATTTACTTATGAGATTATATTTAAAAATTATTATATATGCATTTGGTGGGAAATGTTCAATTTTTAACACACTTCTTTTAACCGAGTTATTCGACCTATAAGAGAGAGCAGCAAACCGGCCTTATTATTGCTAGGCGTCATTTAATGTAGTTCTGCATTACGCCAATTTAAGATGAAAAGAGATAAGTAGCCTAAGTAAGTAAGTAATGAATATTCTTTAATTGCCTACCAGCAAACGCACAGTAATACAAAATAGTAACCTGTTTTGGCGACCTCCTGCGGTCATCTTTAATCTTTATCATTGAAAGTCCGTGTAAAATAATAAAATTGTGAGTCGACGTATCAACAAAATGGTGGACTGTCTGGCTTTTTCCTTTAGCCACGCAGTTTCATATGTTAATTTATTTGAAATAGTTCAGTGCAAAAACTCTCGTTTGAATTACATCTCTTGGTTTATCTTTAATTATTATATCTTTACAAATGAAACTAAATATTGCCTCCCTATCGGATAGAATCCGGATTCGGCAGGCCAAATATCCGGTTACTATCCGGAATTTGGAAATCGGCAAAAAATGCCAATCGGCCACAGGCTAAAGAGAACTGTTCAAAACAATTTATGTCGACCTCAACGACTTTTGATGTCACAAGATGTCGCTAAACAACTGAAGCTACTAGACCATTTACTCCTCCAATAAATCCGCCACTGCCCGTACTATGGTAGTGCCAGTCCCAAGCCTGGATAAAGGAGGAGGGCGACGCTAATGATCTCTGTTATCCCACAGTGTCGTTAAACTCAAACTACTACTACTTTGTAGACGGCATTATTAGTTGCTGTCATAAGCTGTCGTTAAACTATTAATCCTTCCATTACACCCATATATGATTTCAAAGTTTGTATCATTTGAGAACTGATAAAAATAATGATTCCGATGTCATGTTGCCATTAAATGTTGTAAATCTCTGGATCCTATACTTGCAAAATATTGGAGACGCCGCATCATATAAATAGTAATAAATTTTAATAGAGAAAATTACGTTTTAAAATAATACCTTAGACACCTTTTAAACGGTAATGCAATTGATATAAAAGCCAAACATTGAAACATATATCTATACTAAATTGGTGGAGGCTATAGTCACAATAAGGAAAACGTATTAACGTTTTTGAAGAGAACTTAGACACTTTTTGAAGGCGATCCCGCCAGGGAAATAAAATATTTAGAATAATTCTGCTCCACCTGCGCCCCCTAGCCAACTCAGCTATGATGAGTACACTGACCGCACACTATCAGCAGGAAGATGAGAAGGCGAAGGAGAGGACTGGCCACCCGTTCTCATATGCCGATTCTGAAATGAAGTCGCTAACACTCCATAAGCATGGCTCCTCTCAGGCTAGACTGAGATACTTCTAATACAAGGAGTAACGTTGATTGTTGCCATGATCATTGTATCAACTCAAGATGTCATTGTTCCTGCAGAAGCTACCACGAGCCAGAGTCCTACAGTAAATCCGCCACTGCGTATCTGGCAGCCACAAGACGTTGTCAAACAGAAGCGCTAATATTAAACAGATAGTTTCATTAACCAAGAACGCCTTTTATTCGTTATTTAGACACATTTAAAACGATAGGAATAATTTTTCGCAATTCTTCCATAATTCGGCAACTTCGTCTTTGGTATACTATAGAACCGCAATTAAACTTGTATTATGCCATGCGAACGGTGAAGAATGTTCAAAATATCTTACACACCTCTTTTAAACGTCCTATTTGCCCTATAAGTGACAGCACTGGATATAAAAGTTTCATTTTTTTTACTAATACATTGTTACTATGCAATTATATACTGTATTGCAATGTAAAAGATACTTTTAACGCTATGCTTTGTTAGCCTGGAATGACATGTATGTTAGATACATGAAGAAAAACTCTCAACTTTAAACAATTATAAGACATGTATACTTAGACACCTTAATGAACATGCCGCCATTATAGTGAAGTAAGATACATGAACAGTTTAAGCTTTCTGCTCCACAATCAATTATAATACATGTATGCTTTGTTACAATGAAATTTATCTGTACATAATAGATCATAGCCGAAGGAGAGATGAACTACTTTCATGTTATGCAAAGATATTGAATAATAACAAATTGTAAAGCTCCTCTTTGGCTAGCTTTAATGGTGTCGTGCGGATAGCCCCGTTGACTGTTGGTGATGATTGTATTGTATATTTTTAGCATTGTCGTCAGAGTTGGCCTTTAGATGTCAAAGAAGACGTTAAATGTGGTGGCAATAATAAAACGTTGTCAAGCACTGTTCATAATATGGATATTACCAACGCAATTTATTGGTTTATCTAAATAACTGGCAGACAATGGCAAAGAAGCTTACTAATATCTGTGATTAATTCAACAAATTATTTAGAATTAAATAAATCTATTCCTTAATAACCCTTGTAATTAATAAATGGCAAATTGAATATAAGCTTGAACAAAAGGAAGATTCTATAAATCTATTCAACCTTTGGTGTCCACAAATATAAAATTTATAGACTCTCCAAGGAAACGTGATATTCAAATTACCAGATAAGAATGGGACATATCTTAAGTAATACATGGTTGAAACATATAGGTAAAACCTAACGGACTTATGTGCTGAATGTCAGGTGCCTGACACTATTCATCATATATTAATGAACTTGTAAAAAACACGACATATCAAAATTAATGATTGAAAAATGTGCAAAAAAAAGCAAGTGGAATGCACCCTTGAAAATATTTGTCTATTGAAGATATTTATCTCGAAGTCCTATAGCATACTCATGTAATATAACTAATGCGGATGTTAATGTTAGAGATTAGCTGTAACTATAAATGTTATCAAAAAATACTCAATACAGGTATATTGTTTTAAATTATATACTCCTACTCGCCTCAGTGTATCATAGGAACGGTGAGAGCTGTTCAAATTATCCTTGCGACGCAGAACAATTTTTTCTATTAACGTCAATGGCCTGTGATGCCATAAGATCCCGCAAAACTCAAGCCTGTTTGAAGCATTAAGGAAAAACTCCGCCACTGCTCGTACTCCGGCAGTGCCAGTTCCAATCCTGGATAAAGGGGGAGGGCGACGCTAATGATTTTTGGTATCACAGTGTCGTTAAACTGAAACTACTACTACTACTACTCAATTTTTGGTATCCATTCTTATACCTATAAGCAGTGAACCCGTTCTAAACAGAAAAGAACCGGAAAGCCGGTTTCAGGCATCATGCAAATAAAAAAAGAACCGACACGACGTTTCGGTCGTCAATAAAGAGAACCGGAACGCCGTTCTGGTACGTTCCGGTCCCAGACGATCCCCGCCTCTAAGTGAAAGCGGTCATGTATTTTGCCATAATAAACAATTGAAAATATTAAAAATACCACTTGAAAGGTAAGAAATGTTGGAATTAATTTAAAATTTAGCAACCTACTCTATTATAAATAATAGTCATGAGACCCAATACGTCATTTATCACGTTCATCCTTTTAATCAGTTTAGCTGTATTAGTCAGACGAAACGGTGAGAACTGCTCAAAACAATGAAAAATAATAATACATTAACAGATACAATAACCAAGAACGCCCTCTATTCGTTATTTAGACACCTTTAAAACGTTGGACTAACTCGCCATTTATTCGTCATTCGGCAAATTCATCCTCGGTAAAACTTAAATAACGTTGCATTGTGGCATGCGGGTGGGGAAGAATGTTCAAAATATTTACACACCTCTTTTAACTGTCCTATTCGCCCTATAAGTGACAGCACCGGAACGGGGTTTTAATAATAATTATTGAATTCCTTAGCTCTCCAATCTTTTTGTATTACGCAAACTGAACGAATAAAAGAGAAAGTTCTGTTAAAAATATTTTTTCGACGTCAACGACCTTTGATCTCACAAGACGTCGTTAAACAACAGAAGCTACTGGGTCACTAACTCCTACAGTAGCTCGGCCACTGCCCGTACTCTGGTATAGTGCCAGTCCCAAGCCTGGATAAAAGAGGAGGCGACTCCAATAATCTTTGCTACGACACAGTTCGTTAAACAGTCGCTAAATAACTAGAAGACTAAACTTCTTAAAGTCGACGTCAAACGCCCTAGATGTCGTTGAACTCCGAGAGGAACGCATGGACGTATATGAAGTGATAGCGACTTCATTTTCTTGGTCTCGGCGTATGAGAATCGTTGGTGGCTAGTTCTTCTCGTGCTACCCCCGGCAGTTGTATGTTACCCCATGCGCCTTTGCAGATTCTTAAAACGGCTGTTAACGTTGTTACATTTTTTCTTGTTTTATTTCAAATTCATGTTATTTATGTTTCATATTTAGCGGACATCCATCTGCCTGCGACTTACAACTCCCGGCTGCGGAGCTTGGTGAAGAAAAGGAAGACCGTAACTTACCTGTGACTATATCTCCACCTACCTAGGATTATACCTCAACTTACTTTTGGTCTATACCTCAACTTACCTATAGGACTATACCTCAATTTATCTTAGCCTCTATCTCACCAGGCCTATACCAGACAACTACCAAGGCCTATACCTCAACTTACACATGTACCTAAGCCTATACCTCAACATACCTTACTTGTGCTTATTTCAATTTCATTTTCTTACCATATCTTATCTGGTCTGACGTAAGATTACCTTATCCTAACGACCCTTTCCTTGTTATACCATAGCTACCATACCTCACCTGATCGTCGATGGAGCTTGCACTGCTGATCGTCATGTGCGTCATTAGAGGTATGGTATTTCAAGAATCCAGGTACAATAGGTAAAACAGGGCAAGTGACGGTAAGGTAAGACGAGACAAAGGTAACAGAAGGTAATACTAGGTATGGTAAGTTAAGGAAAAGTACGGTAAAATACGGTTACTTAAGGAACACTACAAATGCTCGATAGTGCGTGTAGTGGACTGATAACTATTCAAAATAATTACACACCTCTTTTAAGCGTGTATTTCTCCATATAAGTAAACCAATGCACCGTGAAAACTTCAGCTTTTACTCTTTGAGATGAGGAGCTAAAGAAAATCAGTATTTACGTTACACAAACTGGATGCACATTATATTTGCGCCTCTGAGTTGCTGTGAAGAGCAGCTATATAAATATTCGATATGAATGAATAAAATTTAATATCAACGCCAATGGCATATGCCTTGAAATCGTGCTTAGTTTCTTCTTATATGGAAAAACCATACTTAAAAGAGGTGTGTAATATGTTGAGCAGATGTTCGACAAGAATGAATGAATTTTATCACGTTTCAACGTTTTACTTTTTCCTCTTTTCTGTTTAAAGTCGGACTCACAACATTTTTTACATCACCATCATAAAGTTACCTCGAGGCATACATATAGCTCTTATTTATAGGGAAACCACTATAGCTTAAAAGGCTGTGTGTGATACGTTGAGCTGATCCCTCCGTTCCTGGGTCGGCCGAGAGTGTTGGTTAGCGCGCTGGACTGTTTTCGAGAAGTCAGGGGGGTTCAAATACCCACCAGGGAAGAAATATCTTTTGTGATTTCTGCTCCTTCTGCGCCCCCTAGCCAACTCAGCTATAATGAGTACACTTTTCGTACACTACTGTTAGTGGGAAGTTGAGACGGCGAGGGATAGGACTGGCTGACCGTTCTTAAATATGCTGAGGCTAAGCAAATGATTTCGTTAATGTTCATACTCATAACTGCCCGTCTTGCATCTATTATCTAATAAAATTAATTATCAGTGTTTGTTTTCTATCGTTATTATTATTTGATACATATTAAAGCAAATGTTGCACCTATTGAATTCTTTTTTAACATCTGAAGGTAACGACTGGTGGCTCTTCATATCAGCTGTGACTTCTTTTTTGGCTATTTATATGAAAATTGTCCAGTCTTTAAAGGTGTGTAAAATAATTAATGCTATATGCAAACTGCTATTTTGTATGGTAACGAATATACATAAATTGCACCATTGTTAACATAATGAATTTCTGAATGTTTTTGCAGTTTATGATCTCTGTCTCTCTGTCTCTTCATTGTTTATTTCCTATTGCAGTTGTTAATAGTTGTTTTTCGCAATCTTATCTGTTAATTATATCTATTTACTTTGTTTATTATAATCCGTTGAGGTTGTCTCGGAGGTAATAGTATCTGAAGAGCAGTTGATTGACGATATCTTCGGCGTCCGTCGCTTTTAACAGATTCGCCCTGTCCCTCTGCCTTGGAAACCGATGCAGTCGAAGTCAGATTCGGAATATAACTCACTACATCAGATCATTTGAAATGGTGGGTGAGGGGGCCATGGGTGATTAGGTTTCCGTAACCTCAGTAGGTAACTGATTGGGTGGGTCAATGGAAATAGTTTTTTAGTAGGGTGGGATGGGGAAGTCTCAATTTTGGGTCGTGGTTATGGTAGTTGGTGGGAAAATTTGGGGGTAGTAGGGCGTGGGATATGGGGTGGGTTCCCTGGGGTTTCGATGGGTACGGTAGGTGGGGGAGTTTGGTTATTATATATTTTTGGGTGGGTGGGTCATGGTTGGGATGGTGGGTGGGTGGGTGGGTCTGGGGTTGGGGTTGAGAGTTCGAGGGTGGGTGGTCTGTGGGTTGGTTTCGGTGATGTCGGTTGGTGGGGAGTTGTATGTTTTTATGTGGGTGGGTTCCAATGGGTTGCATCATCAGTTCCGTTAAATAGTTAATTGGGTCGTGAATCAGATTTATTTTTCTTAATAGAAGTAAGCCTTAACAGTAAGATAAACATTAACACTGGCATTTAATGTGTTAATAATAAGACTAACCCTATGAACTTCTTATTCACGTCCTAATTTATAGCTCAAATAATTTATACTGAAACTGAAACCTGTGCTAGCACCACACTATCATTAAGAATAACAGAATAACTTTGATAACCGTTGTGAATGATAGCAACCGTCAGGAATAAAAAATTATAACCGTTTCGGATAGTAATCACTTTAAAGAACGGTGATAGCCGTTGAGAATGTTAAGAGCAACGCGTCGACTGAGTCATTAAAGCCACCTTTATATCTTCCAGAGAGTGCTAATTAAAGGTGTCTAAATGCAGATAGGTTTTATCTGGTTTAGTATTGTATTGTATTGTATTTGATCATTTATAAAGCGCTTCTCATACCATAACCCTTTCAGAAGCGCTCCCAGTGCGAGGTACTCTGAGGAAAAAGGAAGGTTTTAAGGCGAGAGAAAGAGGTAGAGATGCTACTAGAGAGGATTGTAGAGCGTAGAGAAGGAGGAAGTCGATTCCACAGAGAGGGACCTATGTACACAAAAGTAACAGTTTAACCACAACGTTGTCTGTCGTAATTTGTTACAATTAGGCCTACAATTATTTACAATATGTTGTCGATTTCAGGATGAGAAGAATGAAATGATGAATACGAACCTGTGGCTAAATTACGTGAGTTAAACTTTATTCAGGGCAATAATTTGACTGCAGGGGGTTTAGTGTAATGGTAACACTTTGGCGCGAAGAGCAGAAGATCAGCATGGACGTGGGATCGTTTTGCGCTACCCTCCAGAAGGTCGACTCAGCCTTTTAGTAGTCGAACGGATGGGTGCCTTGTATGGCTGCCATACAGTTAAATTCGACTCCTGTAATAACTTGTGATCATCCGTTCATACTCTGAATTGAAATAATAAATAGAGATTATTATTATTATTAATCCAGAGAATGGCAAGATTATTTAAACTGGTAATCGATTAGAATTAGAATCAGCTGTTTGTCTATTCGAATAGCCAATCGATTAGAATCTAATCGATTAGTTACCCACCTCTGATCCAATCCTACCCTATTCTATGCTTTCTTTTCCTAGCCTATCCTAGCCTATCCTATCTTACCCCATTACATACCATCCTCTCCTATCTTATTCATTCCGTTGCAATTTATATAATACACTCTAATCTAATCTTAGCGTTGAACTATCTGTACGGTGATTTGCAGAATTGGAAAGACTATAAGCTGGTTTGGAATGAGACGGAATATGGAGGCCTAAGGAGTATTCGACTTCCCGCTAGACTCATCTGGACTCCCGACATACTCTTATATAACAGGTAGTATTAACAGGTGGTATTTAACAGGTGGTATTTAACAGGTGGTATTTAACAGGTGGTATTTAACAGTTGGTATTTACCAGATGTTATTTAACAGGTGATATCTGACAGGTGGGATTTAACTGATGGGATTTAACAGGTGGTATATAACAGGTGGTAAATGAGAGGTGGCATTTAACGGATCTTATTTAACAGGTGGTATATAACAGGTGGTATATTATAAGTGGTATTTAACAGGTGGTATATACCTTCATCTACAATTCTTGAGATGGGACTTTTAGCAGAGTTCGAGGGCCCTTCACATGAAGGCCATTCGTTGGACCGCATCTACTCATCTGACCATCTATTCAAATCATGCACGGCCGTCAAGTCGACAATAAAGACCAAACACTCTGCCATCCTGGCTATCCCTTCATCTGATGCAACAAATAACATGAGCCCTCGCACAGATGGAAGACGGGTTTCGCTCTTTCGTCCCCGAACTCCAAATCAGTATGCTTCTCTTCTATCTCATCTCTCAGAACAGAGCTGGACATTTGTTACCGAGTGTTCATCTCCGGCAGAAGCTTTCGAGGCCTTCTACACATACATAGACGCAATCATTGACCTCTATTTTCCGACGAAAAGCATAACCATCAAAGAAAAGGACCCACATTTCATGACTCCGATTGTTAAACATCTGATACGCAGACGAAATAAGCTGCTGAGGAAGAATCGAGTTGAAGCTGCCTCCGCCCTCTCAACGAGGATCAACCAACTAATTACGAGGAGCAATGCCACCACATTCGAGAGAGTCAAGCGAGGGTCGCGAGAAATGTGGAACGAGGTCAACAGGCTTAGGGGTACAGGCCGGAGTCAGGCCGTGTCCACGGACTGCAGCGTCACGGCTACCAACTTAAACCAGCACTATGGGCGCATTTCAACAGACGAACATTACTCAGCTCCTCATCTCAAATCAACAGTTGTGGACAGTACCAAAGTGATCATGGATGTACTAACCACATTTAAATTGCTTGAAACTGTGGGGGGAACAGCAACCGGCCCTGATGGAATGACCGCCTGGTTTCTCGAGGCAGCCGCTCCTATGCTGGCAGAACCAATAACCCATCTCTTCAATGTTTCTATTCTTTCGTCATATGTACCACCACAGTGGAAAATAAGCACCATTACGCCAGTACCTAAGGTTCCTCACCCGTCTGATGTCGCAGATTTTCGCCCTATATCAGTCACCCCCATTCTATGCCGTCTCCTTGAGAAATTTATTGTGCGCCGTTTTTTCTATCCTTTTTTGACAGAACCACTCCAAAACCAGGACTTCTTGGATCAATATGCATTCCGTCCCACTGGTTCTACCACGGCAGCCATAATTGCCTTAACCCACAACCTATTGGAACTTCTCAACGAAAACCACTATGTTCATCTGATCGCACTTGATTTCTCCAAAGCTTTCGATACAGTCAGTCATTCATATCTTACAGAGCAACTCGCCAGATTGCCCATCCCAGACTGTATCTATAACTGGATAATTGCCTTTTTAGACAATCGTAAACATGCAACCAAATTCAATGGCTTACTTTCCGCAATTATTAGTATCTGCGCCAGCATAGTTCAGGGATCGGGTTTGGGACCAGCTAACTTTATAACAGCTATTTCAAAACTCAAGACGGTCCACCCTTCAAACAGGTTAATCAAATATGCTGATGACACTTATCTCCTGATACCCGCCTCACACAGTGCAACGATCTCAGCAGAACTAGACCACGTCACAGATTGGGCTGCAACCTGTAACTTAAAACTGAACTCAAAAAAGACCTTTGAAATGGTGATTCGTCGGCCACGGGGGCGTGCTGGGCGAGATACGGTTCCGATTACTACTCCGGGACTGACAAGGGTCTCCAGCATGGTCATCTTGGGCGTTACAATGAATGAAGCTTTGAGTTTCGAGTCACACATCACCCGTATATGTTGTCAGGCCAGACAATCGCTGTATGCCTTGCGCATCCTCGTGGCGCATGGTCTTTCAGGCCCTATGCTATACGACGTGGTTCGTGCTACAACGGTGGCCCGAATGCTCTATGCTGCTCCGGCTTGGTGGGGGTTTGCAGGGCAGCAAGAAAAGAACCGCCTTCAGTCGGCGATGCGGCGTCTGACTCGTCTGCGGTACCTGCCAGAGGACAGTCCTTCGTTTGAGCATCTTTGCAACACTGCCGACTCACGCCTTTTCTCTGCGGTCCTAGGAAACCCGGGGCATGTACTCCATGGACTACTTCCCCCAAAAAGTCGCTCCCCTACACCCTGCGCCCGAGATTACATGACCGTATTATTCCACAAGCTGACAATCTTTCACGCAAATCGTTTATAATAAGAATGTTATACTCTGTATAAATGTATGTACACCAAAGTGCGGATATGCAATTGGTTGAATAAAGAATATACTTACTTACTTACTTACTTACTTATCTATTGTAAATAATCGTAACACCTCCGTAGGCCTACCCTACAAAAGTCATGTTAGGGAGACCAGCTTTTGCACGGGTAAACCCTATATCAAATCAAGTAGCAAGGTTGTTTTGTCCGTTCCGGTGCCAGACCAGACTCCGGGGAGGTCAAGCCGATGGGACAGCATTTACGTGCTACGGTGGTAATCGTTGATGGTGGTGGTCGCGTGGTGGCGAATGAGTAGAATCAGGATTGGTTAGACGTTGCGATAGACACCTTTAAAACGGTTTCACCGTTGCTATATTAGTATCGGACACGATAGGTGATTACTGATTAATGGGACAACAGGAAATAGAATTAGGATTATAATAGCTTGAAGAGTTCGTTTTAAAGTTCGACTTAACTCCGCCACTGATTGTACTCGGTCCGTGCCAGTCCCAAGCGTGGATAAAGGAGGAGGGCGACGCTAATGATCTTTGTTATCACACAGTGTTGTTAAACTGAAACTACTACTACTAGTTCGGTTTTCAGTCGTGAGTTGAAAGTAGCAAAGGAGAGTGCAAGCGGTGGAGAGGTGAAATTAAAGTTCGAAATTAAGTGACGAGATAGGTGAGCAAATTGATGGAGATCTTTTGGGAGTTAATTCCAAAGAATATTCGTTTATTAATTGCGCCAATGACCGTGGCATGGTAGTCGTAAGATGTCGCTGCAGACTGATGATTAAACACCTTTTTAATGACTTCACTAGAAGTTATATATTCGATAAATGCTCCCTATAATCATGATAGAACTTGTATACTTAGGTGCAGTTGATAATAATAATATAATAATAATAATAATAATAATAATAATAATAATAATAATAATAATAATAATAATAATAATAATAATTAAATAATAGAACTCTGATCTTAGAGGAACAATAACCGTTTTATAATAATAATAATAATAATAATAATAATAATAATAATAATAATAATAACAGTTACTTTTGTGGGATCAGTCTGTACATAAGTTTGTTGGCTTTATGACAGAAATACATTTGCTTCCATAATAATAATAATAGTAATAATAATAATAATAATAATAATAATAATAATAATAATAATAATAAAAGTATTCGTTTATTAATTCAAACCCACAAACTTCAGTAAGACTACATGACAACAATAACAACAACAACAACAACAACAGCGGGAACAACAACAACAATAATAATAATAATCGGTTATTAATTCAAACTGACAATTGCACAGTAAGATTACATAAAATTAATAGTAGTAGGCCTAACAGATGATAACACGTTTAACGGGAGTCGAATTTAACTGTATGGCAGCATGCAAGGCGCCCATCTATTAACAATCACATGGGTTAAAGGGCCAATCTCTGTGTGATGTAACTAATGCTACCACAGTGTCGCGGATGCTCTATTGCGACCCCGGCGTTGAGGGGCTTTGTGGGGGTAGAGGGACGCTCTCGTCTTCAGGCAACTATACGGCGACTGGTAATAACAACGTTATCTACAACAACAATCCTACCAAAGTTTCGAACAACTTTGCCGAAAAGCAGAATCTAACCTCTTTTAATACCATCATCAGCAACCCTGCACATGTATTACATCAACTACTGCCTCCCGTGAAAACTGTTTCATACTCGCTACGCCCCAGAACCCACAATAGAATAATACCTAAGGCAAACTCTCTATCTCGTAAAACATTTGGATGTCACACGGATGCTTTATACTTAAATTTTTTTATTTGATGATCTTTGTACACCAAAATGCGGTTAGCAGTTGGTTTTTCAATAAAGGATATACTTACTTAACTTACTTACTTATCTGTCCTACTACTCATTTACAGTCGCAGTCTAAACACCTGGGAGGCTGAGTAGCCTTATGGTCTAGACTGAGGATTGCAGAATTTCAGAGAGGATGAGACTGGAGGCCGAGATGGGGAAAGATAATTATGATGATGAGCGAGTAGAGCTGGGCGTTTGGATGGCGAACAGCTGGCGAATGTAAGAGGTTTGAGAGTTTGAATGGCGTCACAGGCTACGTTGCAGAGGGCGCTCGAGAGTGTAGCGGCTAGCGTGCTGGACTGTCAATCGAGAGGTTGCGGGTTCAAATCCCGCCAGGGCAGAAATTTGGTTCGAGATTTCTGCTCCACCTGCACCCCCTAGCCAACTCAGCTATAATGAGTACACTGACCGTAAAATGTCGGTGGGAAGATGGGACGGTGAGGGAGAGGACTTGCCATTCGCCCTCCTATGCCGAGGCTAGATGAAAATGATGTCGCTAACACTTCATACCAATCGCTGCCTCAGGACTAGCTTATAAATATCTGGAATGATTCTTCCCTCCTATAGGCTTCCTGCAATGCACAATGCTTTTACAAATGAGAACGGCTCAAACAGGTCAGACCTGCCAACAGGAATACAGTTCTGTTATTTTAGCGAAAAAATCGTTAGGCCTAACTGAAATTGGTTTTCGTTGGCGGTTGTGATCATCAAGAATCCAGGCGTAACGATGACAAAAGCTGTTGCCATTCACGATTCACGACAGGTGCGATTTTGAAATACCTTCCGGCCTATGATCGAGTTTATGTCTTTCTAATGAAAGCGTCGATCAAAACGCATCCAATCAATAACGACACCTATATACTAGAGTCTTATCAACATTTACTTTTGAGCCCTACGCGTTGCAAAATAACGGGAACAAATTGAAACAATGGTAAATAAATGTCGTCGGTGGTTTTCTGAAGAAAGGAACAATCTTATTCTAAAAATAACTCTGGCTTTCGAAAATATAGGAAGTACAAATAGTAAAATTCTTAAACTTCAGGAAAGTATTTAACAAACTATTTTGATTGTGATTATGTGCGTGGTTGCATTGCATTGTATTGTATTTGATCACTTACAAAGCGCTTCTCACAGCTTTCAGAAACGCTCCCAGGAAGGTTTTAAGGTGCGTGCGTGTGTGTGTGTGTGTGTGTGTGTATCTATGTGTGTATGTATGTATGAATGTGTGTATGTATATACGTACGTACGAAGGCACTTGGTATAGCAACTATTGAAGTACCACACAAATGGATGGATCGATTAATGGATGGATTGAACAACGCGTGAACGGATGGACAGATGGATTGCAGCATTACCATCCAGTCATTAAAACACACTATAGTATACGCCGCGAAGCTCAATGATGAGAGCAGTCACATTGGTTTTCATTCATCGCCTGAATCTGTATCATCTTAATTCATCTTCGCTGGATGAGGCCTAGACGAGTCGTGTAAACCCGACAGAGGTAAGTTTAAACAGCGCTATATGTATGCATGTATGAGCACTTGACACTTGTTATAGCGCCCCTTCAAGATTTCTACTCAGAGGCGTTCCCGACTACAGCGCCGACACTGAATCGGAGTTTCACGCCGAAGCGCATGAGCAATTGCGAGTGAAGGACTTGCCCAGGGTCCCTACGCGGCGGCTTGAGGTGGATTCGAACCCGCAACCATCCGGCTGCAAGGCACCGAACATACCCCTATACCACCGCGCCTCGCAAGAAAATGCCATGTAACGTAGTCTCTTAAATTTAAAGTTACCTTGAACACTCGTGCGAATTATTAAAACAACGCTTCAAATTAGACACCTTTAAAAGCTTGATGTATGAATTATATAAAAGTTGACGACGCGAGCACTTCGCTTACAGTGGCTTAAAGAACTCCTAATGCCAAAGCGACTCTGCTAAGGTTTGTAATTGCGTAGAAATACGGAGAGTTAGCATACCATAAATATCTGTGGTAGCGCCAGTCCTTAGCGTGGAGAAAAAGGGGGCGATGCTGATCGTCTTTCTTATGACAAAGTGTCGTTAAACAGCAACTATAACCTAAGACACTGCCTGTAGTTGATGAATGTATTATAGTTATACCATGTGAACGGCGAGAACTCATCAGAATAATTACACACCTCTTTTAAGCGTTGCATTCACCCTATAAGTAAGACCAGAAGGTTGCAATTTCAAGGGCTGTAATATGCCAAAACTAATCTTTGTCGGCGGCAACGGCCTATGTTGTCATAAGCTGCCGTTAAACTGTGGATCCATCCATCAATTTCAGTGTTCTTAGTAGCGGTGGTCGTGCATTATACCATATGAGCGAGCGGTTAGAACTGTTCGAAATACTTTAAAAAATATTTATCAACTGACTTTTATAAAGGCATGAGACTCAATACCTCAGTCATCTAGTGTCAAACCTTATTTAATGGTGGCCCACTGGCAATATTTTCCAGCAAGTGACGGACAAGGGTGCTGAAGGAGCCTGAGCAAAATGGGGATAGGGTTCTGGCCGGGGACTCGGTGAGCCGTCTCCGGAATAAAAAAAAAACTAAATCTTGAATGGTGCGTTTTTAATATTCAAAAAGTCAAATTAAGATTATAAATCGTAAGTTTTATCTTCATTTTCAGTAACAAACATCACAGTAGTTTTAGGCAAGGCTTTGCGGGCCAGAAAAACATATTTGGGGTGGGGCAGAAATGGCCCGCGCCACGGCTCTTTGACACTGCTAATCTAGTTCATCTTATAAATCTGATTAGCTGCATGTATTAAGCCATATGAAAAGGTGAAGATGTTCAAAGCAATACAAAATAATAACACATTAACAACTGTTAACAATTGTTGGGGGGCCCGTGGCGCTTTGGATAACAGCTGGCACAGAGACCGAGAGGTACCGAGTTCGAGCCCCCGTTGGGCGGATTTGCTTTGTAGGCTGCTATTAGCGCCGTTGTATTACATGGCTGTCTGTTCTGCTAGTAGTTAAGATTTCAATTGCATAACATGTAAATGTACAGCGCAGTGCGTTTGTCAGGCGCTTAATAAAGAAAAGATTATTATTATTATTATTATTATTATTAACTAGAAGAACCTCTATTCGTTATTTAGACACCTTTAAAACGTAGGACTAATGCGTTATTTATACGTCATTCGTCTACTTTATACTCAGTAGTTTAGAACTATTTAATCAGTCTTGTATTGTGCCATGCTAACAGTGAGGAATGTTCAAAATATCTACACACCTCTTTTAACTATAATTTTGGCCATATAAGTGAGAGCCGCAGAATAGCATTTTTGTCATGTTGATATTGATTATTGAATCTGTTTGTACTATTCCTGATGGACTAAGAATATTGAACATTGATTGATTGTAAATGTAAAATTGATAGCTTGATGTTAATTTAGAGAGATAGATGTGATGCTCTGCAAATATTGTAATTAAGAATAAGAATTAGATTAAAATTGAGGAGAAAACAGTTATTAATAGAGCTTATATGGCCGCCAAAAAAATTAATGAAAAGCCTGTACGGCTAGAAGATTAATTTTGTTTCGTTTTAATATCAAAAAAGAAGGAAAAAAGGAGGAAAAAAAAGAACAACCACCTGTCAAACTTCATCGTTGCAACTTCCTGTCAGAAAAGAAGCAAAGAAAAGAAAAGAGAAAGAATTCTGATGAAAAACATTATTCGAAAATGAACTTAAATACGTCAAAAACTTTAAAGTCGTCAATATCCTATCAGAAATAGAATCCAAGACGGAAAAAAGATAAAGAAAACTGATGAAAACACTACACGTAAATGAACTGAAATGCATCAAAAACTTTAAAGACGTCAACGGCCTTTGTTGCTAAAAGATGTCATTAAACATTGGAAAAATAATAAATAGCATTGTTGTCAGAGATCCTGAGTGGCCGAGTGGGTTGGTAGCCTGCTCGTCACGCCGGCGGCCCGGGTTCGATTCCTGGTCGGTCGGTTTATCAGAGATTAATTTCTCGGATCTTTACTGCGGGTGGCTCGGTCGCAATTTAAACGTGGAGTACAACGGTTGCTTTCTGCCTCCGACACTAATCATCTTCGATATGAAAAAGTGTCATTAAGCCGAAGTACAAAAGCATTGTTGTCGTCAACGGCCCTTGATGTCATAAGACGACGTTAGACGTTGGTATAAATAAATAAAATAGCATTGTTGTTCACACCCGCTATAGTAAGCCTACTGTTCATGCATAGCCCATAATGTTTGTATCACGCCAACTGAACGATGAGAAGAGAATTGTTCAAAACAATTTATGTCGACGCCAACGGCCTTTGTTGTTGTAAGCTGTTGTTAAACTCTGGATTCATCCACCCTAACTCCGCCACTGTTCAAACTCTGGCAGTGCCAGTGCCAAGCCTGGATAAAGGAGGAGGGGACGCTATTGACCTCTATTCTCACATTCCGTGCCTTAGTGCACCCCGGGCAGTCTGCCAGTACCAAGTCCGTGCCTTAGTGCCAGGCAGTGCCAGTCCCAAGCCTGGATGAAGGAGGAGGGCGACGCTAATGACCTTTGTAATCACACAGCATCTCTAAATGGAAACTACTAGCATACCCTACCTGTGGTAGTGCCAGTCCCAAGCAGTAGAGAAAGGGGAGGGCAAATCATATCATCTTTGTTACGAGAAAGTGTCGTTAAACTGCAACTAACCTGCGACGTGAATGGTGAGAACTGTTCGAAATAATTAAACACCTCTTTTAAGTCTGCTGTAAGCCATATAAGAAAAATCAGATGAGCGGTTTTAGAAGTCACTAGGTATAATAATTATGTGTAAAAGAGCTGTAATATGCCAAAACCTAATCTTTGTCCAGTTATTAATAGAGCCTATATGGTCGCCAAAAAAATTAATGAAAAGCCTGTACGGCTAGAAGATTAATTTTGTTTCTTTTTAATATCAAAAAAAGAAGGAAAAAAAGGAGAAAAAAAAGAACAACCACCTGTCAAATTTCATCGTTGCAACTTCCTGTCAGAAAAGAAGCAAAGATAAGAAAAGAGAAAGAATTCTGATGAAAAACATTATTCGAAAATGAACTTAAATACGTCAAAAACTTTAAAGTCGTCAATATCCTTTCAGAAATAGAATCCAAGACGGAAAAAAGATAAAGAAAACTGATGAAAACACTACACGAAAATGAACTGAAATGCATCAAAAACTTTAAAGACGTCAACGGCCTTTGTTGCTAAAAGATGTCATTAAACATTGGATAAATAAATAAATCTATCCCAGATGTGTATATAGGCTGCGATTAAATACGAAGCTGAAAATGCTGCATAAATTTAACTTATTTAGGTTAAAAATCTAACTCTAACAGTTCTCAACAACCAAGCATTTGGCCAGTGGCCACAGTCACTGGCACTGGCCAGCTTGATAACCCTATTTGGGGTTTTCTGGTAACCCGCCAGAAAGGAGAAGGCAATCCATTCCCTTGGTAGCCTACTTCTCCAGTCTGCATTGATTTGTTGAAGATCTGGACTAATACCTCTCAAATTTCTTCCCTTACTTCGTGTAGGACTACAAATATTTTATGGAGTTGGTTGTGAAGTAGGCCTACAATAGATCAGGCGGCAAGATTAAACTCGGTGGCGGTTTGTCACACACACATAAACCTATTTTAGACAGCTTGAACTTGGTTGAGCTGGAAGAACATTTGATTTCGAGAAGCGATAATAGGAAGAACTTCTTTTGTTCTATTGCGAAAAAGTAGAAAACTCCGTAGTGTAGTAAGTCCATAGAGGTTATAGCGCATTAAATGACATTCTTCAGTATGCTAAAGTGTTATCAACTAATAAAATCAGTTCACTTTTAATTTGAGTTTGCATATGATTATGCAATTTGATGAAAATATATATCTACATGCCGTTATAAAGTGTCTGCCACTGGCTTTTATAATGCTTTTAATGTGCACAAAAAGAGGTCAAAAAATTTTTTTTCGCGCGTACATTTTTTACCCATTTCAAAACTGTCCCACCCACCTCTCAGACAAGATCGCCGCCTCTGGATGTCGTTAAATATTGGATTAAAAATAATCTATCCCAGATGTGTATCGACCTTTACTTTTGACCTCCTACCTTTTGCAAAGAAATGGAAACAAATTCAAACTATGTTAACTAAAATAATGTCTTCAGTGCTTTTAGAAAAAAAAAAACAATCTTATTTTTAAAATCATTCTGCTTTCGAAAATATAGAAGCACAAAATAATTATAAAATTCTTAAACTTCAGGATGGTAGGCCTATTCTTAAAAATTAGTTTGTTTATACGTGTGTGTATGTGTGTATGTATCTGTGTATGTATGCATGTATGTATAATTATATGCATGCATGTACATATGTACGAAGACTAACTGATGTAACATAATTAGCTCGTAATGACATGGGGTAGCACAGAGAGAACCTCTGAGTAGGGCGCTATACAAATGTTCAGTTACATTACATTACATTTATTGGTATAGCTACTGTTGAAGTAACTCACAAATGGGTGGATCGATTAATGGATGGATTGAACAACGCGTGAACGGGGATGGACAGATGGACTGCAGCATTACCACCCAGTCATTAAAACACACTGAGTCGCGATGTTCAATAATGTACAATAGCTTGACTTTCATCCATCGCCTGCCTCTGTATCATCTTCACTGGATGCAGCTGAGAAGAGTTGTGTAAACCCGGCGGAGGTAAGCTAAACAGCGCTTTATGTATGTATGTATGAGCACTCACAGTTATAGCGCCCCTTCAAGATTTCTACTCAGGCGCTCCCGACTACAGAGCGGACACTGAATCGGAGTTTCACGCCGAAGCGCATGAGCAATTGCGAGTGAAGGACTTGCCAGGGGTCCCTACGCGGCGGCTTTTGAGGTGGATTCGAACCAGCAACCCTCCGGCTGCAAGGCACCGAACATACCCCTACACCACCGCGCCTCACAAGAAAATGCAATGTAACGTAGTCTCTTAAATTTAGAGTTTCCTTCAACACTAGTTCGAATTATTAAAACAACGCTTCAAATTAGACACCTTTAAAAGCTTGATGTATGAATTATATAAACGTTGACGCAGGGCAAACATCGCTTAAAACTTCGGTATTAAGAACATTAAATGTAATAGATTGAGAATCTCGGATGAAGTTTCAGTTCGCTTTTATTATCAGCGCAGTAGCATGATAAATGATAAAGAATTGTCATATTCACTGTTTGAATATATTTCTTTAATAATGCTTAATTTTACTGATTGTTGACTTCTTAAAAATTCAAAAGTGGACTTCATGTTTAACTTTAATGTCTTCTAAATATAAACGTGGAGTACAATACATGTTATTGACACAACACAATAAGACTGGGGCGCGGTGGTTTGGGAATATGTTCGGTGCCTTGCAGCTGGAGGGTTGCGGGTTCGAATCCACCTCAAAGCCGCCGCGTAGGGACACTGGGCAAGTCCTTCACTCGCAATTGCTCATGCGCTTCGGCGTGAAACTCCGACTACAGCAGTAGTCGGGAGCGCCTCTGAATGGGAAATCTGGTAGGGGCGCTATAACAAGTGTTCAAATACAAAATACAATACAAATTTGTAAAATAAATGTTATCGAAATAAAAATAGAGTTAGAAGTAAATGTGCATTAGGATTGGTGATCAAGAATTAATTTTAAGAAACAATTCTCGTATACGACAATTCATTCATTCATTCATTCATAAATTTATATAGCGCCCCTTCCAGAGAACTACTCAGTAGGCGCTCACAATTGCTGCTGAATATTGTTGAATTTGCATCAGATACCAAATTGCATGTATCAAACTATATATTTATGAATTGTAATTATTTGTATGTCGTTAAACAATGAACACTATGTCATTTAAGGTTATGTTTGAACAGTTTTAAATGGTGTCTTTTGGACGCTATGAATTCATTTCACTGCACTGTATATGTTTTAAATTGTCGTCAACGGCCTTTGATGTCATATGACGACGTTAAACCTTGTTCTAAATAAAATAAATAAACTTCGCTTACGATATCTTAACCTTCGCCATACGCGAGAGAAAAAACTACGTCTTCTATGCTTGGGGGTCCAAATGACCCCCAAGGTATACCTGTTCCTGGGCATGGAATTTGATAATTTTTGTTTCGTTTTTAATGTTTTATGGGTCAGGGAATTTATTGCAGCTACTGCCAAATGCGTGACCTTCACGGATGACCTTGAAATTCAAGGTCACATGCTTTTTTACGTGACCATACCATCATCAGGTGTATCTCTGCTTCTACGCATGCTATCTTGAATATTTGTATTATTGCCGATGTACCCACAGGATATTGCACGTATTTCCAAGTTTACACAGGGAAGATAAACAATGTTCCTGAAAAAGGACAAGGTGTGAGAGTTGTAAAAGATTTGTGCACCCATTTGTATGGCTCAGGACGGAATGTGACAACGGACAACTTCTTCACCGATGTTACTCTAGCTCAACATCTGTTAGATAATTCTCTGACCCTAGTCGGAACATTGAGAAAGTCGAAAGGATGCATACCTAGAGAAATGCTACCAAATGCTAAACGAGAATTGTTGTCATCAGTGTTTGGATTTTCCGGTAAGATGACAATAGTGTCATACGTGCCAAAGAAAAATAAGGCTGTCACCTTATTGTCAACTGCTCATCACGACAATGTGATCTCGTCCGAATGTCACAAGAAACCAGAGGTCATCCTTACCTACAATAGCACTAAAGGTGCAGTTGACACTTTGGACAAAATGTGCAGACAATATACAGTGAAACGTTCTACCAGACGATGGCCCTTGACACTTTTCTTCACCCTTCTGGATATAGCTGCACATAACGCATCCGTGATTTGGTTTCATCAACATCCTGAATGGGTGGATTCTGCAAACACTAATCAGAAGGACAGAAGGAGAGCATTCATATTGGAAATGGGGAAAAGTATGTGTCTTCCATGGATCGACAGCAGAAGAAGCACGCCCTGCGTAAGCGGCAGAAAATCGATAAAGCGGGCTTTGGAATACGTGAATCTGCCTGTTCCTACGACAACACAGAACGACACAGTCATCACTCCTCAGAGAGGACGATGTCACATGTGCGATCGAAAGAATGACACCAAGACGAAGCACAGATGCAGCACGTGTGGTCAATTTGTTTGTGGTAACCATTCCACACAATCATTTACCTGTACCGAATGTAGTTAGATACACTGGCAACAAGTCATAAACAAATTATGAGAAGTGAAACGATGTAACATAAGATGTAACATAACATATTCCAGTTGTGTTTTGTTTATATTTTGTTGAGTTCCTTGTACCAAATAACCATAGGAACCAAAAAACTTCGTTGTTCTAACAGGTATAATAGCAGAGATAGGTATGGTCATGTAAAAAATCATGTGACCTTGAATTTCAAGGTCTTCCGTCAAGGTCACGCATTTGTCAGTAGCTGGAGTGAATTCCCTGACCCCTAAAACATTAGACACAAAAAATAATCTTCAAGATACCTTGCGTAGAAGCAGAGATACACCTCATTGTATGGACACTAATGATATGGACATGAATTTCACTCTAAGACCTCACCAAAATGACGTCACAGCGTCAGAACTAAGCGTCAACGTATGACGTCACTCATACCATTTTGACAAGGAGGAATTTATAGGAAAAGTCACCAAAGGAAACTTTTTGGTGCCCACATTTTAGAAAGTTACAGATGAAAATATACCCCTGGGGGTAATTTTGACCCCCAAACATGTGGCGAAGGTTAATAGGCTCCTAATGTGTGGTACTCCATTTCTAGAGTGAATTCATATGTGATACTCCAGTTCTAAAATGGATCCATATGTATTACTCTAGTTCTAGAGTGTATTCCTATTTGTTGCCTAGTGGTTGCGTCAGGCCGTCAGTCCTTAGCATAGAGAAAAGAGGAGGGCGACGTTGGTCATATTTGTTATGACAAATTGTCGTTAAACAGCAACTAACCTGCGATGCTTCGTATAGTTTATGAACTGTAGTATGCCATGTGAACGGTGAGAACTGAGCAGAATAATTACACACCTTTTAAAGTGTTGTATTCACCTTATAAGTACGAACAGAAGAGCTACCTTCTTTGGTCTAGAAGTGGAATTGTACGTGTATTATGTCGAACTAAACGGTTAACCCTCGGGCTACCAAGGGGGTGTATAAATTGTCGCACGAAACGGTGCGAACTGTTCAAAACAATGACAAAATAATTAACAAGTAGAATCACCAAGAACGAACTCTATTCGTTATTTAAACACCTGTAAAACGCATGACTAACACATAATTTATTCGTCATTCGGCAACTTCGTCTTCAGTAGCATAATTATCAAAACATTTGCTCTGTGCCATGCGAACTGTGATGAATGTTCACAATATTTACACACATCTTTTAACTGTGCTATTCGCCCTATAAGTGAGAGGCCTTTAAAAGTGATGACCATTAGGAGAAAACAGTTATTAATAGAGCCTATATGGCCGCCAAAAAATTAATGAAAAGCCTGTACGGCTAGAAGATTAATTTTGTTTCTTTTTAATATCAAAAAAAAAGGAAAAAAGGAGGAAAAAAGAACAACCACCTGTCAAATTTCATCGTTGCAACTTCCTGTCAGAAAAGAAGCAAAGACAAGAAAAGAGAAAGAATTCTGATGAAAAACATTATTCGAAAATGAACTTAAATACGTCAAAAACTTTAAAGTCGTCAATATCCTATCAGAAATAGAATCCAAGACGGAAAAAAATAAAGAAAACTGATGAAAACACTACACGAAAATGAACTGAAATGCATCAAAAACTTTAAAGACGTCAACGGCCTTTGTTGCTAAAAGATGTCATTAAACATTGGATAAATAAAAAAAAAAATACAGCCCGTAAAAACAAAGTTTTTACTATATCCATCTAGTATCCTATAATGCGTCTTACGAAGCAGTTACCTCTACAAATATATAGTCCGCGTCATTTTACGACATAGCGTCCGTTTAATGAGGCAGCGCACCCGTTTTTGTTGCGGCCAATCACAACGCTGGCCAATCACAACGCTGCGTATCGGAAAAGGGGATTCCCCGATTCGAAAAGTTGAGTCCCCGATTCTATAAGCTAGCCTTTTTGGGGAGCTGAAATTTTTATAGAATGAAATGTCTGCGAGGTCGAGTCTATCTGCCAAGTTTCAGGACGATTGAATGATTGTAAGTGATCGAATTAGTCGTCGCAAGATTTGACTTTTTAGCCTGTGGCTCAAACATAGTTACATAGTTACATTCAAGATTTCCGTAAGTTAAACTAGATGGATAAAAATAGTGATGACCATTGCCATTCTTTCGTTCTTAGCAAGAGAACCGTAACTGATTTCTTTAAGGTTTCAGTAAGTACCATAGTCGGCATTGTATAACAACGCCACATTATTTGTACAAATTGAGAGAGGCGCATCTGAGCTGCCGGTTGGGGTATAACCCTATTAAATACCACCTTCAGGCTAGTGTGCCTAATAAGGAAGCCGTATTTATAATCACATACGGTCAGGGGCGTTGCAATAAAAAAATTTCGGAGGGGTTTTAAGTTTCGGGGGTTGCATTGGATATGGCGGCAAAATTTAAGTTTTTTGTATTTCGTATATAAAAGCATGTATAAAAAATTCGGAAATTTATTTCGAGGGGCTTGAACCCGTAACCCCACCCTCTAAATACGCCCATGCATCATGCATAAGGTCCTCTTCGCGGACAAAAAGAAGGAAATTTGCATTGGTTTGTCCATCATTAGTAAAAACTGTTGGGAACATATCCCCCGCCACCATAACCCTGGTTTCAGCGTCCATGGTACTAGCACATTTAAGGTTCATTTCTTATAGTTGCAGCGACGGTTTTCTTTCTAAGCATCGCGAACACTAGGTGAATAGTCAATCCATTGACCATAGTCGCGGCCATTAACGCAAATGAAAGCCATGTTCTGCGTGGACTCTTTCCTCCAAGCCGCCCCCACCTCCGCTATGAGCTAAGACCGAGGCCACACGGTTTCCTCCTCCCAACCAAGGACGATCGAAATTTCATATCACGTGTATTATTTAAAAACAGCTACTAAATACATTATCTCCGGTCTATGCCATATTGGTTACCTCGTTCGTTGTCCTAACTAACATTGCCACTAGCCTAATTCTTCTTTAGTTAGAGCAGAGATAATATTTGCTATCTCAACCCATTTAATAACTAACTGTCAGAGCTTAGATAATTTTTCCTATCTGTTACCTGTTACAAGTTGCGACCTGTCAGCTTGGTGTTGTGAATAGACGAAATTGATTGATTGATTGATTGATAGTTAAAAGGCAGTATCCGCATTTTTTTGGCATTTCATATTTAGTTTTTTGTTCAATTCATATCGGAATGGACTGTTTGCAGTTATGATCCTTCTGATCGGCACCACAGATGCATAGATTGTGTATAATGTTATATGGATTATTATAGGTTATAAATGTTTTTGGTGGGTAATGTTCAAAATGTTTACACACCTCTTATAACCGTGCTAATCGCCTTATAAGTGAGTGCAGCCGTACGGCGTTATTACTAGTTACATTCCACGGTGAGCAAAAATGAATGTGGTTCTGTACCTATTAAGCCAACTGAAAGAAGAGAAGAGAGAACTAGGATAGGGCAGAATTTTTGATCCGGAAATGGGTTGCGTCGGATTTTGCCTTAGACCGATTAATCGGAATCGGCCGAATCCCGTGAGCCCATAGTTAAATAGCAGTATCCGCATTTTTTGGCATGTTCATAATTTTTTTTTTTAAATTTATCTCGGAATGGACTTTTTGCAGTTACGGTCGCTTTGATAGGCACAACGGTTGCATAGATTGCATATAATACTATATAGATTATATTCATTCATTCATTCAAACATTTATATAAGCGCCCCTTCAAGGTAACTACTCAGAAGCGCTCCCAACTCCAGTCCGGGCAAAAAGGTAAGTTTTCAAATGGCCTTAAAAAGTATCAGTACATGATCTAGGGAACAGGCGTAGCTTCCGAGGGAGGCTATTCCAAACCCTAGGGCCTACCACAGAGAATGCTCGGTTCTGCATAGTTGCTGTGCGGGCAAACGGGACCACCACTACCCCCTCTCAGCAGAGCGAAGGGAGCGACTACCCTGAGCCCCCGATACCGGCTGACAGAGGTCTATTAGGTAGGCTGGTGCAAGGCCAAGATGGCATCGCCAAACCAGAGAGACAACTCTATATTCGATGCGCTGTCGGACAGGAAGCCAATGCAGAACCTTCCAACATATACCTGGTGACATGATCATATTTTGGTATTTGGCCGATGAGTCGCGCTGCAGCTCGCAGTACACGATCAAGACAAGACAACTGGTTAGACGGCAGACCAGAATAGAGGGTTAAACAGTGATCAAGCCGCGCCGTAATGAAGGCATGAACAAGAGTAGTTGCAGCGCTCGCTGTAAGCGAACGTGCAACAGTACGGAGCTCATAGGCGGAGACTTGGTCTTGGGTTTGGGGGGGACCGGTGAAGGAGCGGCCGAAGGACGATCGGCGAGGCGCGCAGCGCCAAGCAGGGAGGACGGTTTGGGGAGGGGATGTGCTCCTCCCCATCTAAAATTTTTGAATTTACCCATTCTGTAATGGTAGCATTTTAAGCTGTCATCTGAACAAAAATTGCTTTATTATTTGAGTGCTGATAAGAACCAGCTGTCACTCGTAGCTAACATGTAGTTTGAGTCGTGTTTGAGTTTGAGGGAAGGGATGTGCCCCTCCCCAATTTAAATTTTTTGAATTTACCCACTGTAATGGTAGCATTTTAAGCTGTCATCTGAAAAAATTGCTCTATAATTTGAGTGCTGATAGGAACCAGATGTCACTCGTAGCTTACATGTAGTTTGAGTCGTGTTTGAGTTTGGGGAGGGGATGTGACCCCTCCCCATCTAAAAAATTTTGAATTTCCACACTGTAATGGTAGCATTTTAAGATGTCATCTGAACAAAATTGCTTTATTATTTGAGTGCTGATAAGAACCAGCTGTCACTCATAGCTATTATTATTATATTCATTAAATATTTCAGAAATATTGGGGGGATATAAGCAGCTCCGTCCCCCCAGGCATCAAGTTGGTTGCAGCGCTCGCTGTCAGCGAACGTGCAACAGTACGGAGCTGACGCAGCTGGTAATAGCAATCACGACTAAGGCGATGCAGATGTGGCGCAAAGGTAAGCTCCTGATCTAACGATATATATATATAATTTTATATATATATATATATATATATATACATACATACATTTGGTGGGTAATAGTAACACTCTGGCACGAAGAGCAGAATATCAGCACGGACGCGGGAAATGTTCAAAATATTAACACACCTCTTTTAACTGTGCCACTGCCCTATAAGTGAGAGCAGCAGAGAGGCCTTATCACTGATATCTAGTTAGTTGCCTACAAATGATTGTTGTTCTGTATTACGCAAACTTAACGAATAGAAGAGAATTGCTAAACATAATCTCTGTCTACGTCAACTACTTTTGATGTCACAAGATGTCGTTAAAGAACAGAAGCTCCTGGGCCATTGGGGGGGGTCCGGATAGCGCATAGGATAACATCTGGCGTAGAGAGCGAGAGGTACCGAGTTCGAGCCCCCGTTGGGCGAATATGCTTTGTAGGCTGCTATTAGCGCCGTGTATTGCAGGCTGTCTGTTCTGTTAGTAGTTAAGATTGTTTCAATTGCATAACATGTAAATTTACAGCGCAGTGCGTTTGTCAGGCGCTTCAATAAAGAAAAAGATTATTATTATTATTATTATTATTATTATTATTATTTTTTTTTTTTTTTTTCGTATGCCCCTGAGGTATAAATGTTATAAATGTTATTATTATTATTATTATTATTATTATTATTATTATTATTATTATTATTATTATTATTATTATTATTATTATTATTATTATTATTATTATTATTATTATTATTATTATTAACTCCTCCAGAAATCCGCTACTGCCCGTACTCTGGCAGTGACAGTCCAAAGCCTGGAGAAAGGAGGATGGCGACGCTAATCATCTTTGTTATGACACAGTGTCGTTAAAAAGCACCTAAGCAAAGCAAGCACTTCTCTAAGTCATCGTAAGACGTATTAAAAAACTCTGTTAAGGCTGACAATCTCGTTGAAATACGTTGAGTTAACATGCCATATAATAGGCCTACCCCTGGTAGCGCCAGTCCTTAGCCTGGAGAAAAGACGGGGGCGACGCTGATCAATTTGTTACGACAAAGTGTCGTTAAACAGGAACTAACCAACGACACTGCCTTTAATTTATAAACTAAATTAAGCCATGTAAACGATGAGGACTGAGCAGAATAATTACACACCTCTTTTAAGTGTAGTATTGAACCTATAAAGAGAAAGCAGACGAGTGGTCTCTCCCAATTACAGCCATGAGTAACTGTTGATGTGTTGTGTGTTAATTATGCCATTTGAACGGTGAGAACTGTTCGCAATATTTTAAAATATTGATCAACTGAGTCTTATCAAGGCATGAGACTCAATAGGCCTACCACAGTCATCTAGTGTCAAACATTTTATTGGTGCAGTTTTTTCCAGCAAGTGGCGGGCCAGGGTGCTGAAAAAGCCTGAGCAAAATGGGGATAGGGTCCTGAGCGAGGACTCGGTGAGCCGTCCCCAGAAAATTTTGGTAAAACTAAATCTTCAATGGTGCATTTTTTAACATACACAGAGTCAAATTAAGGTTATAAAATCGTAATTTTGATCATCATTGTCAGTCAGAATATAACAGTAGTTTTTAGGCAAGGCTTTGCGTGCCAGAAAAACATCACAGGCGGCCAAGAACTACCTCTATTCGTTATTTAGACACCTTTAAAACATAGACTCCGCCACTGTTTGTTTTCTGACAGTGCCATTCCCAAGCCTGGATAATGGAGGAGGACGACGCTAATGGTCTTTGGTCGTTAAACAGTAAACAAGCAAAGCAAGACCAACACGCTACTTATAAATCATTGGGCAACTTTGTCATCAGTAACTCCGCCTCGGACGTTCGTGCGGTGGCGGAGTTTCTTCTGACTACAGACGCTACCGAAGCGTAGTTTGTATAGAATAAGTGAACTATGTTATCCCCGGGGTTTTCGTGCTGAGAGCGCCTCTGAATAGTTATTCTGAGAGAGGCGCTATATAAATATTTAGATGCAATACAATACAATACTACACAGTGTCGTTTAAAGAAATACCTATCTTGTCATCAGTAGTATGAAATCATTCTTGTATTGTGCCTTGCGCACAGTGGGAATGTTCAAAATATTATGTGCACACCTCTTTTTATTATGATACTCGCACTATAAGTATGAGCCGCTGAAAAACAATATTATTGATGACCGTTGTTTATGCATTGCCGATAAGTTTGTATTACGACAACTGAACGATGAGAAGAGAATTGTTCGAAACAATTTCTGACGACGACAACGGCCTTTGTTGTCATAAGCTGTCGTTAAACTCTGGACCAATCCACCCTAACTCCGCCAATGTTCGCTTTCTGACAGTGCCAGTGCCAAGCCTGGACAAAGGAGGAGGGGGACGCTATTGATCGTTGTTATCACACAGTGTCGTAAAACTGAAACTACTACTACACCCTAAGTCACTCCTTCCTACTCTGCCACTGCCCTTCCGTGCCAGGACAGTTGCACCATAGTGCTGCTATCAGGACAGTTGCACCATAGTGCTGGTATCAGGACAGTTGCACCATAGTGCTGGTATCAGGACAGTTGCACCATAGTGCTGGTATCAGGACAGTCACAGCTTAGCGCTGGTATCAGGACCTCGACAATAAACAGACGGGCATTAAAACTGGGCAAAGGTCTTTTCAAGGGGCGCTCTTCGTGGGTGGAGCGTGCGTGTGCCTACCCCACCCCTCCATTCTTCTTTCGCTCTACATGGCACAGCAAAGCTCAATGAATATTCATTATTTGCAAGTTCCGCATTCTATTTGGGCCTTTCACACTTAGGCACGCTGCTAATTTTTATACGCACACGCTGACAATTCGTTCAAGCAATACCATCGTTTCACATAGGCAAGCACTCAATTTTTACTCCCTAGCATTCATCTAGCGCCAATACACATCATCCATCTTTGCTCAAGCATTGCAAGGCGCCATTTTTGCAATGTTTCTTAGTACAATCAAGCTGCGTATGCCACTACATTAGGCGTTTATACATGCAACCAATGACAGTACAAGCCAGTGAATTATAAAATTATCGAATAAGGGGCTCTTTAATTTAGTAGTTGATATGTTTTGGTGCGTGGATACAAACTTTTACCACGTAAAGTCATGTTTAGTGAGTTCACACACATCCAGTTTATGAATCAGACTTATAATTTTCTAGAGAATTTGGTGAGTTAAGATGGGCATTTACACGAACCTAGGATTATCAACGTTATATGGAGGTGTGTTTCAAGAGCTCGCTAGTGCACGTTTACACGAGCTGCATAGCAATTACCCCATTGTAAGATTTTCGAAACCAAAAACACTGACACATACACAGCAAAGCTGACTCGGTTGGTATGAAGTTTTCTAAATTGAAATGAAGCTGAATTGAGCGTTAAAATGACATCCTTCTAAGAGACAGAGTGAACATGTGGTTTTTTCAAAGAGGCTAGGAAGCACTTTCTACCCATGGGGAGGCTGAGGCTGAGTTGACTCTCATTTTAGAAGACTAGGCATTTCTCATTGTAGAGAGGTTGGCAGCGAGGCTAAGAAGCAGAGAGGCAGAGAGCGGCTACGAAGCAGAAAGAGTCACAGAGCTCGCTTTTTTCTCTAGACATGAGGAGGCTGAGTCAAATGTAATTTAGAAAGACGACAGAGAGCTGTTGATATTCATCCTTGCAAAGCACACGGTAGGCTTTTCGCTTTTAAAGCAAGCTGAGTTTTCAAAACTTAGCGTTTGCAAATTTAAAATTTGAGATCTTCTTCTTTGCAACTTTAAAATTTGTGATCTTCTTCTTTGCAAATTTAAAATTTCCGAAGTTGTGGTTTTCAATCCCTTAGATTTCTGATGTCGTGGTTTCCATCTTAAAAATTTCAGACATTCTGGTTTGCATCTTTTAGATTTCAGACCTGGTGGTTTTCAAAATTTTTATTTCACAAATTCTTGTTTGCAAATTTAAAATTTCTGAAGTTGTGGATTTCAATCCTTTAGATTTCTGACGCTGTGGTTTCCAACTTTAAAATTTCAGACACTCTGTTTTTCATGGTTTTCAATCTTTTAGATTTCAGACCTGGCTGTTTTCAAAATTTTAATTTCAGAACTTCTTGTTTGCAAATTTAAAATTTCTGAAGTTGTGGATTTCAATCCTTTAGATTTCTGACGCTGTGGTTTCCAACCTTAAAATTTCAGACACTCTGTTTTTCATGGTTTTCAATCTTTTAGATTTCAGACCTGGCTGTTTTCAAAATTTTAATTTCAGAACTTCTTGTTTGCAAATTTAAAATTTCTGAAGTTGTGGTTTTCAATCCTTTAGATTTCTGACGTTGTGGTTTCCAACTTTAAATTTTCAGACACTCTGGTTTTCAATCTTTTAGATTTCACACCTGTTTGTTTTCAAAATTTTAATTTCAGAACTTCTTGTTTGTAAATTTAAAATTTCCGAAGTTGTGGTTTTCTATCCTTTAGATTTCTGACGCTGTGGTTTCCAACATTAAAATTTCAGACACTCTGGTTTTCAATCTTTTAGATTTCAGACCTGACTGTTTTCAAAATTTTAATTTCAGAACTTCTTGTTTGCAAATTTAAAATTTCTGAAGATGTGGTTTTCAATCCCTTAGATTTCTGACGTTGTGGGTTCCAAATTTAAAATTTCAGACACTCTGGTTTTCAATCTTTTAGATTTCAGACCTGGTTGTTTTCAAAATTTTAATTTCAGAACTTCTTGTTTGCAAATTTAAAATTTCCGAAGTTGTGGTTTTCATCTTTAAAATTTCAGAGCTGGTGTTTTTCAAATTTTGATCTTCAGGTTTGCAACTTTAACAATTTCAGAGCTGGTGTTTTTCAAAATTTTTAATCCTCAGGTTTTCATCTTTAAAATTTCAGAGCTGGTGTTTTTCAAAATTTTAATCGTCAGGTTTACATCTTTTAGATTTCAGAGCTGGGGCTTTTCCAAATTGCAATCTTCAGGTTTGCATCGTTTAGATTTCACACTCTGCGGTTTTAGAGCTGGGGGTTTAATCCGTTAAGTTTCAGAAATTCAGGTTTGAATCGTTTACATTTAAGACCTTGTGCTTTTCATCCTTTAAGTTTAAGAACTTCAGCTTTGCATCGTTTAGCTTTCAGACTGGCATGGGGGTTTTCCAAATTTTTAATTTTCAGAACATCAGCTTTGCATCGGTTAGGCCTCACTTTTAGGTAGCTCAGTTTGGTATGACGATGTCTTCTTTGAAAAGTTGCTGAGTGTGACTTAAAATGAGATCTTTTAAGGGGCACCTCATTTTTCAAAGACCCATGAATGAGAGAAAAATTATGTCTTTTCTGTGAACTGAAGACTAGTCGATTAAACTTAGCACAGCCGCTGCTTGTATGCCTCTATTTCTGAAGCATTGCTCATCGAATTTGCGTGTTTTTAGTTGGCATTTTTCTTACTAAACCACAAACTTTCCATGTTTCAACTGTTTCAACTGTTTCAAATGAAAGGTTTTAATCTATTTGACTGTGCTTGTGCACTGAAGAGTGGCAGCGGAGCTGCCACTATGTTACGGAAGCGGCGGCGGCGGCGGCGGCGGCTGGGCCCTTCCCTCATCTTACAACTATTCATGGGCTACCATGTCGCTTTCACACTATGGCGCTATAGCATCACTTTGACTAAACATTTATTCGTCTGTTCGATACAACAGAAATGGAAAGACGAGCATGCTAGTTGAAATTTTTTAAACTTATAAAGAACTATTTACGATCTACCATGGGACAGTCAAGGCTTTCCGATCTTGCGATATTATCAATTGAAAGTGAGTTGCCTGTTGCCTTTGAAAAGCTTCTCTCACATAAAGCCAAAGACACACAGATCGTCAGAAATAATTTTAGGCTTACTGAAAGGGCTGGGGGAGATTCCACGAAGCCCCATTCAGCAACGAATGTCAAAACGTCTTATATTGCCCAATCTTTGGCTTACTCCAGATTAATCTCTGCTGCTTTCAGATGCCTTCTCAGCCTTGGTATTTCTATTAAAAGTGTACTCTCAGACACTTCATCATAGAAAGTAGTCAATTTTGGAATGGACACCTTCAACTCTTCTTCAGAGGCAGCTATCAGACTATTCACTTGAACAGTCTCAGACATGGCTACTACTATTCCTTTATTTCACAAACTCGTTGACACAAACGCAACAAGATTACAAAATCAACAGTTTAGATATCGATTAGACAAAAATAATAGTCAAATAGATAAGAGGGTTAGGAATGTATTAATGACTGAGACCTATTGCTAAAGAAAATTAGTGTATAGCCAATACACCATAAAGTACTCTAGGTATGGCTGCTACTTCTTTGATGGCTTGTTCAATTGAATGCTTCACCAGGTGACTGTGCTTCTCGTTTAGAGAAAGTCCTAGTGCCTCTAGCTTTTTCACCAAATTATACAGACATACAAGCATACAAAAACACATGCACATATACATACATACACGCAAACGCACATACATACAATACATAAATACGTATTACATACAGACATGCCGACACTCATCCATCCATCCATCCACACATACATACACACTCGCATGCACTCATATTTCGTCGGTGTATATATCTGACTGCAGTCTGTATAATTCTCCGAATGCCTTGTTTATCTATTCGTTGGCATCACTTGCCAAACACATCACTGTCTCTGAGCTTCTTCTCCATCACATCAATCGGATACAGCGGCAGATCATCTGATCCCACACACAGCAACCGGTTGCTGAGTCAAAGGATGCGGCGGCCACGGAGCATCTCCAGTTGTTGTTGCAATGGGAAGAAGCTATATAAGTTATGTTTTGACGATCGCCTTGTAACACAGAGTGGGCGGGTTCGACACTCCCTCTGAGTCATTCGTATACGTATTATGTATGGTTAAGCATGTTCATCTGGGTTAGTATGTGTGCAAGCATGCCATGTTTGTATTCCAAACATTTTGTATGCGTGTAGGTGTTTATGTATACACTGTGAGCCATAAAAAACCGGGCCACTTTATGTTTAGCTATATCTCTGTCATTTCTTTATCGATTTTTACACTTTTTGCATTATTTTAAACAGGAATCAATACTCTAAAGAGCAGAAATAAACATTATCGATTTAGTCCTACATGTATGCTAAACTTGTCTTGCGAAACTGAAGACACTAAAAAACACGTGAGAATCGATAAATGCTGCATTTTTACTACTTAAATGCAAACAATTCTTCAGTGCCTTTATTTGTTTAAAGTTTGTGTTCAAAATGACTTCCTTTTTCACGTACACATTTTGCCAAGCGACGTCGCCACTGATCAATTGCAGTGTCAATAAGATGTTGTTCCAGATCGTTCCAGACGGATACGAGACACTGCCGAAGTTCATCAGTGTTCTGAATGCGCTGTTGGTACACGCGCTGTTCCATAATGGACCAGATGGAATAATCGAGTGGATTTAGGTCAGGCGAATTGGGTGGCCACATCTCTGGCCCTATGAAGTATGGTGCATTGCGAGACAGATACTCAATTGTTTCACGAGCCCGATGCGCCGGAGCTGAATCTTGTTGGAAAATGAACATGTCGCCAGCAATGTGGCGCATTTGTGGCAACAAATGTTGTGCTAGCATCACGTCTCGATAATATTGGCCATTGATTTTGGCTCCCGGGTCAACGAATATAAGCTCTGTGCGACCGAGTTTCGAAATTCCCACGGAAACCATGAGCGACTTGCTGAATGTTGTCCTGGTACGCAACAGACGGTCTGATGAAATCTGTTTCTTTGACACTGAACGAGGCACATAAAGACGATCGTTTTGAGTGTTTGACGGCGCAGCAACTGTAAATAACTTTTCATCAGTGAAGAAAATGAAACCGACATCCGATACTGAGAAACGCTGCAGCAATTGTCTTCAGCTCGTTAGCAATGCGCATGCGCAACTATCTCAACTTTTACTTCCGGGCATGTGCTTCCATCTATCGGCCACCCTCACAAACAAAAGGAATGATGCCGTTTCCGATGTTGCTAGTGTGACGCAAATATTAGAAAATATTCGATTTGTAGATTGTTTGATTATTTAACCGGTGTCGATTAAAATCATCCATTTTCTGCGATTTCTCAAGCCTATCCGCCATGTTTCGCTTTGTTTATGAACGGAGGCTACGGAGCAAAGACCCTAAATATAAATGGCCTTTGGAACGGAGAACTATCACCTATCCCGTCATGCCTTGCGGGAAAAATAAAGCTGAAAAGGCAGCAATTGTCTAGCTCGTACCAAACGAGATTGACGATTAGCGGTGGTCAGTTCCTGAGCCCGTCGTCTTTTTAAGCATTTCAGTTCCAAATCGTTATGAATAATGCGTCTGACCGTCGTTTGTGTAAGATTCAGCTCTCTCGCGATTTGTCTGGTTGAAAGATGTGTTTTAGGCTTGTCTTCCTGGCTCTGAACCAATTCATTGACGGCGGCGATATTATCTTCAGTTCGCGACGATTTTGGCCGACCACTTCCCGCAGCGCGTTCAACTGAACCGGTAGTTCTCAACTTTCGCAGAAAGTCATCTAATGTTTTTCTTTTCCAATTCTTGTTCGGAAACTCCTTAATTAATCGTCTAGAAGAATAATTTTTGCATTCCCGCAGATTTTTAATTAAAATTTTATCCTCAAAACTCAACATTTTAAAATTTTAACTCAAATTTTCAACCATCAACTTTATTTACATTATGCTGCGAAACGGATATGACGTCATCCGCGCAAGTAAATAAGTAAATCGTAGAGATTTAATTTTTCTTTCAAACGACACAAAAACTATAAAAAAATTTAAAATACCGACCGCGATATAGCTAAACATAAAGTGGCCCGGTTTTTTATGGCTCACAGTGTATATATGTATTCATGTCAGGGTTGTAAGTATGTTTGTTCGCATGTATGTGTGTGTATTTATATACAAATGTGCTCGCGTATGTGCATTTTTACATACATACATACATACATACGTACGTACTTACATACACTCATGGCCAAAAGTCTGCGACCACCCATTTTAATAAACAAATTGAGATGTTCGTTTTATTTTCTGACAGGTTGACAGACCGCAACCAGTTACAATAGAAATATGTTAAATAATGAAATCAAAAACAAACAAAAAAACCAGACAGGTGTGCAGTCAGGTGAGACTTAGGGCAAGCGTTTGTAAAGTACTCGAGGGATAAAGTTCATTGAGATGTTCTACATATTGTGTGAAAAGCCTCAACGCTCTGGTTCCGTATATGACCCTTCTGTTTCCGCTGCTATTTTTTCTATCCGACCTTCCCATTTCCATCCTCGCCCTGCAGCGTCTCCCCCACCACTCGAATACCTTCCTCTCCCTCGCCTATTCCATGGAAACGGTAATGCGTAGCAGGCAGGTACCAGAGTCTTGGAATTGTACAGTTCCGAGCCGATCAATTCAGATTAATATATCCTGTAATATGTGTTGAGACGAGAGTTCACTTCTCCATTGAATACATAAATAGCCTATAATTGGAAAGAAACTTGTTATCATCTGTTATCATGTAATCTTACTGCGTAATTGTCAGCTTAAATTAAATAAATGAATATCTTCTAAACTTAATTCTAAAGCAAATTGTTTTACAATTTCCGGATGATCCGTTTATTTACTTATTAACTTCTTCGGTTGACCAGTTAAATTGCGCATTCGACGATTAATATAACTTCCATTGAAAGCATTAAAAACGGTGTTTAATCTGAACACCGTTTAAGTTTTTCCTATTAGTTTCTCGTTGACGTATTTAAAACGGTTTTGGAGCTACATGCTGTCAATATATATATATATAATCAATATTTAACGACATCCTATAGCTACAAAGGCTGTTGACGTCTTTAAAGTTGTTGATGTATTTCCGTTCATTTTCTTGTAATGTTCTCACAAATGTTCTTTCTCCTTTCTCGTCTTTGATTCCGTTTTTGATAAGATGCTGACGTATTTAAAGTTTCTGACGATTTAAGTTCATTTTCATATAATTTCTATCAACAGTTTTCTTTTTCTTTTCTTGGCTTTGATTCCGTTTCTGATAAGATGTAGACGTATTTAAAGTTTCTGACGGATTAAGATCATTTCCGTATAATGTTAATAACTGTTTTCTCCTCAATCTTATTAACAATATTAACAATATTTGATAGATACATATTATTTGATTTGATACATATTAAAGTATTGTATCTCCGTTATGTTTGGCCCATTGGCTCTTTTTATTGTAATTCTTTTTTAACATCTTTTTGAACAAGTGTTTTGCATATATAATGAGCACAGGTGTTCTTTAGGTTGATATATATATATAATGTGTATCGATTGTTAAGCGTTTTAGTCTTAGGCCTTAGTTGCGCTGTCGGCTCGTGGGCGCTTGGCCTAAAGTAGCCTAAACATTGGCTGACGGTAGATTCTCTTTACACGTGCAGTTAGCGCGCCAAACTTAGAAACTGCTGATGACAGTGAATTTGAACTATACAGTGTAGTACAGTTGTTTTAAGGCAAGAGTTGAGTTTGTTGTTATTAAACTGTGTTTGAAGAAAGAAAGAAACATTCAAAGAACTGTGTCAATTTAATTCTTAAACAGTTAGAAGACGTTGAGCAATTTATATGTAGAGATAAGGAAAGTTCTTGAGGTAGGTCACAACTAAGAAAGAAAAGAGTTGGTGACATTATTTGGTGGCAGCAGCGGTAGGATTCGAAACAACGTCTGGGATTCGAAACAACGTCTGGGATTCGAAACAACGTCTGGGATTCGAAACAACGTCTGGGATTCGAAACAACGTCTGGGATTCGAAACAACGTCTGGGATTCGAAACAACGTCGACTGGTGAATACGCATTCAAATCATTGGTAAATCTACGACAACGAAAGCCTCAACGACAAAGGTATAAAAGTTGGTTGTTATCAAACAAAGAACAATCCCCAATACTTCAAACACAAAAGAAAACTCGTGTTTTCCAGAAAGGACAGCACTGAAGTAAAGAAGTAAGATGGAGAAATTAAGTGTCAAGAAACAAGCAGAACTGAAGAAGATGTCTTCTGAAAGATTAAAACAGCGCTTGTTAAAGGCTGGTTTTGAAGAAGAAAAACTGGAAGATATGTCACGTGAGGACATGCTAGAAGCGCTAGCTGAAGTCTGGCTTAAAGAAGAAGCAGAAGAAGAAGAAGGTGCTGTCGGCGGTGTTGTGGAAAAGGTTATTGAAAAACCGCCTGGACTTATGTCTATGGAGATGATGATGCAGTGGATGATGATGAAAGAAGAAAGAGAGGAGAAACGGAGACAAGAAGAGAAAGAGAAAGAGGAGAAACGAAGACAAGACGAGAAAGAAAGAGAGGAGAAACGGAGACAAGAAGAGAAAGAAATAAGACAGGAAGAATTACGTCTTCAGAGAGAGAAAGAAGAGAAGGCAGAACGTCTTCAGAGAGAGAAAGAAGAGAAAGCAGAGCAAGTTCGTGTGGCAGAACTTGAGTTGCAAAAGCAGCAATTTGAGATTCAATTAGAGCAATTGAGAAGAGATCGAGAAGATGCTGAAAGGAGAAGATTAGAGCAGATGATTGAATTTGAAAGGGCGCGGAAAAGTGACGAAGAGATACGTCAGCAACAGATTGAAGAGAAGAGACTACGTGAAGAAGAAAAGGAAAAAGTGCGAATTTCAGAGTTGGAGCGAGCAGAAGAGGTTAGACAAGAAGAACTGAAATTACAGAAAGAAAGTATGGAGAAGGCGGAAGAGGAAAGACAAGAACGTTTAAAGTTGGAAAAAACAAAAATAGCATTAAAAGAAGCACAACTCAAAGAGGAGAAGCAAAATAGAGAAGCACAAGAACAAAGAAGGCAAGAAGAACGAGAAGAACAGAAAAGGAAACAGGAAGAAAGTGAAACGATGGTTTCGAAAATAAAGAAAATTGGTGATGCCATGAAACACGTCTTACCCAAAATGCCAAACGATATGATGGAGGTGCCATTATATTTCGAAACGGTAGAGAATGCGTTTCGTAGTTTCAACGTGCAAGAACAATTCTGGGTGAAGTTACTATTGCCATTGATGACTCCGAAAGCTAGAACTGTTCTAAACAGATTGTCATTCGCTGATTTAGATGATTATGAGATCGTGAAACAGCACTTGTTAAAAGAATTCAAGTTGACACCGAGAGAGTACAGATCGAAGTTTATTGATGCGAAGAAGACAGCTGAAGAAACGTATACAATGTTTACAGCTAGGCTGAAGAACTTGCTGAACTATTATGTGAAAAGTCGCAAAGTGGATAAGAATTTTGAGAAGCTGTTTGATTTGTTAGTGGCGGATAAGTTGAAAGAATCACTACCACCAGGTCCACTACAGTTTGTGTTGTCGAAGGAAGGAACTGATTGTTACGAAGCTAGTGTTGTGGCAGACCTAGCAGACATTCATGTTAATAATCGAATTGGTTTGGCAATTCCGAATAAGACAAGTTTTGATTTTGTTCCCAATGGCAAAAGAAATCAACAGTTCACTCCAAATTTTGGTTTTCATTGGAAGAGCAATCAAGAAACAGGAAATCAGTTCAGAGGTGCAGAAGTGAAACCAAATTCTCCGGTTGTTCACGAGAATAGAGAGTCGATGATGACCAGACAACGTCCGGTATATAACAAATCACCACCAAGGTTTGTCGCAAGAGAAGGCAATGCATCGTTTACTCCATATAAGAGAAAAGAAAGCATTGAACAACGAGGTGCAGTGGTGAAACGTTGTCATAACTGCGGATCAGACAGGCATTTGATGAAATTCTGTCCAGTTCCTGTTACAACCTCAAATTATGGTGGAAAACAAGAACATTCGAGGGTGAATCGAATTCAAGTGGTTGATAATTCTGAAAGTCAAGCCACAGAACATCAGAACAATGAAACTGAAGTAAAGTCAGTGATGAAATGTCACCTTTCACCTGATATTCAGAAAGAAATTCTATTGCACAATGGAATGCAGAAAGAAATGGTTGGAAGAGATGAAAGTACAGCATTGAAGAAAGTGGTATTGCAGTACGTCGAGGTAGAAATTCGTGGAACAGCAGGAAAAGAACCAATAAAAGTAAAAGCACTGATTGATTCTGGAGCAGAGGTTCCGGTGATTAGTGAAGAATTACTGGAAGGCATGAAGGTGGAGCAGATTGGAAAAGTGAACTTACAATGCGTGGCAGGAGATGCCATTCCTGCAAAGTTAGTGAAAGTTGATGTAAGGCTGTGTTGTAACGATGTGGAAGAAGAGGTAATTCCGCATAAAGTCAAATGTTCACTTACACCGTATGTGACATTGATGTGTGCTAGTATTGCAAAAATGGGAAGCACAGAAAGATTCTTGTTGCATCCAGAAATCATTGCAGAACTTAAAGCCGTGCCACAAGTGAAAATGATACAAGGAGATGTGCAAGCGAATGTAACGACGAGATTGCAGAGTCAGCGAAAGAAAGTGATAGAAGTCGAAGAGGAAAGTGAAACTGAAAGTTCAAGTGAAGAGGAAAACGAAAGCGATGATCAACAAAGTTTAATGCAAGACGGTATAACAGCAGAGATGAATGAACAAGAGATGGCTGCATGCAAGAATGGTAATGTAAATGAAACGAAAGAGGATAATGAATGTGATGTTGAGATAGGAGATTTGTTTGAAGAAGACGAGAAAGATGAAGAACAACAGATGCAGATTGCAGACGCAAAGAAATTCGAAGAACAGCAGAGACAAGATGAATCATTGAAAGCATGGTGGACGTTAGCGCCAGATAAAGAATCTGAATTCTGCGTGGTAAATGGCTTACTGTACAAGAGATATCGAATATTAGAGCAAACGATATATCAATTGGTGTTACCAAAAGAGCGACGAATGAAAGTGATGGAGTTGGCTCACGAATCAGTATTTGGAGGACATCTTGGAGAAGAGAAAACTAGAGAACGAATAAAGTTGTCTTTTACGTGGCCAAAGATGAGAAGAGATATAGTGAAATTTTGCAAATCATGTGAGAAATGTCAGTTAAAGGCAAGAAGTTTGGTGATGGACAGGGTTCCTATCACTCCAATTCCAAGAGAAGATGTAGCCTTTAGAAGAATTACAATGGATTGTGTAGGACCAATCGAGCCAGCATCTGCTGCAGGTCACAAGTACTGTTTATGTATTGTCGATTCTTGCACCAGATGGCCTACAGTGTTTCTGTTGAAATCATTAACTGCAAAAGCTGTATGTGATGCTTTGATGGAGTTGTTCATGAACGTTGGTGTACCTTCAGTGATCACAAGTGACCAAGGAACAAATTTTACTGCGAGTCTGACAAGAGAATTTCTGAATTTAATGGGGTGTAGTCCAAGATTTGATACGCCAGGTCATCCAGAGGCAGCTGGATTAGTAGAAAGATGGAACCAAACATTCAAGAAAATGATCCATCATGTAATTGTTGACAATCCAAGGCAATGGCACAAAGTAATTCCGTTTACAGTGTGGGCATTACGAGAAGTACCGAATGCAACTACTGGAATTGCTCCTTATATGTTGGTGTATGGAAAGATTCCGCGTGGACCATTGGCAATTTTAAAAGAAAGTTGGACAAGAGAAATTAATTTACCACCTCATATTGGAATCCAACCAGAAAAGTACTTGAAAGACATGAAAGCAAATATGGAAAAAGCATTATTGTTTGCAGAATCATATTCACGAGAGAAGCAATTACAGTATACGAATCAATACAACAAAAGAGCGAAACATAAAGAATTTGAACCGGGTGAAAAAGTCATTGTGTTATATCCGACTTCAACGAATAAACTGATTTCACGATGGCATGGTCCATGTACTGTCATACAACGAAGGTCAAAGTACTCTTATTTGATTGATATGGGTGACGATTGTCGAAAGATAATTCACGCAAATAAAATCAGAAAGTACATTACAAGAGCAATGAGTTGTGGACTAATCGTTGAAGAAGATGAAGACTTTGGTTCAGTGGTTGAACTGCTGACGAAGAATGACTTGCAAGATGAAAAGAATTCACTGAATCTTGATCCTGAACAGATTAGTCATTTAACATTATCTCAACAAAAACAATTGCTGGAAGTACTAAACAAATATTCTGATCGATTTTCTGAAAAGCCTGGATTATGTACATTGGTTGAACATGAAATTGAACTGAAACCGGAATTTCGTGAAAAAGAATTTATGGCTTACCGAATTCCACTCATCTATCGAGCAGAAGTTGAACGACAAATTAAAGAAATGCTTCAAGCCAACATTATAAAACCATCTTCGAGCAGAATGGCAAGTCCGTTGGTAATTGTTAAAAAGAAAGACGGTTCTCTAAGACTTGCCTGCGACTACAGATACATTAACTCGTTCACTGTGGATTGTAAATATCCGATGCCGATTGTAAAAGATGTTTTGCACAAAGTTGGAAAATCAAATGTGATCTCAATTTTTGATTGTCGAAGTGCTTACTGGACTTGTCCTGTTAAGCAAACTGATCAATGGAAAACTGCTTTTGTTACTCACAATGGACTGTACGAGTTTACTCGTGTTCCTTTCGGAATGATCAACTCAGGAAGAACATTTGTTAAAGCAATTAACATGGTTTTACAGCCTATAAATGAATTTGCTGAGCCCTATGTAGATGACATTGCTGTGCATTCAGATGATTGGAAGATTCATTTACAGCATTTAGATGCATATTTAATGCAAATGAGACTGCATAACATTACTCTGAACTTAAAGAAATGTATCTTTGGTAAGAGTGAGGTAAAGTTTATCGGTCATGTGGTTGGTTCTGGAACGATTCAAATGAATCCAGATAGAATTGAAAGTTTAATTAATTTGAAAACCCCAGAAACGAAGAAACAAGTTAAGCAATTGCTGGGATTTTTTGGTTACTATAGACAGTTTATCAAAGATTTTGCACAGATTGCGAAGCCTCTATCTGATTTGACAAGTAAACATGTTCCAGATAAGATTGATTGGACTGATAGACATCAACAGGCATTTAATTTACTTAAAGATGCTGTACGCTCTAAAGTTGTTTTATATGTTTTTGATGTTGGAAAACCTTTTAATTTGTACTGTGATAGCAGTGATTTTGCAGTAGGAGCTGTTTTAACACAGATGGATGATAAGGGAATAGAACGCCCTGTATCATTTATAAGTCAGAAGTTGACTGACACCCAGAAGAGATGGGCAACTGTAGAGAAAGAAGCCTATGCTATTGTTTGGGCTCTAAATAAGTTGAAAGAGATAATAATTGGATCTAAAGTTCACATCTTTACCGATCACAATCCTTTAACTTATCTGACTGAATCTATGTCTAAGTCTGCTAAACTGGTGCGTTGGGCTTTAGCACTGCAAACTTTTGATGTAGAGGTTAATTATAAGAAAGGACGATTAAATGTTGTAGCAGATTGTTTATCTAGATTATAAGATTGTTTATTTTAATGTATTGTATAGTATTAAGTTTATTGCATAATTTAGTACATGATGATTTCGCAAATTTTTAAATTTAATTTGCTCAATCCAAAGAAAGGGAAGGAGGTAATGTGAACAAGTGTTTTGCATATATAATGAGCACAGGTGTTCTTTAGGTTGATATATATATAATGTGTATCGATTGTTAAGCGTTTTAGTCTTAGGCCTTAGTTGCGCTGTCGGCTCGTGGGCGCTTGGCCTAAAGTAGCCTAAACATTGGCTGACGGTAGATTCTCTTTACACGTGCAGTTAGCGCGCCAAAACTTAGAAACTGCTGATGACAGTGAATTTGAACTATACAGTGTAGTACAGTTGTTTTAAGGCAAGAGTTGAGTTTGTTGTTATTAAACTGTGTTTGAAGAAAGAAAGAAACATTCAAAGAACTGTGTCAATTTAATTCTTAAACAGTTAGAAGACGTTGAGCAATTTATATGTAGAGATAAGGAAAGTTCTTGAGGTAGGTCACAACTAAGAAAGAAAAGAGTTGGTGACAATCTTTTTTTTCCTTTTTTTTTTCCTTTTTCTCCTTTTGTTTCTTTTTTTGGTGGCTATTTCAGCTCTTTTTTGGCTATATCAGCTCTTTTTTTGGCTATATCAGCTCTTTTTTTTGGCTATATTAGCTCTTTTCAAATATGTTTACAAAGTTATTAACAGTACTTCTTTAAGTTTTCTAAAATAACATGTAATGCTATTTGCAAACAGAAATTCAGCACAGATGTGTAATATATATACATGTATTATATACACATTTTATTTTAACATACATCTATTTACAAGAATGCATGTTAACAATTATTTACATGACAGAATACTTAATTAAACATTTCATTAAACATTTTCCTATGAAACAATGTAATATCATTAGAAAATGCAATGAAATAATGAAATGACCATTAATCACACATATTTTGTGTTTATTGGTATTTTAATCATAAGGAATGTGTTCAACTATATGTTTGTAATAGATTTGATCTGATACTAATATTTATGACAATAATTATAGTATTTTTCCTTTATTAATGATTTTAACAAGATTATATACTGCACTCTGCAAACATCCCACATCAAGCAGAGATTTTAAATTAAATTCTGATTTATAACTATTACATTTATCTTTTAGAATATTTGAAATATTTTCCTTTTTACACTCCAATAGAATATGTTCTATACTTTCCGTAACCTCACATGTATCACATAACCCATTAGGGTGCTTTTTCATTTGAAATAGTTTTTTATTAGTAATGGCAACACCTAGTCTCAATCTACTAATTTGTATCTTCAGTTATGCAGAAAACGAACAGGTGTTTATTGGAACAACGCTGGCTGAACCTTACTTAGAACAAGTGCATCACTCTCTATGACCGTCTGAATGTCCTCTTGCCTGTCTCTACGAATACTTCTCGGTCCCTCTGACCTACAGTCTCCGCTCATCTAATCCAATTTTGTTTTACTCCAATCATAGCATCATGTAAGTGTGTGTGTGTGTATATATATATATATATATATATATATATATATATATATATACATTATAATTCCTGAAATCAGCCACTTTTGTTGTAGTTGTTGTTGTTATTATTATTATTATTATTATTATTATTATTATTATTATTATTATTATTATTATTATTATTATTATTATTATTATTATTATTATTATTATTATCCTCATCATCTTCATCGTCATCGTCATTATTATTATCACGCATTTATTAAGCGACACTATCTAATGACCAAGCATTAATCGATGGCGCTGAGCAATTGTGAGTGAATGACTGCTCAAGGTCCCTACACAGTAAACGTCTCAGAGGAGGAGGATCGAACCCGTATACTCTCCAAGTTACAAGGCAACCTCTCTAACCAATCGTATACAGTGTACCGGAAAAAACCAAGGTACGTTAATAAAATACAACGATTGCATTAAACTTCACCACTTCCTGAACACTGGAAGTGCCAGTCCCATGCAGATCAAATTAAGGAGGGCGATGCTAATCATTATCTTGGTTATTACATAGAGTTGTTAAACACCCATTCAAGATCGTCTTCTCTCCTTTCCAAGAACTAATTAGTCCCTTCGAGCGTTTCATCATTATATAGCGTCGCCTGACAGCGTTTTAAAGGTGTCTAAAGAGAACGCGCTATCTACGCGTTTAGCTTCCATTGACATCCATAAGCTCATTCTGTAATGGTACTCATCGTTCCTATGGCATTATTTAGCGTGTCAAAGCGAACTGCTACCAATCGGTATGACTTAAACTTATATAGTATGAGATGCCAATTGCCACAGAGAAATTAAAAGAAGGATAGCAATAGGAAAGGAGGCATTCTCAAACAGGAGAGAATTACTGAGAGGAAAACTAAACAGGAATCTAAAGATAAGAATGATAAAGACACTAGTATGGAGCGTGGTGCTGTATGGATCGGAGACATGGACAATGAGAAAAGCGGATATAAGAAGACTGGAAGCTTTCGAAATGTGGACATGGAGAAGAATGGAAAAAATCAGCTGGACAGAACATATAACAAATGAAGAAGTGATGGGAATAATTGGAGAAGAAAGAGTCCTTATACGCACAATAAGAGACAGGCAAAGGAAATGGATCGGGCACACGCTGAGAGGAGACTCACTACTAAGAACGGTCATCGAAGGAAAAATGAAGGGGAGGAAGACAAGAGGAAGACCAAGACAGATGATGCTGGATTGGATGATGACAAACGGCTACAGGAAACTGAAAGAAGAGGCCCAACAACGAGAGAAGTGGCGACGTCAGACATTTGAACCTGCCTAACAGGCAGAGAACCACAAGAAGAAGATGACACAGCGTCGTTAAGCAGTAACTAGCCAACCATTCGCTACACGGACTCAATACTCTTGTCCAGTAAGTAAAGTTCGACATGAATACTCCTGGTAGCCACAAGATGTCGTTAACAACTGAATATTACATACGATTACTTTAGCCACCTTTAAAACGCTTCTCAAAGACCTTATATAAAACAATTGCATTGAATTGTTAGAATCCGAAACTAGCCGCTCTCTAGTAGTCTAGTAAGTTAAGTTCGACGTCAATGGCCCTGGTAGCCACAAGATGTCGTTAAAAACTGAATATTACTTACGATTACTTTAGACACCTTTAAAACGCTTTTCGAAAACTTTATATATATAACAATTGCGTTCAATCGTTAGAATCCAACACACTCTCTAGTAAGTAAATGATCTCCTAAGACCCCTTTAAAAAGCTTTAAACCAGCCTATATATATATTAATTTAGGTTGTATGTGTACATTTTGGTTACTAAAACACTCATAGATAACATCTTTCAATTGTTAATTTTTAAATATGTTATGTCATATAACATTTATAATAAAATTCTGATGTTGGAAAATTATTAATATTAATTATTGGTTAATGAATATCTATATTGCCATATTACTATTGTGCAATGTTGGTTGCAACGCTGGTTACTATTATTCAACTTTGGTTTTTCAGTATTATATATTACAAATGGTTTGGTTTGGTTGCTGTATCGGAGTGCAGGACACTTAATACCGTGACACTTAATACCGCGACACTTAATACCGGACAGTTAATCCCGACGACAATTAATCCCGACGATATTAATACCGCGACACTTAATACCACAGACCTTTAATACCTGTAGCAAATACCTGTACACAGAAGTATGACTATTTGTACGACTATTGTCCATATATAAAGGTGAGTCTCGGGCTTTAAAGGTGCTCAATGAAATTTAGTGAGATTTAAATTTCAGTGACTATGGATGCAAATGTTGGCTATAGTAGCATGGTATATTCATAGTAGTATGAATATACCATGCATCGCGACAATGCCAACGGAACCACGTCTTGGTGTTGTATCAAATCGTCATCGTTTCACTGTAAAGCTCTTTGACAACACGAGGTCGTCATAGAAATAAACATTCATCCTTCCAAAAGATGTATTCAACGCTGCAGAAACGAGCGGAAGAAGCGGTTGCGGCATACGGTAAAACCGAAATCTTGGTTTTCCCTCGTGCAATGTCTCATCTCAAGGTTGACTATTGCTGTACAGAATTTTACTGAAGTAGGCCTAACACTTTTTTTACTTTTAGCATTAAATGTCGGGGGAAGGAACACTCGTGTGATTATAATTATTATGTCGTTGAGATAGAATGTCGTCGGGATTAAGTTATTTGTCAGGTACTAACTGTCGTGGTGTCGTGGTATCAAGTGTCGCGGTATTAATATCGTCGGGATTAATTGTCGTCGGGATTAACTGTCCGGTATTAACTGTCGCGGTATTAAGTGTCGCGGTATTAAATGTCATTGAACCGTATCGGAGTGCCTGCTGTGTTGCATAATATTGCAGTACTGTGTTGCAATGCTGTTTGCTGAAATATCCATGGACGACTTCTTTTCGACTGTTGATTTTTGTTTAAAATATGTTTTGTCATAATAATAAGAACCCGATGTTGGAAAATTATAAACATTACTTATTGGTTAATGAATATTCATATTACAATATTACTATCATTCAACTTTAGTTCTTCAATATTGCATAATGGTATGGCTTGGTTAATGTACATGAACAGTTTAAAGGAATACCTTAATCAATTATAATACATGTATGCTTTGTTAGTTAATGAGACTCACTACTAGAACGGTCACTGAAGGAAAAATGGAGGGGAGGAAAACAAGAGGAAGACCAAGACAGATGATAATAATAATATAGTTTCGTTTATTCAACAATCCGGTTGACACACCGCAACCGGTTTCAGTGTACAATTATGCAATTCACAAGACACAAATCTTAACTACTAACAGAACAGACAGCCTGCAAACACAAAGCATATCCGCCCAACGGGGGCTCGAACTCGGTACCTCTCGGTCACTTTGCCAGATGTTATCCAATGCGCCACGGGCCCCCCATGCTGGATTGGATGATGACAAACGATTACAGGAAGCTGAAAGAAGAGGCCCAACAACGAGAGGAGTGGCGAAGTCTGACATCTGAACCTGCCTAAGAGGCAGAGGACCACAAGAAGAAGGGATATGGAGTAGAATTAGGATTATGATAGCTTGAAGAGTTAGGTTAAAAGTTTAAAGTTCGACTTAAAATCTCCGCCACTGATTGTACTCGGTCAGTGCCAGTCCCAAGCCTGGGTAAAGGAGGAGGGCGACGCTAATGATCCTTATTATCACAGTGTCGTTAAACTGAAACTACTACTACTAGTTCGGTTTTCAGTCGTGAGTTGAAAGTAGCAAAGGAGAGCGCAAGCGGAGGAGAGGTTAAATTAAGAGACGATATAGAAGGGTGAAAAAATTGGTGGAGATCTTTTGGGAGTTCATTCCAAAGAATAATATTAATATTCGTTTATTAATTACGTCAATGGCTCTGGCATGTTAGTCGTAAGATGTCGCTGCAGACTGATGAGAAAATTTAAACAAATTAAACTGCGGTTTTGATTAAACACCTTTTTAATGTGTTCACTTGATGTTATATATTCGACGAATGCTTTATGTAACTAATTATTATGTCCAGAATGTGCTGAGTAGTTTGTAATTATTATAATAATAGTACTCGTTTACTAATTCAAACTGACTAATGCTCAGTTAGACTACTTGATAGCAATAATAATAATAATAATAATAATAATAATAATAATATTAATAATCGGTTATTAATTCAAACTGACAAGTACACAGTAAGATTACATAAAATCAATAGTAGTAACAGATGATAACAAGTTTAACAGGAGTCGAATTTAACTGTATGACAGCTTACAAGGCACCCATCTGTCCTACTGCTAATTTTACAGTCGCAGTCTAGTGAGTGGAAGGCTGAATTAACCTCATGGGGCTAGCGGGTATCGAATCCGCGTCCTTCTGATCTTCGTGCGAGCGTGTTACCATTCAACCATCTCCCGGCCCGTAGAGCTTGTGCAGCTTAATGAGTCTTAATGAGGGTTGCAGAATTTCAGACAGGATGAGACCGGAGACCGAGATTGAGAAAGATATGATGATGAGCGAGTAGAACCAGGCGGTTGGACGGTGAATAGCAATTGGCTGACGAACTCATTCATATCGAACATTTGTATAGCGCCCCTTCAGGAAAACTACTCAGAGGCGAATGTAAGAAGGTTGAGAGTAGGTTTGGGCCGAATGTTGATCCGGAAATCGGTTCGGGTCGGATTTTGCATTAATCGGTATTAATCGGATTCGGCGCATCCAAGGATTATCGATCCAAATACCAATACAAGTGATATTTTTGGCCAAAAACAACCTCTTCCATCGTTAAAACAGAACTATTGACCTGTTTTTGGCGACGTCCTGCGGTAATCTTTAATCTTTCTCATTGAAAGTCGTGTAAAATAAAGAAATTGTGACTTGAGGCACTCGGCGCATCAACAAAACGGCGGACAATTTGACTTCTTTCTTAAGTCACGCGGTTTCAAATGTTATTTTCATATTTAGTTTATCTTTAATTATTAATTTATTATATCTTTACAAATGAAAAGAAATATTGTCCATTAATCGGATCCGGATTCGGCCGAAAAAGCAGGTGAATTATCCGGTTGCTATCCGGAATCGGAAATCGGCAAAAAATGCCAATCGGCCCATCACTAGTTGAGAGTTAGAGGGGCGTTGCAGACTGCGTACAAAGCACAGTGTTTTACAAATTAGAACGGCTCAAACAGGTGAGACCTGCCAACAGGTATACAGTTCTGCAATTTTAACGAAAAAATCGTTACCTGAAATTGGATTTCGTACGCGGTTGTGATCATCAAGAGCCCAAGCGTAACGATGACAAAAGCTGTTGCAATTCACGATTCACGACAGGTGCGATTTTGAAACGCCTTCCGACCTATGATCGAGTTTATGTCTTTCTAATGAAAGCGTCGATCAAAACGCATCAAATCAATAACGACACCTCTACACATCGACGATGCATATTGAGTGGCTATAGGGACGTTGCGTTAGACACCTTTAAAATGGTTTCAATCGATGCTATTATAAGTATAGAATACTCTCTTTATGACAGTATCATCAATTTTTACTTTTGACCCTTTGCAAAGTTTGGAAACAAAATCCAACTGTGGTAACTAAATGTCTTCAGTGGTTTTAAAAAAGCCCAATCTTATTTTAAACATAAATATGGCTTTCGAAAATGTAGGAAGTACAAATAGTAAAATTCTTAAACTTCAGGATAGTATTCTTAAAATTTACTTTGTTTATATGTGTGTGTATGTGTGTATGTATCTGTGTATGTATGCATGTATGTATAATTATATGCATGTAAGTAAGTAAGTAAGTATATCCTTTATTGAAAAACCAACTGCTAACCGCATTTTGGTGTACAAAGATCATCAAATATATAAAAAAATTAAGTATAAAGCATCCGTGTGACAAATGTTTTACGAGATAGAGAGTTTGCCTTGGGTATTATTCTATTGTGGGTTCTGGGACGTAGCGAGTATGAAACAGTTTTCACGGGAGGCAGTAGTTGATGTAATACATGTGCAGGGTTGCTGATAATGGTAGAAAAGAGGTTAGAGTCTGCTTTTCTGCAAAGTTGCTCGAAACTTTGGTAGGATTCCGGTAGATAACGAGACCGGACCAGTCGCCGTATAGTTGCCTGAAGACGAGAGCGTCCCTCTACCCCCACAAAGCCCCACCACGCCGGGGCCGCATAGAGCATGTATGTTTGTATATACATATGTACGAAGACTAACTGATGTAACATATTAGTTCGTAATGACATCATATGGGCTAGCACAGAGAGAACCTCTGAGAAGGGCGCTATATAAATGTTCAGTTACATTACATTTATTGGTATAGCTACTGTTGAAGTAACTCACAAATGGGCGGATCGATTATTGGATTGATTGAACAACGCGTGAACGGATGGACAGATGGATTGCAGCATTACCACCCAGTCATTAAAACACAGTCTACGCCGCGACGTGATCATTCATCCATCTGCCTCTGTATCAACTTAATTCATCTTCACTGGATGTGCCCGCGGCGAGTCTTGTATACCCGGCGGAGGTAAGTTAAACAGCGCTATATGTATGCTGCCGTGCTTAGCAAAAGGACCGTATCTGCAAAAAGTCCATTCCGAGATAAATTGAAAAAACTAAAATTGAAAATGCCAAGGGTTATTTAAAAAGCTACATTTCTAGTTTTCTCAGATTTCATGCAACTTATTGCTCACTTTATTTGAGCATTATTATTTTTTTTATTTTTTAAATTTAAATGCCAAAAAATGCAGATACGGCCTTTTAACTATGGACTGACTAATAGTGGCTATGCACCTTGTGTTCGCGATGCTTAGAAAGAAAACCGTAACTGCAATTATAAGCAATTAACTTTTTATGTGTTAGTTCCATAGACGCCGAAACCGGGGGTGGTGGTCCCTAAATGTTAAGTCATCATCATCATCATCATCATCATCATTTTTCTGATGCCAGCCCTCTGGCGGCGATGGGTACGAATAAACGATCTCCATTGTCCTCGGTCACTCGTCAAGTCCAGTGCTGCCCCAGTGTTAGTCCAAGTGATATTATGTCCTCATTTATGTTGTCTACCCATCGCAGTCTTGGTCTGCCTGTTTCCTTTGCCTTCAAATCTTGAGTGTAGTGTATTGAGTCGGATTCTGTCAGATGGCATTCTCTCTACATATCCAAACCATCGGAGTAATGGAAGAACGACTTATTGTAAAATACTGCTTGGTTATTAGAATTCTATGAATTCCATTATTTAACTTAGAACCTACTTACACATAGCTATTGTAGAACAAACTGTAACAAGAATGTGACCAGGATTTGGCCATTCTCTTGTAGTGAATTATTTAATAAGGCAAACCACATTTTATTTAGTCAACATAACATAAAATCAATTCAAATCAAATCTTTATTGGTCCACAATGACCAATGTATAATACATGAGTTATGAGTTACCAAGTTTGAAAGAAGGAAGGCAACAAATTAAATGGAACTATTAATAAATAGGATTAAACGTCACGAACTTAACATTATAATTTCTCTGAGTAGGGAACAAGGGAGACACAGAAGAGCAGTGACCCAACTTAGATAGGGTCACCCCAGGTACATAGTATAAAACAGTAGTTTATTTGCAGTAATTTAAATAACTTGTAGTTTGTAGTTCCATGAGTATTCATACTTAAATATGCACATATTATATTGTTGGTGTATAAAAACAATAGAGTACTCTGACAGTGTACAGACCATGATATTGTGTTTATAGCCAGTCTGGGAACAATCACTCATAACAGCATTGTAATGAAGTATATAATCAACAAGTATGACAAGCATTATTAGGCTGAGGAATGGACGGCTGTATTGTGGAATCCTTGACCAATGGTACAGGCTGAGCAATAGACTGCGGCTGTATTGTGGAATCCTCGACCAATGGTACAGGTTGAGCAATGGACTCCGGCTGTATTGTGGAATCCCCTACCATTGGTAGGCCTACAGGCTGAGAACGGACTGCGGCTGTTTTGTAGAATGCTTGAGCAATGGTACAGGCTGTACTGCAGAGTACTGCACCGATGAGCTAAGAAGTCTACAATTTAAATATATTTCAATAATTAATTTAGCTGTAAAATTTATAATTCAAATAACTAGCATAACATTTGTTAAGTTGATGTCAACTATAGCAACATGTAATTGCTTGAAGGTAAACAAAACTGAATTCCTACGCTTTAAAAATACTTAACATGGTGTTTATTCTTAGGAAATTTCTGTACAAATATAACTCATTAGGTTATTTTATTGGCCTATTAGTGTGAACTGTGAATCCAACATGTTTTAGAAAAAATCCTAAATATATTTGAATAATTCAACAGGTAATATTAACGAATTATTATTGGCAAGCTTATAGTATCGGGGGCTGAAGGATATAGTGCGTAAGTTTACTGGCGTCGTGAGTGTCGGTTAGGGTGAGGTTAGGCGTCGTGAGGGTCGGTCAGGGCCAGGGTTAGGGTCGTCATTAGGAAACCTGGTACCGTCCGGCGTTCGCGCAGCTTGCCCAAAGATAGGCCTACTGTATAATGCTTCATCCCACGATAGGCCTACTATAAGTTTGCCTTATTATTAATACACCGCACACAGGCATTAAACCCATGGGCCTACTCTGCCCGATGAACTTGTGCAGCGAATAATCAATCACGATTCATAACTGAAGCACGGGCGTTGCTAAAAACTTATAATTATACTAATATAACTAATAATATCATTACAGCGATTTGGATATTTACTTACCTTTTTTGTACGGTTAGAGTTGATTTCGGATAAAAAGTCCAATAATTGCGCAACATAAGACGCCGAAACCCCGAAAGTACTCATTGCGCATGCGCACTGCAGATACGGTACAAATAAAATGAGAGGTCTGCTTAGCAAGAAGACCGTAAGTGACTTACGGCCTTTTTGCTAAGCACACTAGCCTGTAGGTGCAGTTACGGTGAATTTAATAGGGTTATATCTCAGCCGGGAGTAAAGATACGCCTTTCTCACTTTGTACCAATGTGTAGCCTTGGTATACAATACCGAATAATGGTCCTAACTCAAAATGTGAAAAAATTCAGTTACGGTCTTTTTGCTAAGCACGGCAGAATTTATGTCGAATTTTGAAGAAGCATACCAATGATCACTTTCACTAATAGGCCACCAGTCTATCTGTGTATCTGTCTGTTCGTTTGTCTGTCTGCCTATCTGTATGTCTACATGTAGGTTGCGGTGTATTGAAGCCTTGTTTGTTGTCTTCTGTAGGTATTACGATTCTTTTGTCACTGAGTGTCTTCCAACTGATTGTGGCTGATAAGGTTCCAGCAACATCTCTCGCTGTTCCGATTGTTGGTAGGTACAACATTGATGATGATGATGATGATGATGATAATTGAAATAATAATAATAATAATAATAATAAAAATAATAATAATAATAATAATAATAATAATAATAATAATAATAATAATAATAATAATAATAATAATATAAATGATGATGATGATGATGATGATGATGATGATGATGATGATGATGATGATGATGATGATGATGATGATGATAATAATAATAATATCAATAATAATGATAATAATTCTAGTAATAATAATATTAGTAGTATTATCACTCGCAATTATTGCTCATGCGCTTCGGCGTGAAACTCCGATTCAGTGTCCGCGCTGTAGCAGCAATTTTATTAATTTTATTATTAGTATTAGTATTGTTATTATTGCTATCATCATGGTGGTGTTGTCAGCCGCGGAAAAGAGCTAACATCTATTTCAAGTTACTTGTGTACATTATCATCACTTGTTGTTGTCGTTGTTGTTGTTGTAGGGGTGTACTTTTCGGTCGTGATGATAATGTGTACTGCTTCTGTGGTCATGACAGTCGCTGTTCTCAACTTTCACCATCGTAAGCCAGACATGTATGAGATGCCGAAATGGGTTGGTATATCTTAACCCACGGTGACTGGGAGCCAGAAATTAATCTAATCTAATCTAACCTAATCCATCCTTTGTGGGGCGCGGTGGTGTAGGGGTATATTCGGTGCCTTGCAGCCGGAGGGTTGCGGGTTCGAATCCACCTCAAGCCGCCGCGTAGGGACCCTGGGCAAGTCCTTCGAGCAACCTATCTCTTCTCGCTGTCTGTGTACACCTGGCCAAGAGGTAAATGGGAGTCGCTCGCAAAGGTAGGCTATAATCTGCGGTGGGATGAGAAGTAGATATACCTACGGGAGATGATGTTCTACGGCGTTGCCCGCTTCCTCCTCTGCCCTCAGCGGCAACTCCAACGAACGAGCCCACCCCCCGATCAGACGCCGAAACACCGAAACCTTTCTTCCGGCGGCGGCGCCCACGTACACAATCCTCCGTTTCGATTTCGTCTGGTGTTATTTTCATGCGAGGAGGCCAATCTTTGATAATATCAGACGAAAGGTCGTCGTGGGTCAAACTGTGCAAAGGTCACCATCGGCGGAAGAGGAGGAGGAGGAGGAAGAAGCGGCGAGTGTAAATCACGGCCCTCTGGCGGTGGAGCGAGGAGGAGGAGGAGGTGGAGCGAGGAGGAGGAGGAGGAGGCACGGTGCGGCGCTGAGGAGGAGCGGATGACAATGATTAGCGGCGTAACTCATTGGTTTATGTTGGCAGGCAGCGTAGGACGATCTATGCTCTTCACAGGTTGCTACTGCTCTATGCAGAACTAATGCGTCGTCTTACGAAGCAGAACGTTTTCATCGAATGGCTGATAGATGCAGGGAATAGTGTGGCCAAAAGACGCGATGCCTTCGACACCTTTTTTAAGGGTAATGATTATGCTATATAAATGCGCTCATCCTAGAAACCTCTACTTCTACTTCTTCTTTAAACCTATAGAGCTGGCAGGTTTATTGTGGCCAAAACGACGCGATGCTATCGACACCTTTTTTAAGGGTTATCATTTTGCTATATAAGGCGCTTATCCACTATATGCATTATTTTCTGTCTCCATCGCAAAGTAAATAATGTTATCATTTAATCTCTTGCACCTCAAAATTCATATAAAACTCTGAAACTGCACCACTGTTCGCACTCTGTCAGTGCCAGTCCCGTGCCTGGATGAAAGAGGAGGCCGACGTCAATGATCTTTGTTATCGCACAGTGTCGTTAAACTGAAACTACGACACAGTTCATATTCATAGAACCTTTATTCTGCATTTTGTCTCGTCGTGTAACTCCGCCAACGGTAGTGCCAGTCCCAAGCCGGCTGAAGGGAGGAGGGTGACGCTAATAATCATTCTTATGACACGGTGTCGTTAATCATCAATTAACTGAACGAGGTCGTTTTAGAACTTCATCACCACCAGTCCGTACCGACACGGCTAGTTAGTGCCAGTCCCAGTCGAAGAAAAGGAGGAGGGCGACGTCAACGGTTCTAGTAGCCATGAGATGTCATTAAACATCAAAAACTACTACTAGCCCAAATGGACACCTTTTTACGTGTTATAGTCTTTCTATATAAGTGCGCTCGTCATAAATCCGCGATATGATCAATATTAAACACCTCTTTAATTCAAATAGTTTTGCTATATAAGTACGCTCACGGAAATGCGTCTATGCTGCAAGCATCTTTTGCCCTACCGCTGATAAAGTTTTCAGATCGACCGCAACTTGACACTGTTTAATTAATGTAACGTTATGTAACAATAAAACTCCACCTATATTCTCTCAGCACGTGGCCATCAAACAGCTGAAAAGAGCGTCTTTAAGAGTCTAGAGAAAACCATTTAGTCAAATAAATCATTAGTGGCACGCACAGACGGCGGAAGAGTGTTACAGATCCGTGGCGCCGCAACCGAGAAGTCCCGACTAGCTAAGGGTGGTGGTTCGAAGGCAGGGTACAGTCCCATCATTCATTGTGAGATATGCAATTGTGCGGATATGCAATTGGTTGAATAAAGAATATACTTACTTACTTACTTACTTTATTCCTCGAGGCAGACCGGAGAACCCTCCGACCAGTTTGAGTGCCAACTGGAAGGCACAGTTGAATAATTAGCAACTTCTATTGCGCCGGTGTCTAATGCACAAGGCATCAACCGATGGCACACCAAAACCAAACCAGTAATCAGGTCAACATCCAGAAGATCAGTCCGTAAGAGACAGAGAGGCAGCCTACGGTGGATAAGCAATTTGAAAGAGGTAAGTTTGAAGTTGAGAACGGAATGAAACTAATTATTCGGAGATGAATGTATTATAAATAAGACTGGAATCAACATCAAGAACTTGCTGAAAATGATTAAATACAGAATGTTCATCGAGAATTTTATACATTTAAACTTTATTGTGTGTGACAATTGAAGAAAATCATTGTTTAATTTGCATGAAATACCTACTAATTATAATACCAATTGGCAATCGTAGACATTGTTAACTGTATTTGTTGGTGTATATGGATATTAGGGCATTGTAAAGTTCTTGTTGAACACCTTTAAATAGTGTCTTCCAGATTCTATAAATATCTTGCTTTGAGTTTTTGGATTTAGTCGACGTCAACGGCCTTTGTTGCCACAAGATGTCGTTAAACTCTGGATCTATCTATAGTAGGCCTACATTTCGAATTGTCGTCAACGGCCTTTGATATCATAAGACGACGTAGAATACAAAATTAGAGTCTCTCACGTGCTCTTAGTTCAATTGTGAGTTCAGTGTCATAGCCAAAAGATGTCATTAGAAATTTAAGAACACAGTCCTTCTTAGACACCTGCACAACACTTTTGAACAGCCGTATATAATGAAAAATAGCGGTCAATCACTAGGTGGTCCTGCCTGCTCGAGATAGATGTAAGCTACTAAGAAACTCAGGTGAAAATACAGTACTATTTTATTTTCAAATCGTAACATAATATAATAAAGAACTACAATTTTCAATGTTTCAAAAATATATTTCTTGCACCGTTTGATTGCATTGAATAACTAATTTTCAAAGGTTAACAGTTGAATGAAATTTCATTCATTCATTCATTGATATCGAACATTTGCATAGCGCCCCTTCAAGAAAACTACTCAGAGGCGTTCCCAACTCCAGTATGGCCAAAGAGAACAGTCTTAAGGTGAGAAAAAAACATAGGAGAGAAGGTCTTATAGGAAAGAAGCAAAACTCCAGAGGGAGGCCATTTCAGGTCGAGGGACCCACCACCGAGAAAGCGCTGGTCTGCATAGTGGAGGTATGTGCAAGAGGTACAAGGTGGAGACCCTGTTCCGAGAAGCGGAGGGATCGAGAGCCCCTATATTATTGTCAGTTCATGTCCGTCTGGATGTCAGTATAGGGACCCTGGGCAAGTCCTTCACTCGCAATTGCTCATGCGCTTCGGCGTGAAACTCCGATTCAGTGTCTGCGCTGTAGTCGGGAGCGCCTCTGAGTAAAAATCTTGGAGAGGCGCTATAACAAGTGCTCATACATACATACATACACACATCACTAAGGACAGGGCAACAGAGCTCGCGAAGATAGGCAGGAGCGAGGCCAAACAGGCAGTGCCATGGAGAATATATCGCAGCTATCTTATATGCAAGCCGCTGCTCAGAGGTTAAAACGTCGTGCATTTAACTAGAGACATTGCCAAATATTTTGTCATATATTATACACGTAGGCCTATTGTAAACTTGCAACCGACACTATTGTATGATTTCAATAACTAGAGCAAGAACCTCGTTTAAATATTATGAATGCCTATCGATAATTTTTTCCATTCAAACTTCTTGCATATGCGGTCCCATTCGCCCGCTCTGCAACAATTCAGAGCCGTTCCTTCTCTGTGGTTGGTCCAACAACTTGGAACGGGCTAACACTAGATTTACGACACCTTCCAAACTGTTCTCAGTTTCACCAACAGTGGAAGACTGCATTCTTCCGTATGGCCTGGGCCGGGAGCGCCTCTGAGTAGGGATCTGAAGGGGCGCTATATAAATTTTTATTGATTGATTGATTGATGAATATTCATTAATTTGCCACAAAGATCTCACGTCATAATACGCTCTTCGTGGATATTATTAACTGTATTATTTTATGCTGTTAGACAGTAGTAGTTTCAGATTCACGACTAGCTGTGTGATAACAAAGATCGTTAGCGTCGCCCTCCTCCTTTATCCAGGCTTGGGACTGGCATTGTCAGAAAGCGAACAGTGTCGGAGTTTGTTAGACAGTGGATGGATCCACAGTTTAACGGCAGCTTATGACAACATAGGCAGTTGGATTGGATCCACAGTTTAACGGCAGCTTATGACAACATAGGCAGTTGGATTGGATCCACAGTTTAACGGCAGCTTATGACAACATAGGCCGTTTCCGCCGACAAAGATTAGTTTTGGCATATTACAGCTCTATTTTGCATAGGCAGTTGAATATTGGTGACATTTTTGAGTGCTCTTTTTGCACCTTTTAATGGTATCTTTCGGATGCTGTATAAATTCCTTGTTTTCACTCTACTGTATATACTTTCGATTTGTCGTCAACTGCCTTTGATGTCATATGATTACATTAAGTTTTGGAATTTAAAAAAAATCGCTTGGTATAGAGGCTCCTGTCTTCCTAATAAATTAAGGCCGACATAAATGGCCCTGGTAGACACAAGACAAAATTGGATATTACAACGATTTCCTTATACACCTTTTAAACGCTTTCCAACCATCCTATTATAAATATTCAATAATTGCGTTCAACTGGTAAGTTACATCGAAGGTTCCGCTGTAGTATTATGGTCGATGTGAATGGCCCTGGCACTCAAAAGATGTCGCTAATAACTGAATAATACAAAATATGATCTCTTAAGACACCCTTAAGACATGTACAATAGAACATACATATACAGCTATTGGAAACCAACCCTCCAGTATTGAACGTATTAATGCTTTATATATTGCTAATAAAGATTTTTTAGAAGCTCCCCAGTAATAACCTGAAACCGCTCTCATGAGATTCAATCTTTTTTTGCATTTTTCTATTATATATTCTATGTGGGGCTTCCAACTTAATTTCTTATCAAATATCATTCCTAGAAATTTAGCTTTATTTTCCATTTTTATCAATTCTTGATCAATTTTAATGTTTATTATTGGTAATTGATTTTTATTAGTAAATAGAACTCCTACAGTTTTAGCTATTGATATTTTAAACCCATTTTTATTACACCAGTTATTTATTTCATCAATTGATTGTTGGATTTTTTTAATTAAAGTTTTAGTTTTTCTATGTCCTATGTAAACTGCACTATCATCTGCAAAGAGTGACATATTAACACCTTCTGGGCCTGATGGAATATCATTAATCATTATTAGGAACAATAGAGGAGAAATTACTGAACCTTGCGGAGTCCCATTTTGTTGTACTAGTTTATCGGATAATTCAGTTCCAACCTTTACTTGAAATGTTCTGTTAAATAAAAAACTTTTGACCCAATTTGTTACGTTTCCCACTATTCCTAATTTTTTTAGTTTTTGTAAAAGTGTAGGTACATGTAACATGTCATAAGCACGTTCAAAATCAATGAAAACTGCCAACACTTGTTCCTTATTTTTTAGCTTTTTAAGTATTGTATCCTGCAGTTTAAGAATTTGATCGATTGTGCTTTTATACTTACGAAATCCAGATTGATTTTTTGTAAATATAGCATTTTTTTCTAAATACCACTGGAGACGGTTCGCAACCATTTTCTCCATTACTTTGCATAAAGTCGCTGTTAATGAAATTGGTCGATAGGATTCTGGTTTTGTTGCATCCTTATTTGGTTTAAGTAAAGGCAATATAATGGCATGATTCCAATCACTTGGTATATTTCCCTCAATCCATACTTCATTATAAAAACTCAATAGAGTTTTTAGTGCATTTTTATGTAAGTGTTTCAGTAATTCGTATGGTATCCTATCATCCCCCGGTGATTTATTATTTTTTGCCGATTTGATTGCTTGTTTTAGTTCATTCAGATTAAAAATTTTGTTCATTAATTCTACTTCTTCATTACGATTATTTTCATTATTAATATGGCTATTATCTATGTTATTACTTGTAATATAATTTAAGAAGTTTTTATTATAATTTTGAGAGTTACTAGTTTTTTCGTAAGTATGAGCTAGTATATTTGCTTTATCTATGTTTGACTCAGCTAATAATCCATTATCATTAAGAGTAGGAATTGATGCGTAAGCTGCTACTCCATTCATTTTTCTAGCCATGCTCCATACTGATCCTAATTTCGTTTGATTAGTAAGCGTAGAGCAATAATCCTGCCAACTAGATTTTGCTTCTACCTTAAGGGTTCTTCTAACTATAGCTTCTTGCTTTTTGTATTCCATATAATCATTAAGTTCTTTGGTTTTTTTCATTTTGTTTCTACATTGATTTCTTTTATACACAGCTTCATTACATTTATCATTCCAATATGGTAGAGGTTTAAATTTCTTACGCTTTTCATTCTTTCTTAGATTTTGTTTTTTAAGAGGTATTGATTGATTAGCTAAGGTATTTATGCATTCTAATATATCATTATATTTATCATCTATATTTGTTTTCATTATTAGATTATGGAGATGTGGCCTATTCTTCGGCTAGTCAATCGCTGTTAAATAAATTATGTACAATTCAAACTGAAGCCCTAAGATTATGTTGTGGAGCCCCAAAGAACACAGCAGCTTTAACACTACAAAACGAATGTGGGGAATTCCCCCTCCATATGAGAAGACTGTATAATTCCAATAAAATGGGAATTAAAATATTAGGAAATAAAGATCATCCATGTCAAATGAATTTCCAACCACATTGGACAGATGTCAGTAAAACACCACAAAACAAGAATCATTCTATACACTACAGAACAAATGAATTCATATCATCTCTTGATACATCTTTTATTGGACCCTGTTTTCCCCAAATTCCCCCTTGGACTAATAACAAAATAGATATAGATATCAGTCTCAAAAAGCAGATTAGCAAAAAAAGAGATAACCCTGAACTTCTGAAATTAGTTGCACTTCAAATGATATCAGGATATAAACTAGAAACACTTATTTACACGGATGGGTCAAAGGCAGACGAAGTTGTTACTGCAGCTTTTACAATTCCAAGTATAGATTTAGATAGAAAGTTTAGATTATGTAATGGATCCAGCATCTATGCAGCAGAGTTAACTGCAATAAAAGAAGCAGTAACATGGATACTAAACACTGAGAATAATAAGAACTGCCAATATGTAATATTATCCGACTCACTAAGTGTACTTACTTCTATTAAGAAAAATAAATCTGATTCACGACCCAATTTATTTAACGAACTAATGATGCAATTGAATAGATTGGAACCTAATCAAATAAAAATGGCATGGATTCCAAGCCATGTAGACATAAGTGGTAATGAAAGAGCAGATAAATTAGCAAAGGAAGCACTCAATTTAGATAATATTAATTCCACAAAATACTTAGAATCACAAGAGATGAATACTTTTATTAAAGACTATATAATAAATAAATGGCAAATAGAATATAACGTTGAAAAGCAAGGGAACTTCTATAAAACCATATGCCCACTTGTTTCTACTAATATAAAATTTTCTGATCCATATAGGCATAAAGAAGTACAAATTAGTAGATTGAGACTTGGTGTTGCCATTACTAATAAAAAACTATTTCAAATGAAAAAGCACCCTAATGGGTTATGTGATACATGTGAGGTTACGGAAAGTATAGAACATATTCTATTGGAGTGTAAAAAGGAAAATATTTCAAATATTCTAAAAGATAAATGTAATAGTTATAAATCAGAATTTAATTTAAAATCTCTGCTTGATGTGGGATGTTTGCAGAGTGCAGTATATAATCTTGTTAAAATCATTAATAAAGGAAAAATACTATAATTATTGTCATAAATATTAGTATCAGATCAAATCTATTACAAACATATAGTTGAACACATTCCTTATGATTAAAATACCAATAAACACAAAATATGTGTGATTAATGGTCATTTCATTATTTCATTGCATTTTCTAATGATATTACATTGTTTCATAGGAAAATGTTTAATGAAATGTTTAATTAAGTATTCTGTCATGTAAATAATTGTTAACATGCATTCTTGTAAATAGATGTATGTTAAAATAAAATGTGTATATAATACATGTATATATATTACACATCTGTGCTGAATTTCTGTTTGCAAATAGCATTACATGTTATTTTAGAAAACTTAAAGAAGTACTGTTAATAACTTTGTAAACATATTTGAAAAGAGCTAAAATAGCCAAAAAAAAGAGCTGATATAGCCAAAAAAGAGCTGATATAGCCAAAAAAGAGCTGAAATAGCCACCAAAAAAAGAAACAAAAGGAGAAAAAGGAAAAAAAAAGGAAAAAAATGTTGTTAAAAAAGAATTACAATAAAAAGAGCCAATGGGCCAAACATAACGGAGATACAATACTTTAATATGTATCAAATCAAATAATATGTATCTATCAAATATTGTTAATATTGTTAATAAGATTGAGGAGAAAACAGTTATTAACATTATACGGAAATGAACTTAATCCGTCAGAAACTTTAAATACGTCTACATCTTATCAGAAACGGAATCAAAGCCAAGAAAAGAAAAAGAAAACTGTTGATAGAAATTATATGAAAATGAACTTAAATCGTCAGAAACTTTAAATACGTCAGCATCTTATCAGAAACGGAATCAAAGACGAGAAAGGAGAAAGAACATTTGTGAGAACATTACAAGAAAATGAACGGAAATACATCAACAACTTTAAAGACGTCAACAGCCTTTGTAGCTATAGGATGTCGTTAAATATTGGATTAATAATAACAACCCTCCAGTTGACATTTTGAACTCTTTCCTAAACGTTTCTTATGCCATAAGAAGTCGCTTTAAAAACCTTCAGAAATGATGAACCCCGCCACTGCTCGTACTATGTCAGTGCCAGTCCCAATCCTGGATGAAGCAGGAGGGCGACGCCAATGATCTTTGTAATCACACAGTGTCGTTAAACTGAAACTACTGCTACTACTCAGAAATGACAGAGGCGTTGCTGGCGTACACGTCTCTGCACTTAACCAGCCACGATTCAACCGCTGTTCTTGTCCGTCTGGATGTCTGTCTGCGTGTATCCGTTGGTCCGTCTGGATGTCTGGATTATTATTATTATTATTATTATTATTATTATTATTATTATTATTATTATTATTATTATTATTATTATTATTATTATTATTATTATTATTATTATTATTATTATTATTATTATTATTATTATTATTATTATTATTATTATTATTATTATTATTATTATTATTATTATTATTATTATTATTATTATTATTATTATTATTATTATTATTATTATTATTATTATTATTATTATTATTATTATTATTATTATTATTAGAGTAGGGTTGGACAGGGCAGGGTAGAGTAGTGTATGGCAGGGTATGGTAGGATAGGGTAGAGTCGGGTAGGATAAGGATTGGGAAGGGTAATATGTCGTGGTAGGGTATGGTAGACTAAGCAAAGTAGTCAGTGCAACTGTATGTCAGGGCCTTCATTTACCTTTTACGATTATGCCGCGATTTCTTGGAAGCCGAGTGATCAGGAAATCACCATAATTATGTATATTATATTGACTATAATTATCTTTTCTATCATTCTTTGCAAACAAATATTATATTTATTGTACACAACATTTATGTACACGTTATGTACTACGCATGCATGTATATATATATATTCACATTAACTATGTATACATATATATAAATGCATACCTGAATATTTATAGCCCTATAGATATCCATATCTACGCCTGCGTGTGAGTGCATGCAATCATAATTATATATATAATGTATTATATATAAAAACATATATATATATATATCATGATAGGTGGGTTGTTGAACAGGTGGTTGCTGCGTTGGCGAGTAAATTAGGAATTGCATCTAGGGTGGAGGGGAGAGCCTACTCCTCCTGATACACGTAGCTGAGGAAGGAACTTTTGATGGTTCGACCTTTCGGCGCCTCTTCATAATAATAAAGTCCTTCACGTCTTGGGATCTATGCAACCGAATTGTAATCAATCAGCAACAAAGGCGGCAACAAGAGAGGGACCGAGGGCTTGGAGCAACACGGACTTCCTTTATCACAGTAATGATGATGATGATGATGATGATGATGATGATGATGATGATGATGATGATGATGATGATGATGATGATGATGATGATGATGATGATGATGATGATGATGATGATGATGATGATGATGATGATGATGATGATGATGATGATGATGATGATGATGATGATGATGATGATGATGATGATGATGATGATGATGATGATGATGATGATGATGATGATGATGATGATGATGATGATGATGATGATGATGATGATGATGATGATGATGATGATGATGATGATGATGATGATGATGATGATGATGATGATGATGATGATGATGATGATGATGATGATGATGATGATGATGATGATGATGATGATGATGATGATGATGATGATGATGATGATGATGATATTATTGTTATTACTACATATTATTTTTATTATTATTATTATTATAAATCATAATTCGTTATTACAGAGCGTCGTTTTATTAATTATTAAAAGACAACCACACAATTGAGGTAGTCACTTAAACACCTCTTTTAACCTCCTTGGCGTTAACCCCGAACGTTACTCGGGCCGGGAATTCTATGCAAAAGCGGTTAACCCCGAGTCACGTTCGGGCTCATACATACATACATACATACATACATACATACATACATACATACATACATACATACATACATACATACATACATACATACATATACATATATAAATACATATATGCCTACAAAATTATATATAATTATACCTACACATGTATATATTTAACACATATGATGTATATGTATATATATATATATGATGATACATACATATTACATACATACATACATACATATACATATATAAATATGATGATATATATATATATATACATAATTATATATAATTATACCTACACATGTATATATTTACAGCACATAGATGTATATGTACATATATATATACATATATATATATACATACATACATACATACATACATACATACATACATACATACATATACATATATAAATACATATATAAATACATAAGTATATATAATTATACCTACACATGTATATATTTACACACATAGATGTATATGTACATATATATACATACATACATACATACATACATACATACATACATACATACATACATACATACATACATATACATATATAAATACATATATACCTACATAATTATATATAATTATACCTACACATGTATATATTTACACACATAGATGTATATGTACATATATATATATACATATATATACATACATACATACATACATAAATACATACATATATCTGTATATATATACATATATATATATGTAAATTTATACATGTATTTGTACATATATACATATGCATATATGTAAATGTATGCATATATGGCTATGCATGTTTACATATACACATATATACATACACATGTATATTCATGCATATACATGCATACGTAAAACAATGCAACGTTTTTGGCTCGTTTTTCTGGGAGAAAATGAAACGCTAAGGAGGCTGTCACTTTCGCAATAACAAACAGATGTGGGCGAGATTCAATATAATCAGTGACCTTTCTCTCATTCTATTTTGAAAGTAACACCTCACTTAATTACTACACTTAGCAATAAGAAAAATATAATGAGGTTAAATGCAAGTCAGCCGTATTCTGGAAGTGCCAGTCCCAAGGGGTGGGAGTACTACGAACGAAACACCAGGTGTCGATCTGTTTTATTGGGGATAAAAGGTTTCAAATGAAGTATTTACGCCAACGGTGAATAAACTTTGAGAACAGAATTAGAGTTAGGCCTATAGGCTATACAAGTTATGGAAGGTTAGATCAGGGTGCTGTAGGTCTTCAGCTTAAACATTTAAAGAGAATATATGAATGAGTAAACAACGCAGAAAACATACACACATACATCACTGCACACATATATAAACCCATGCATACACACATACAAACATATTATACACGCACATACACATATAATATATTATACAGACATACAAGCATACAAAAACACATGCACATATACATACATACACGCAAACGCACATACATACAATACATAAATACGTATTACATACAGACATGCCACACCATCCATCCATCCATCCACACATACATACACACTCGCAGGAACTCATATTTCGTCGGTGTATATATCTGACTGCAGCCTGTATTCTCCGAATGCCTTGTTTATCTATTCGTTGGCATCACTTGCCAAACACATCACTGTCTCTGAGCTTCTTCTCCATCACATCAATCGGATACAGCGGCAGATCATCTGATCCCACACACAGCAACCGGTTGCTGAGTCAAAGGATGCGGCGGCCTACGGAGCATCTCCAGTTGTTGTTGCAATGGGAAGAAGCTATATAAGTGGTTTTGACGATCGCCTTGTAACGCAGAGTGGGCGGGTTCGACACTCCTCTGAGTCATTCGTATACGTATTATGTATGGTTAAGCATGTTCATCTGGGTTAGTATGTGTGCAAGCATGCCATGTTTGTATTCCAAACATTTTGTATGCGTGTAGGTGTTTATGTATACACTGTGAGCCATAAAAAACCGGGCCACTTTATGTTTAGCTATATCTCTGTCATTTCTTTATCGATTTTTACACTTTTTGCATTATTTTAAACAGGAATCAATACTCTAAAGAGCAGAAATAAACATTATCGATTTAGTCCTACATGTATGCTAAACTTGTCTTGCGAAACTGAAGACACTAAAAAACACGTGAGAATCGATAAATGCTGCATTTTTACTACTTAAATGCAAACAATTCTTCAGTGCCTTTATTTGTTTAAAGTTTGTGTTCAAAATGACTTCCTTTTTCACGTACACATTTTGCCAAGCGACGTCGCCACTGATCAATTGCAGTGTCAATAAGATGTTGTTCCAGATCGTTCCAGACGGATACGAGACACTGCCGAAGTTCATCAGTGTTCTGAATGCGCTGTTGGTACACGCGCTGTTCCATAATGGACCAGATGGAATAATCGAGTGGATTTAGGTCAGGCGAATTGGGTGGCCACATCTCTGGCCCTATGAAGTATGGTGCATTGCGAGACAGATACTCAATTGTTTCACGAGCCCGATGCGCCGGAGCTGAATCTTGTTGGAAAATGAACATGTCGCCAGCAATGTGGCGCATTTGTGGCAACAAATGTTGTGCTAGCATCACGTCTCGATAATATTGGCCATTGATTTTGGCTCCCGGGTCAACGAATATAAGCTCTGTGCGACCGAGTTTCGAAATTCCCACGGAAACCATGAGCGACTTGCTGAATGTTGTCCTGGTACGCAACAGACGGTCTGATGAAATCTGTTTCTTTGACACTGAACGAGGCACATAAAGACGATCGTTTTGAGTGTTTGACGGCGCAGCAACTGTAAATAACTTTTCATCAGTGAAGAAAATGAAACCGACATCCGATACTGAGAAACGCTGCAGCAATTGCCTTTTCAGCTTTAGCAATGCGCATGCGCAACTATCTCAACTTTTACTTCCGGGCATGTGCTTCCATCTATCGGCCACCCTCACAAACAAAAGGAATGATGCCGTTTCCGATGTTGCTAGTGTGACGCAAATATTAGAAAATATTCGATTTGTAGATTGTTTGATTATTTAACCGGTGTCGATTAAAATCATCCATTTTCTGCGATTTCTCAAGCCTATCCGCCATGTTTCGCTTTGTTTATGAACGGAGGCTACGGAGCAAAGACCCTAAATATAAATGGCCTTTGGAACGGAGAACTATCACCTATCCCGTCATGCCTTGCGGGAAAAATAAAGCTGAAAAAGCAATTGTCTAGCTCGTACCAAACGAGATTGACGATTAGCGGTGGTCAGTTCCTGAGCCCGTCGTCTTTTTAAGCATTTCAGTTCCAAATCGTTATGAATAATGCGTCTGACCGTCGTTTGTGTAAGATTCAGCTCTCTCGCGATTTGTCTGGTTGAAAGATGTGTTTTAGGCTTGTCTTCCTGGCTCTGAACCAATTCATTGACGGCGGCGATATTATCTTCAGTTCGCGACGATTTTGGCCGACCACTTCCCGCAGCGCGTTCAACTGAACCGGTAGTTCTCAACTTTCGCAGAAAGTCATCTAATGTTTTTCTTTTCCAATTCTTGTTCGGAAACTCCTTAATTAATCGTCTAGAAGAATAATTTTTGCATTCCCGCAGATTTTTAATTAAAATTTTATCCTCAAAACTCAACATTTTAAAATTTTAACTCAAATTTTCAACCATCAACTTTATTTACATTATGCTGCGAAACGGATATGACGTCATCCGCGCAAGTAAATAAGTAAATCGTAGAGATTTAATTTTTCTTTCAAACGACACAAAAACTATAAAAAAATTTAAAATACCGACCGCGATATAGCTAAACATAAAGTGGCCCGGTTTTTTATGGCTCACAGTGTATATATGTATTCATGTCAGGGTTGTAAGTATGTATGTGTGTTTGTATGTTTGTTCGCATGTATGTGTGTGTATTTTATATACAAATGTGCTCGCGTATGTGCATTTTACATACATACATACATACATACGTACGTACTTACATACACTCATGGCCAAAAGTCTGCGACCACCCATTTTAATAAACAAATTGAGATGTTCGTTTTATTTTCTGACAGGTTGACAGACCGCAACCAGTTACAATAGAAATATGTTAAATAATTAAATCAAAAACAAACAAAAAACCAGACAGGTGTGCAGTCAGGTGAGACTTAGGGCAAGCGTTTGTAAAGTACTCGAGGGATAAAGTTCATTGAGATGTTCTACATATTGTGTGAAAAGCCTCAACGCTCTGGTTCCGCAAATGTCCCTTCTGTTTCCGCTGCTATTTTTCTATCCGACCTTCCCATTTCCATCCTCGCCCTGCAGCGTCTCCCCCACCACTCGAATACCTTCCTCTCCCTCGCCTATTCCATGGAAACGGTAATGCGTAGCAGGCAGGTACCAGAGTCTTGGAATTGTACAGTTCCGAGCCGATCAATTCAGATTAATATATCCTGTAATAGGTGTTGAGACGAGAGTTCACTTCTCCAAAAATACATAAATAGCCTATAATGGGAAAGAAACTTGTTATCATCTGTTATCATGTAATCTTACTGCATAATTGTCACCTTAAATTAAATAAATGAATATCTTCTAAACTTAATTCTAAAGCAAATTGTTTTACAATTTCCGGATGATCCGCTTATTTACTTATTGATTTCTTCGGTTGACCAGTTAAATTGCGTATTCGACGAGTAATATAACTTCCATTGAAAGCATTAAAAAGGTGTTTAATCTGAACAGCGTTTAAGTTTTTCCTATCAGTTTCTCATTGACGTATTTAAAACGGTTTTTGGAGCTACATGATGTCAAATGCAACGGCCCTCTATATATAACTTTTTTGCGCGCATTAAAGAGGTGTCTATTCCCAAATGCCGTTTCAATCATTTACATCAGTGTGTGGGTTCACGATACATCTGTTATAAGGGGCGCAATATGGTAAACTACACATTAGGTCAGGTAATTTTATCCAGGTGTTAGGGGGTCTTGGCACCCAGGTGAGTTGAAAGAGCGACCACCGGTGAATCTCACAGTTCCCAGAAAGCGAACAGGTGTTTATAGGAACAACGTTGGTTGAACCTTAGATCAAGTGCATCGCTCTCTATGACCGTCTGAATGTCCTCTTGCCTGTCTCTCTGATTACTTCTCGGTCCCTCTGACCTACAATCTCCGTTCATCTAATCCAATTTTGCCTTACTCCAATCTTACCATCATCTAATTATATATACATATTAAATATAAAAATTATATTATATATAAATTGGGGCGCGGTGGTATAGGGGTATGTTAGGTGCCTTGCAGCTGGAGGGTTGCGGGTTCGAATCCACCTCAAAGTCGCCGCGTAGGGACCCTGGGCAAGTTCTTCACTCGCAATTGCTCATGCGCTTCGGCGTGAAACTCCGATTCAGCGTTCGCGCAGTAGTCGGGAGCGCCTCTGAATGGGCAACCTGGTAGGGGCGCTATAACAAGTGTTCAAATACAATACAATACAATTCAAGATCTTTTCTCTCTTTTAAAAGAACTAACTAATTTGTCGACTCTAGCGTTTCATCCTTATATAACCTCGTCTGACAGTGTTTTAAAGGTGTCTAAAGCGAACGCGCTATCTACGCGTATAATAGCTTCCATTGACTTCCATAAAATTCATTCTATAAATAATTATAGTTCTCACCGTTCCTATGGCATTATATAACGTACCGTACGAAACCAGACCAATCGGTAACAGTGACTTAAGCTTGTATAGTGTGAGATGCCAATTGCCACAGAGAAATTAAAAGAAGGATAGCAATAGGAAAGGAGGCATTCTCAAACAGGAGAGAATTACTGAGAGGAAAACTAAACAGGAATCTGAAGATAAGAATGATAAAGACACTAGTATGGAGTGTGGTGCTGTATGGATCAGAGACATGGACAATGAGAAAAGCGGATATAAGAAGACTGGAAGCTTTCGAAATGTGGACATGGAGAAGAATGGAAAAAATCAGCTGGACAGAACATATAACAAATGAAGAAGTGTTGGGAATAATTGGAGAAGAAAGAGTCCTTATGCCCACAATTAGAGAGAGGCAAAGGAAATGGATCGGGGACACACGCTGAGAGGAGACTCACTACTAAGAACGGTCATTGAAGGAAAAATGGAGGGGAGGAAAACAAGAGGAAGACCAAGACAGATGATGCTGGATTGGATGATGAAAAACGGTTACAGGAAACTGAAAGAAGAGGCCCAACAACGAGGGAGTGGCGAAGTCTGACATTTGAACCTGCCTAAGAGGCAGAGAACCACAAGAAGAAGGGATATGGAGTAGGCTTCCTGCAATGCACAATGCTTTTACAAATTAGAACAGCGCAAACAGGTCAGATCTGCCAACAGGAATACAGTTCTGCAATTTTAGCGAAAAAATCGTTACCTGAAATTGGATTTCGTACGCGGTTGTGATCATCAAGAGCCCAAGCGTAACGATGACAAAAGCTGTTGCCATTCACGATTCACGACAGGTGCGATTTTGAAACGCCTTCCGACCAATAATCGAGTTTATGTCTTTCTAATGAAAGCGTCGATCAAAACGCATCCAATCAATAACGACACCCCTGCACATCGACGTATATTGAGTGGCTAGGGACTTTGCGTTAGACACCTTTAAAACGGTTTCAATTGTTGCTATATAAGTTTAGAATATTCACTCTATCCCAGTTGCGAATCGACCTTTACTTTTGACCTCCTACCTTTTGCAAAGAAATGGAAACGAATTCAAACTATGTTAACTAAAATAATGTCTTCAGTGCTTTTAGAAAAAAATAATCTTATTTTAAAAATCAACCTGGCTTTGGAAATACAAATTAGTGCCTATCAGATTCTTAAATTTCAGGATAGTATTCTTAAATTTTTTTTGTATTTGTGTATGTATGCATGTGTGATGTATCCATAAAAAATTATATGCATCAATTGATTTCTTTGATTCATAAAATTTATTTATCGCCCCTTCAAGATGACTACTTAGAAGTGCTCCCAATTCCATCCCGGGCATAATCGTAAGTTTTCAAATGGCCACAAAACGTATCAGTACATGATCTAGGGAACAGGCGTAGCTCCCGAGGAAGGCCATTCCAAACCCTAGGGCCGACCACAGAGAATGCGCGGTTTTGCATAGCTGCTGTGCGGGCAAACGGAACCACCAGAACCCCATCAGCAGAGCGAAGGGCGCGACTACTCCGAGCCCCAGATACCGGCTGACAGAGGGATTAGGTAGGCTGGTGTATGTATGTATGTATGTATGTATGTATGTAGCCCTAATGTGAATTAGTCGCCTTTTTGCTGCGTCCGTAATGGCAGAGTAGAACATTACATTACTTCAAATAAGGTTATAGGAAACACTAGGCATCTTTTGTAGAAAAGTCTTGTATTGTGTTAATTAGAAAGACAATCAATTGACATACAATTCAAATAAATACCTATCTACCTATGAGTGGCATTATTTATTAAATAATATAATTATGTTTTATGAGCTTATCTGATCCTTCAGACAACTTCAGTCTCGCTTCGATGACATCGCAGTAGAGTTCGTAGAAACTGGTTTCAATGTAGGAGTAGGTTTCGTCGAAGGATATGTATTTCAACGGAGATGAATCTTCTTCTGAAGAGTCGCGGCGAAGACATGTAATCGTAACGATGCTTCGTCTTCCAATCAGTTCTTCCAACGTCGAAGTAGTGGTTGAAAAGGATCGTCACAACAACAGACAAACCGGAATTAGATAAATCCGTATCGCTTGCTTTAAAGTTGCTGTACGAAGACTAATCAATCCTTCGTAAACATCCGCAGTTCAAATCATCCACACGCAGAAACGACGACAACTCAACCGTTCTACGCTTCCAAGTAGACTTATCGAAAGGATCACTCGTTGGCCCTTTTATGCTCAACGGTTACTCCTAAATTCGATTAAAAGTCCGCCACAACGATGCTATCATCTATTACAAGATGCATAGTCATCTAGAACCTCGAAACTGACGATTCATTCACCGAAAACGTCCTTCCAATCGCAGGAACGTCTCCAATCGTTCAACTCGCTTGAACTCCAAATTTCAAGTTCTCTCTCAACGCATTTCTATTCGTTCCTTCATTACGTCGTCACGGTAACGCTTGGATCAATCGTATTACGTCATGGAGCCGTTAACGCTGTTTTAACGGTTCGCTAGGCAGTTAATTACGTATTAATGAAAGCCACTCATGAATTAACTAATGCCACCCGTAATTGACTATCTTATCTTAACCTTAGAAATTAATTAATTAATTAAGTAAACTAACAATAGATTTGATAAGTTATATTTCGCTACAATAAGGCCCCTCTTTTTAAAGACTGTCTACAGGCTTTATCTACCTAACCTTCTTATCAAACTACTTGTTAATTACTTATATTATTATTTAAACTACATGTATAAAACAACAACAACAATGCTACATACCTATTCTATATAAATATTTACGTTCTTACAGGTTTCTATTAAATTATCTACTTCCTATATCAGACCCCTACTGAGATAGTCGGATATTACATTATTACATCCTTTAATGTAATTCACCTTAAAACTATAATTCTGCAGGGCAAGACTCCATCTCATCACCCTTGCATTCTTCATTCTTCCTTCTCTCATGTACTGCAGTCCGCAGTGGTCCGTTTCGATCACAAACTGCTTTCCGAACAAATACCTATCGAATTTCTCAATTCCCCACATAATAGCCAGACACTCTCTTTCCTCCACAGAGTATCGCCTTTCTCTTTCCAACAACTTCCTACTTGCATAAGCGACTGGGTGGTTAATACCATCATAGTTCTGCATCAGAACACACCCAAGTCCTACTCCCGAAGCATCTGTCTGAATAACAAACTCCTTGTTCAAATCAGGTAGCTTCAAAATTGGTGCCTTAGCTAATACTCCCTTTAACTCTTTAAAGGCCTTATCCAATTCTGGATTCCACTCTACTACATTCGGTGACAACTTCTTAGTAAGATCAGACAAAGGCGCCATAAGTTCAGCACAGTGTGGAATAAACTTTCGGTAGTAATTTACTGCCCCCAGAAAGCTTCTCACTTGCTTCTTAGTTTGCGGCCTCGGTCTGTCCACAATCTTGTCAACCAATTCCACCTTAGGACTTATATTGTCGTCTCTAAGTGTGTGTCCACTCAAATCTATTTTCTCATACAGATTAGGATTCTTGTCTACATCACTGTAATCTTTTGTTTGCTCACTATTGTAGAGCTCTAGAATTTCTTCCTCTCTTTTCAGTCCTATCCCTCCATCATGTACTACAGCTGATACAAAGGCAACAGTCTCTGTATCATGTATTTCTTTATGATTGACACTTGACTTCTTGTCAACTTCATCTCCTGTATCATAATCCTTTTTATTTTTGACATTCACTTTGTTCATAAACTTAGGTTCCTTTGCACACGTTTCTTCAATGCGTTCCTGTAATTTTAATATGCAATCATATGCATTCTTTATTTCCTCTCGCAATATCTCAATATCACTAGAAGTTTCTTTGACCTCTATCGTCTCAGCTGATTTAGTAACCATACGCTTTTTATTCCTCTTCCTCGATGACCGTATTCCAGTAACGACCGTTGAATGTACGTCATTTCTTACAATCGGATTATCTGTGACGTCATCTACACCCGTTGACCTATGCCTCTGTGTTTCTAAGTCCGTGTATATTTCACCCCTGTCTCTTTGTATATTCTTCGTTTCATTACAAATGTTCGGTAATGCATCACTCTTCTTATCTTTACTCAGCATGTACTTGATTCCACTGATTTTTCCAATAATCATAGGTTTCACTGGATTATCCATCACTAAGGCTTCCACCTGCCCAGTATAATATTCACTATCAACATCAACATTAGCTGTTGGATAATAACGTGTACTTCCATCTATCAGTGTACACATTGCTTCCTTTCCTGTCAAATCTGACTTGTCTATAAGTGCTCTCTTCACAACACAGCATGTTGCTCCCGAATCATAAATACACTCAACTTCCTTTCCGTTAACTCTAACTGATTTTTCTTCTTCGTTCAGGTTCAATGGATTGCCATCAATTGCTACAATGGCACTCGCCACCCTGTTAATCGATACCGGTACCTCATCCCATATCGGAGTCGTTTGTATATCACTCACTTCTGGTCTCTGTCTTGTATCTTGTTTAAGTATTCCATTTTTCACTTTATACGCGCTATTCTGTACTACTTGTATGGCTGCTGTCGTGTGTTTGACAACACCTTTAAGCTTATTCGGGCAATGACTTGCTTTATGACCTTGACCTCCACACAAATAGCAAACAATCTTATGTTCAACAGATTGTCCTCTTTCTCTGCTATATGCTCTGTTTCCAAACTTATTGAAATTGGTCTCCTCGCCAAATCTAGTTTCAGTTCTACTTCTATTTGTTATGTTAACAACTTTGTCTTTAGTCTCTTCTTCATAACCTCTACTTTGATTCCTGTCCTGAGGAAATCTTACTGTGGGTTTCATTGTCATGTCTCCATGTTTGTAACCATGAGCTTCTATGTAAGATTCAGCATGGGTTAGCATTTCCTTAAGGCTGATCTTTCCTTTCTCCGTGAGGAATGTCTTCAATTCCATGGAACACGTTGAGAAGAACTGATCCCTTAAAATCAAATTCTCCAATCCTTCGTAATCCTTCTCGAATCCTGCCATGGATAACCACTGTTGGATATACCTCCTGAGACGCTCTAAGAACTGGGAACAAGATTCTCCGACCTCGATACGGCTGTCCTTGAACCTCTGCCTATAGCCACCCTCAGTTAATCTGAATCTCTTTAACAATTGCTCTTTTAGACAGTTATAATCTTGTGCTTCTCTGGAAGTTAACCTCTGGTATACTTCCAAAGCTTTTCCCTCGAGATGTCTAGCTAGTGTCAAAGCCCAAATTTCTTGTGGTATCTCATAGGCTTCAACTGTCCTCTCGAATCTTAGCAAATACGCGTCGAGGCAATCTTTATTTTCGTTAAAATTGGGAAACTTAATATCTCTTATTCCTCTTCCGTGATTTCCACTGTTTCCCTCTTCCCTATCAGTTACAAACATACCGTTATGTTCTCCGTTTTGCCTACGATCAGAAACCGCCCTTGCTTCAATCTCTTTGACTTTAATCTCTGCCTCAAGCTTCTTTAACTCAAAATCCATTTGGCGCTTAGCTCGCTCTTCTTCTATTTCCATTTGGCGCTTAGCACGCTCATCCTCTGCTTGCCTCTTAGCTCTCTCTTCTTCTAATTGACGCTTAGATCGTTCCTCTTCCAATAATTCTCTCGCCTTTTTATCTTCTCTTTCTTTGGCTCTCTCTTCTCTCAGTTCAGCTTGTCGTTCTGTCACGAAGCTTTTCAACTCGTCTCCTTCCATCCCCAAGTCTCGACCTACCTGAATTAACTGCTGATAATCAGTAGCCGACATCTTACTTGTTTACTTTATTTCAACTAAGTAATTAATCAAAAGCCTTGCGCTTTATAAAATTCTCAAATCCTACCTAAGATCTGTATGCAACCTCTTAGTTACAATATATAATCTATGTCTATGACGTAACGTTGTGACGTAACGTTAAATGTTCAATGGCTTATTGCACCGTTTCAAATGTTAAGTGTGCGTGCCGTTAAAATTCAAATAAATCGTCTCTAATTTTTACAGAAAGCACAAATCTACAACGCTAGTGCAAGTTAACTAATAGTTTACTTGAGTTAGCAAAGTCTCTCAAAATCCCGGACGCTAGGCATCCATAATGTAGCCCTAATGTGAATTAGTCGCCTTTTTGCTGCGTCCGTAATGGCAGAGTAGAACATTACATTACTTCAAATAAGGTTATAGGAAACACTAGGCATCTTTTGTAGAAAAGTCTTGTATTGTGTTAATTAGAAAGACAATCAATTGACATACAATTCAAATAAATACCTATCTACCTATGAGTGGCATTATTTATTAAATAATATAATTATGTTTTATGAGCTTATCTGATCCTTCAGACAACTTCAGTCTCGCTTCGATGACATCGCAGTAGAGTTCGTAGAAACTGGTTTCAATGTAGGAGTAGGTTTCGTCGATGGATATGTATTTCAACGGAGATGAATCTTCTTCTGAAGAGTCGCGGCGAAGACATGTAATCGTAACGATGCTTCGTCTTCCAATCAGTTCTTCCAACGTCGAAGTAGTGGTTGAAAAGGATCGTCACAACAACAGACAAACCGGAATTAGATAAATCCGTATCGCTTGCTTTAAAGTTGCTGTACGAAGACTAATCAATCCTTCGTAAACATCCGCAGTTCAAATCATCCACACGCAGAAACGACGACAACTCAACCGTTCTACGCTTCCAAGTAGACTTATCGAAAGGATCACTCGTTGGCCCTTTTATGCTCAACGGTTACTCCTAAATTCGATTAAAAGTCCGCCACAACGATGCTATCATCTATTACAAGATGCATAGTCATCTAGAACCTCGAAACTGACGATTCATTCACCGAAAACGTCCTTCCAATCGCAGGAACGTCTCCAATCGTTCAACTCGCTTGAACTCCAAATTTCAAGTTCTCTCTCAACGCATTTCTATTCGTTCCTTCATTACGTCGTCACGGTAACGCTTGGATCAATCGTATTACGTCATGGAGCCGTTAACGCTGTTTTAACGGTTCGCTAGGCAGTTAATTACGTATTAATGAAAGCCACTCATGAATTAACTAATGCCACCCGTAATTGACTATCTTATCTTAACCTTAGAAATTAATTAATTAATTAAGTAAACTAACAATAGATTTGATAAGTTATATTTCGCTACAATGTATGTATGTATGTATGTATGTATGTATGTATGTATGTATGTATGTATGTATGTATGTATGTATGTATGTATGTATGTATGTATGTATGTATGTATGTGTTTATATACGTACGTACGAAGACACTTGGTATAGCAATTGTTGAAGTCCATCACAAATGAATACACTGTTTGAACATCGCGTGAACGGATGGACAGATGGATTGCAGCATACAGTCATTAAAACACACTTTAGCAATAGCTTGGCTTTCATCCATCGCCTGCCTCTGTATCCAGTGTTTCCGTTAGAGTCCAAAAAGAGGACGTACACTTCCGTCCTGACCTAGAATTTTGGAGGTAGCTCTTTGGAATTTTACGCCTAGCCCGAGAAATTTGGACGTTTTGGACATTTTTACGGACGTAAAAACGGCCGTTTGGGCGTTATCGGAAACACTGTCTGTATCATCTTAATTCATCTTCGCTGGATGAGGCCTAGACGAGTCGTGTAAACCCGACAGAGGTAAGTTTAAACAGCGCTATATGTATGTATGTATGTATGTATGTATGTATGTATGTATGTATGTATGTATGTATGTATGTATGTATGTATGTATGTATGTATGTATGTATGTATGCATGTATGTATGTATGTATGTATGTATGTATGTATGTATGAGCACTTGTTATAGCGCTTCTTCAAGATTTCTACTCAGAGGCGCTCCCGCTACAGCGCGGACACTGAATCGGAGTTTCACGCCGAAGCGCATGAGCAATTGCGAGTGAAGGACTTGTCCAGGGTCCCTACGCGGCGGCTTGAGGTGGATTCGAACCCGCAACCCTCCGGCTGCAAGGCACCGAACATACCCCTACACCACCGCGCCTCACAAGAAAATGCCATGTAACGCAGTCTCTTAAATTTAAAGTTACCTTGAACACTAGTGCGAATTATTAAAACAACGCTTCAACTTAGACACCTTTAAAAGCTTGATGTATGAATTATATAAACAAATTTGAAGATGCATTCATGAAATTGTTTAGTAACTACTTATTGAGCAATATTTGTATCGTAGTGCAGCCAGCGTCTTGCAGTGTTCCCGCATTATTTTTGTAGGTCGTTTCATTGGGTCTGAGCACTAAGTAATTTTCACCATTTCATTGAAACATTCGTAATGAAAATTTTTCAAATAGTACTTTAATAGAGCAATAGAATAGGTAAATAAGGTCATATTTTTCTCTATGCGTGTATGGCTACAGTGTATGCCACTGTTTGGCATTGTATACTATTCAATCCGTGGTTCAAAAAGTAACAATTTCATGAATGCGTCTTCAAATGTGATATTACTTTTGTAGGGGTGCGAACATTGGTAAAACATTTCCAAGGGGTGCGGGGCATAAAAGAGGTTGGGAACCTCTGCTGTAGTTGATGAATGTATTATACCATGTGAACGGCGAGAACTCATCAGAACAATTACACACCTCTTTTAAGCGTTGCATTCAACCTATAAGTAAGAGCAGAAGGTTGCCATTTCAGTTTTCTTAGGAGCAATGGTCGTGTATTATTCCATACTAGATGTTTGCCCGTCCTAAGACGGTCGAGTTTATGGCAATTGCACGCTCCACTTAAAATCGCATGATTGGTGGCCCGCGGGCCCATGCAGGGCAATAGACTATCGTGCAGCCCCAATCGACGTTGAATCTACGCGACAGTTTAAAGTCGATAGCCGCGTGACCTACCTACGTCCATTACACGAAAATTTGAATCTACGCGACGGTTTGAACTTCGTCGCAGCGCCGCCTACCGACTTTAATTACACGCAAATTTGAATCTATGCGACGGTTTAAATTTGAATCTCCAGCTCCCCTCCCCTACCTATGCATATCTTTTTCTAACTGTGCTCTCTTTGAAACGGAGCACCCCCTGGCGTCGAATAAAATATACTGAGGAACAAAAGAAATCTTGCGACCTCTAACGGCGACTCCACGCTGGCTGCGCCTGTCTGACCAACCCCACGCGGTATTGATCCTCCCCTCATCATTCAAGCGACATCTAACGGTGATTACTCGCTGACTGTCTCGAGCGACCCTACGTAGCATTCTAGCGTGCTTTCCTCGATCTCCACTGTCTTCCTCCCTCTGTCCCTCTCCGTACTTTCCTGCCGTCCATCCCTGCCGTCCGTACCTCATTTCCTCCCTTCTACGTCCGGCCGTCCCTCCCGTACGTACCTCGCGGCGTTCCTGTGTGGCTGACCTGTCGCTTCCCCTCCCCATCCCATAGACGTCTTAATAGTAGCAAGCTATTATACAGAAGTCCATGCCCATCCCTTTATAGAAATGTCGAAGGACCCACACGTCATGATCTCGCGTTGCTATGACAACGTTTCTAATTATTGCGATGACGTACGTGAAATGGCGTAAGCCATGTTGTCTATGGCAATGAAGGCGAAAACAGCATAACAGGCAAACAGCGTAACACCACGCATGCATCGACCAGTCACGCAGGGACAGAGATCACGCGTTTATATTATTAGAACTGTTCGAAATACTTTAAAATATTTAGCAACTGAGTCTTATAAAGGCATGAGACTCAATACCTCAGTCATCTAGTGTCAAACCTTTTTAATGGTGGGCCAGTGGCAATATTTTCCAGCAAGTGACGGACCAGGGTGCTGAAAGAGCCTGAGCAAAAAAGGGATAGGGTTCTCGGCGGGGACTCGGTGAGCCGTCCCCATAATTTAAAAAAATCTAAATCTTGAACGGTGCATTTTTTTAACATACGAAGTGTCAAATTAAGCTTATAAATTGTAGTTTTGATCTTCATTATCAGTCACGAACATCACAGTAGTTTTTAGGCAAGGCTTTGCGGGCCAGAGAAACATAGTCAGCGGGCCAGAAATGACCCGGGCCCGGCTGTTTGATACTCCTGATCTATTTCATGTTATTAATTAGGTTTGCTGTATTATGTCGTACGAAAAGCTGAAATGTTCAAAGCAATGAAAAATGATCACACATTAACAAATATAATCATCAAGAACGACCTCTGCGTTATTTAGACACCTTTAAAACGCATGACTAGTACGGCATTAATATACCAATTGGCAACTTTGGTGACTTTTTCGTTCGCTTCAATCGCTTGGTACGTTGTTTGAATACGGTTTACATCTATCCTTATGGATTGCTAATAAACGTACTTTTACGAAGTGAAAGACGATTATACAGGATCTTAAAAATAGTAAATATTCAAGCAGCAATTAAGATAGACCGATATCAAACATGCAAAGAGGAAGCTGTAAACGTCCACTAGACACATCGTCTGGTTCCTCGTCTTTTTCAGCGAACTCTTCCTTAAACATATCAATAAACAAATCTCTGGAAGCAGAATCAAAAATCGAGGACGATATCTTTTCTACAGTCTGCGATATCGCGTCTGAATTTTCAAATGGAACTGACAGCGAGGAAACTGATGGGTCTAGCGATATAGGTCGTTGCGTTTCCAGTTCAGAATTAAATCCTCGGAAGGTAAACGATACACAAGACATGCTTCACGAATCCGACGAAGTCCAATTCCGAAGGTCTCACTCCGTGGACAGCAGTCAGTCCAAACTAACAAAGGAGTTGACAAAAGAGGTTTTCCTAAAGACGACGCCAGCATTGCCGAATCGACATCATTTAAATGAAATTCATCAGAGCAAGAAGGAAGTTGGTAAGAAGAAACACCAGCATTCTAAAAAGAAAATGAAATTTAGAAGTGATGTTAATTCTAAAAATGCTGTTGATGTTAATAGTAGAAGTGATCATAAGAGTGTCACTCATGAGAATGAGAATGTTCTAAAGAATGTTCATGAGAGTGATCTTGAGATTGAGAAAAAAAATGATCTTGATGATGTTAATCGTGGAGGTGTTTCTGAGGATGAGATTGATCAAAATCTTAGTTCATCTGGTGTGACGGATGCTATTGATATAGAAAATGTTTCAGTAGTTAAGGATGTTTTAACTAATCATTCGAAACCTGAATCAAATGTTACACTTGATAGTTTGGGCCCTAGGTCAAAGGAGACAAATTCCAAAGATGCAACCTTAGCGGAAGAACAGTCACTGAAAAGTCAGAACAGATTGTCTGTCCATGGTATGCCTGAAATAACTGTTGAATCAAATACAATGTTAGAGCATAAAGCTAAAATAGAAACAAAAAATGCTTCTAAACTTGTTGAAAATGTCTTAGTAGATAAGAATGTAGATAAGAATGTTTTAACTAGTCAATCAAAACTTGAATCAAATGTGGATTCTAGACCAAAGGAAGCAAAACCCAAAAATGTAGCCATAACGGAAGAACAGACACTGAGAGGTCAGAACAGATTGTCTCTTCATGGTATGCCTGAAATTACTGGTGATTCCAATACACTGTTAGAACATAAAACTCAAATAAACGCAAATAATGCTTATAAACATGTGGATAGGAAGGTAAACAGTAGGCAGGAACGGTCAAAAAACATACCTTTAGAGAAGGGTCAAACCCGCCCTCCATTGACAGAAGAACAGAAAATTAGATTTCAAAACAACTTGTCTAGGACAGTTTTTGTTGCTAGTGAAGCAAATATGTTACACAAAATTTTCCGCACTAAACCTGTACAGTTATTTAAAGAAATTGCTGCACAAGCAGGAGGAGACGTCATTCAAACAGTACGTACAGACAAAGGTCTGCGAATACTTGCTCAAAATGAGGCTCAGAAAAATAAACTTTTAAAATTAACAAACCTCTGTGGTTCAAATGTAACAGTTAGTTTACCCTATTCCATATCAAACCCTCGTCATTCTCTCCCAGTTCAAAAGGAAGTTGCATTTCTGGTAAAAGGGGTGGTACATGGAATTGAGGAGACTGAAGAGAATCTGTCCGAGTTAGCCAAGGCCATTGGAGCTGTTCAACTCAAAAGGATAGGAAATCCCGACACTAGTAAAACAACGTTAATCACATTCTCACAAGGAATGGACTTACCGCCTTTCATTCAGGCCTTTGGCCGAAGATTTAAAGTTCATAATTACGTGCCAAGGCCAATGAGATGTGATTATTGTCAACTTTTTGGTCATATCAGATTATATTGCCCGAATTCTGTAATCTGCAGTCGTTGCAGTGAAAATCATTTCTTTAAGGATTGTCCCAATCAAGACATCAAGAAATGCATAAATTGCCATGGGAATCATAGCGCTGCTCATAAAGGATGCCCTGAATATATTAAGATCCAGAAAATTTTAGAAATCAGGTGTTTTCAAAAAGTATCTTATGCAGAGGCAGTCAAAAAATATGGTGAGCAAGAGCAGACCTTGTTAAAGGATACAGTCAGACAAACTATGCCAGTGACAGTCACGTCGAATGACAGTGATAATAGTTCTGTCAATAAGTTTGTAGAAAACAATAAACCAGTCCATACAAATGGTCAAAATACTAAAGAACAGGACCAGACCTTGTTAAAGGATATAATCAGACAAACTATGCCAGTGACAGTCACGTCAAATGACAGTGATAATAGTTCTGTCAATAAGTTTGTAGAAAACAATAAACCAGTCTATACAAATGGTCAAAATACTAAAGAATTTTTAAATTTCGATTACAATAATTACAAAGCAATAAATGTGGTCCAAACAAAGAAAACCAATATTGAGGATTATGATGATCTGTCGTGTAAACTTATGACATTTGTTCTGGGTGTTCTAGCATCAATCGACAAGTCAAAAAACAGAGATGAAGCCAAAGATATTATTTCTGATGTGGCTTCGGATTTCCTTTTTGAAGGCGAAATCCAGTTCAGATGGAAAAAGACGAAATAATAATAAACACTTTTAAATGTACATTGTTTCTTTATGATGGCTATTGTAATCGCACATTGGAATGTACGAGGCATTAGAGCAAATCTCTATCAGCTTAAAAACTATTTAAATCAATCAAAACATTTACCAGATATTTTATGTCTGCAAGAAACATTTTTAAAAGAAAAAAATCAAACACCTGCATTTGACAATTATAATATCATTAGAAAAGATAATACTAAGCACAGTAGGGGGGGACTAGCCACCATGATTAAAACTGGCATTAGTTTCACATTATTAGACATTGATCAGATAAATAATGTCGAAATTTTGGGTATAAAAATTAAAACTGAAAATGGTCATTTGGAAATTATAAACACTTATATTACTCCAGAAAATAAAATAGCTAAAACCGAAATTGAAAAGATTTTTCCACATAAAAGAGCAATAATTCTAGGAGACTTAAATGCTCATTGCAAAAGCTGGGGATGCACAAATACCAACGAAAGAGGTCAGATTTTAGAAGAAATTCTTAATGATAAACAATTGACTGTTTTAAACACTGGTCAGCCCACACGTATACCTCCTATAAATTCAAAAAATCGTTCAGTCATAGACTTGTCTATTGTAACAAAAGAATTAGCCTTAAACTGCAAACACTATGTTACTAATAATAGCATGGGTTCAGATCACTACTTGTGTAACATTATTGTTAATGAAGAGGTCAAAATAGAACCTAACATGAGCATGCAGCTGTGGAATTTGAAGAAGGCCGACTGGAAAGAATTTAAGAAAAATAGTCAATTTTATGTAACTGATGGTCTAATCGATGAAAACAATAATGATACTTTTCAAAACATTGTTGAATCTCTCACATCATTAGCTAATGAAAAATTACCTTGTAAGAAAAGGAATCATAATAATAGCAATCAAGAGAGGAAGAAACATAGACCCAATCCATTCTGGAATAACAAGTGCACCGAAGCCATCTTTAATAGAAATAAAGCTAGAAATAAGGCCATTAAATCAAAGGAGTTGAAAGATTATGTAGAATATAAACATCAGGAGGCAGTAGTAAGGGTGACTTTAAAATCCGAAGCAAAAGCTAGTTGGGAAAACTACTGCTCTGAATTGACTGATCAGACAAAATTGGGAGTAGTATGGGACATGGCTCGACGCATGAATTGCATAGCACCTTACAAATCCATCCCAACTTTAAATTCTAATGGGATAATTGCAGAAAATAACTTAGAAAAATCTAACTTATTAGCGCAAATGTATGCAGAAACAAGTAGTAACAAAAATTATAATCCAAAATTTGTAGAGTATTTAAAATGTGTCAAAAATGAACACAACGTTGCTCCCTTAGAAAACTTACCAGATTTAGAAGATACTGAGGCTCTTAACGTAAATTTTTCACTCAAAGAATTGAAAGATGCCATTTCTAATTCTAAATGTTGCAAATCGCCAGGTGATGATAAAATCCCATATGAATTTCTTAAACATTTACACAGACATGCTCTTACTGTATTGTTAGCTTTTTACAATAAGATCTGGACAGAAAGTAAATTACCGGATGATTGGCATCATGCAATCATCTTGCCACTTCTCAAGCCAAATAAAAATGCTGCTAGTCCTGATTCATATAGACCAATATCACTGACTTCAACCATTTGTAAAGTCATGGAGAGACTCGTAACAAATAGATTACAGTGGTATGTGGAGAAAAATAATCTGCTTTCAAAAAATCAGTCAGGATTCAGAAAACACAAAAGTACCATTGACCAAATTCTTAAATTGCAAGATAACATTTTCAAAAAACTAAAGAATAAAGAAGACGTATTGGCTATCTTTATTGATTTTGAGCGTGCATATGACATGCTTCATATTCCTACACTGTTGAAAAAGCTACTAAATATGGGAATAATTGGAAAAACTTATCATTGGATAGTAAACTTTTTATCCAACAGAACATTTCAAGTCAAAATTGGAACTTCCTTATCTGACAAATACTCCTTAGAAAATGGTACACCTCAGGGAGCCGTTATATCAAGCTTATTATTTCTTATTATGATTAATGATATACCCCAAGGGTTGGATGGGGTAGAGATGACTTTGTTTGCTGATGACAGCTCCATCTATGCAGGCCACCGAAATCATAATAAATTACAAAACAGAATCCAGTTGTCCTTAAATGCAATAGACAAATGGTGTAATAAGAATGGTTTTAAAATATCAATCAGTAAAACAGTAGGGGTTTTGTTTACTAAGAAACGTAAAATATCAAATGTTAAGATAAAAGTTGGAAATGAGCCCATTAAAATTGAAAAAACAGCTAAGTTCCTTGGGGTAATATTTGATCATAGACTATCATGGAAACCTCATATAGAATATGTGATAACTAAGTGTAAAAATCGCATGAACCTTATGAGAGCAGTATCTGGTAACCATTGGGGAGCTTCAAAGAAAGCCCTACTTCATATTTATAGGGCACTTATCAGATCAGTCATTGATTATGGTGATGCAGCTTATTCTTCAGCCCCTCAGTCATATCTAGATAAGTTATCCTCTATTCAAACAGAGGCATTACGATTATGTTGTGGTGCTGCCAAAGGTACTCCGGCAACAGCACTTCAAAATGAGTGTGGTGAAATGCCACTACAAATAAGAAGATTGCAAAATTCCCTTAAACTGGGTACAAAAATTTTGGGAAGTCCGGATCATCCAGTCAAAAGTGCTTGTCAACCACATTGGACAAATGAATTCAGAACATTTAGTCATAAGGACGAATCCACTTACACACGAATTCAAGATTTTTTCTCTTCTCTTGACCTCCCTTTTCAGGCTCCCACATTTCCTACAACTCCTCCTTGGCTAAATAATGACATTGAAGTCGATATTAGTCTTCATAAATCAATAAGTAAGAAAAATGACAATCCTGAACTTCTCCGTCTTATCTCCTTGGATCACATGAGCAGATATAAAACATGCACACATATATTCACTGATGGCTCTAAGGCTGGGGATTTGGTCGCAGCTGCTTACATAATCCCTATCCTAAATTTAGATAAGCAAATCCGTCTCTGCAATAGCTCTAGTATATATGCCGCCGAATTAACTGCTATTAAGGAAGTCTTTTGTTGGATATCAGAGAATGAAAGTCAAGAACTTAACCATTTTGCTATTTTTTCTGACTCTTTAAGTGTTCTTATGTCTTTTAGAAATTCATTGTCAAGCTCCAGACCAAACCTTTTACAAGAAACATTAAGAGCATTTAATAAAATTAAGATAAGCAAAGTACATTTGATTTGGATCCCTAGTCATGTAAATATATTAGGTAATGAAAAAGTTGATGCTTTAGCAAAACAATCACTCAGTTTGCCCATTATTAATTCAACAAGTTATCTAGAATTGCAAGAAGTCTTTTCAATTATAAAATCGCATGTGGTAAACGAATGGCAGAAGAAATATGATAGTGATTCTAAGGGTCAACATTATAAGTTAATATGTCCTGTGGTGGACACAAACATCAAATTTGTCGACTTTAATAGAAAGAAGGAGGTTCAGATTTCAAGATTAAGATTAGGAAAAGTAAATCTAAATGAAAGACTTCTTCTTATGAAGAAGCTTGAAAGTGGTCTTTGTAATTTATGTAAAGTCACAGAAAACATAAACCATTTATTATTAATTTGTAGAAAGGAAAATATTTCTAACATATTAAGAGATGTATGTGTCTTATATAAAGTAGATTTTAACATTAAGAATTTGCTTGATATAGGTTGCATACAAAGTGAGGTTTATAGGCTTATAAGTCTTATTTATAAAGGAAAAGTTGTGTAAATGTTATCATTTGTAAACTCTTGCAAGAGTTTCATTTGTGTATGAAATCAGTTAATTAAATATGCATTATGGTATAGGCTAGGAAAGTCTTGTTTTATTTTTTAATGTGTGTTACTCTTTATATAATATTGTTACATGTTCTCATTGATTATATGTGTCAAGAATCTCATGCTCCGGTTGATAACATTATAAATTGTCCTCAAAGATTAAAAAATTTTAGACAAAGGAGATTATGATTCTCATTTCAGAACACCGTTGTCAAATATGCTGAAATCTGTAATAAAAAAGATTTCAATTTTACACTTGTATGTTAAAACTGATGCTAAGTGTTTGTTTGATAACATCTGATGTCGTAATCATAATATAAATATGACGTGATGTTTCTTATGGTCTTTGATCTATGATAATGCTCAGGTTGTAAACTTTTGCTGGATATGCTATAACAAATACATGCTGTGGATATGTTAGAGTCCTGTTATAAATATTTGCATATATTATGATAGTATTGTGTTATTGAAATGATCAAATACTTCCGTAAAATGTACCAAAAAATTATAAATTTCATGTCTTACTTACATTTGTAACAAATATCATTCAAGCTATGTTAATCAAATGAAATGTAATAGATTGAAAATATCTGGTGATTTTTCGGTTCTCTTTTATTATCAACGCAGTAACATGATAAATTATAAAGAATTGTCATATTCAATGTTTGAATATATTTCTATAATAATACTTGATTTTTACTGATTGAGAACTTCTTGAAAATTCAGAAGTGGAATAAGAGCGTCATATTAAAATTTTGTGTATTATAAATTTGTAAAATATATAATAATTATTGTTATTGAAATAAATAGATTAAGAAGTAAATGTACATTAGGAATGGTGATTAAGAATTAATTTTAAGAATCATTTCTTGCTACTACATAATATTATTGTTGAATTCGCATACGATACCACATTGCATGTATCAAAGACGTTATGAACAATTTTTTTTATGTCGTTAAACAATGAACATTAATGCCATGTTAAGGTTATGTTTGGACAGTCTTAAATGGTGTCTTTTGGACGCTATGAATTCATTTTCAATGCACTGTATATGTTTACATTGTCGTCGACGGCCTTTGATGTCATATGACGACGTTAAATCTTGGAGTAAATAAATAAAATTTGTCCTCATGTAGGATTTAGATTTGTTATCGGTCTTCTTTTGTGCCATGCGAACGGTGACAAATGTTCGAAATATTTACACACCTCTTTTTGTTGTGATACTCGCACTATTAATGAGAGCGGCAGAAAAGCATCACAGTTCATGACTGCTATTAGTAGATAGCGTGTAAGTTTGAAAGATGAGAAGAGAATTGTTCAGAAGAATTTCTGTCGAAGGCAACAGCATTTGTTGTCATTAGCTGTCGTTAAACTCTGGATCCATCCACCCTATCTGTAACTCTGTCACTTTTAGTAATCTGACAGTGCCAGTGCCAAGCCTGGATAAAGGAGGAGGGAGATGCTAATGATCTTCGTTCTCACACACAATCGTTAAACTGAAACTACTACTATACCCTTCCTGTGAACTATGCCACTGAACGTCCGTGCCTTAGTGCACACCAGGCAGTGCCAGTCCCAAGCCTGGATGAAGGAGGAGGAGGGTGACGCTAGTGATCTTTGTAATCACACCGTATCGCAAATCGGAAACTACTGAAATACCTTTGTTATGACAAAGTATCGTTAAACAGCAACTAACCTTCGATACTGCCTTTAGTTTATAAACTAAATTATGCCATGTAAACGGTGAGAACTGAGCAGAAGAATTACACACCTTTTTAAAGTGTTATTTTCACGCTATAAGTATGAGCAGAAGAGTTGCCGTTTCAGTTTTTTTTCGTTGGCGGTAATTGTGTAGGCCTACTATAACACATGAGAACTGTTGAAATATTTTAAAATATTGACAAACTGACTATTATAAAGGCATGAGACTCAATACCTCAGTCATCTAGTGTCAAACGTTTTTAATGGTGGGCCATTGGCAATATTTTCCAGCAAGTGGCGGGCCAGGGTGCTGAAGGAGCCTATGAGCAAAATGGGGGAAAGGGTTCTGTTAGGGCACTCGGTGAGCCTTCCCCAGAATTTTTTCGTAAAACTAAATCTTGAATGGTGCATTTTTAACATACGAAGTGTCAAATTAAGATTATAAAATCGTGGTTTTGATCTTCATTGTCAGTCACGAACATCACAGTAGTTTTTTTACAAGGCTTTGAGGGCCAGAAAAAACATCGTCGGCGGGCCAGAAATGCTCTTTGGCACTGCTGATCTATTTCATGTTATTAATTAGGTTTGCTGTATTATGTCGTACGAAAGCTGAAAATGTTCAAAGCAATGAAAAATGATAACACATTAACAAATACAATCATCAAGAACGACCTCTATTCGTTATTTAGACACCTTTAAAACGCATAAATAATACTACATTTATACGTCATACTGCGGTGTCCTCAGTATTATGATTAGTCTTAAATTCTGCCATGCGAAATGTTAAGGAATGTTCCAAATATTTGCACACCACTTTTAATTTTGATATTCTCCGTATAACTCAGAGCAGCAGAAAAGCGTATTTACTATGCATCACTGATGTTCATGCATAGCCTATAAGATTGTATTACGCCAACTGAATGATGAGCGCGTTACAAATTTATTTAATAATAATAATAATAATAATAATAATAATAATAATAATAATAATAATGAGAAGAGAACTGTTCAAAACAATTTCTGTCGACGGCAACAGGCTTTGTTGTTATAAGCTGTCGTTAAACTGTGGATCCACTACACTGGGGGAACTCCGCCACTGCTCGAACTCTGGCAGGTGCCTGTGCCAAGCCTGGATAAAGGAGGAGACGAACGCTAATGATCTTCGTTCTCACACACAGTCGTTAAACTGAAACTACTACTACATCCTTCCTGTGAGCTTTGCCACTGCACTTCCGTGCGTTAGTGCCAGGCAGTGCCAGACCCAAGCCTGGATGAAGGAGGAGGGCGACGCTAGTGAGCTTTGTAATCACACAGTATCGCTGTATGGAAACTACTAGCATACCCTACCTGTGGTAGTGCCAGTCCCAAGCGTAGAGAAAATGGGAGGGCAAAACAGACCATCTTGGCTATGACAAAGTGCCGATAAACGGCATCTAACCTGTGACACTGCCTCTTATTCATGAATTGTATTATGCCATACGACTGGTGAGAACTGTTCAAAATAATTAAACACCTCTTTCAAGTGTGTTGTTAACCATTTAAGTAAAATCAGATGAGCGGCTCTTTATAATTGTCTGCGTTAGTTGTTTAACCTATAAGTAGAAGTGGTACTGTTTTATGCTATACGAACGATGATATCTGTTCAAAATAATTTTAAATAATATCACCAGACATTATAATTGGCATGTGGCTCAGTGTCTCATTCATCTACTTCATATTTGTAATCAGATTAGCTGCATTATTTCATATGAAACGGTGAAAATGTTCAAAACAATTAAAGTAATAGTACTCCAGTCTATTCTTAATGCAGCTGCTCGGCTTATAGGCGCCATTCCAAAGTTTGCCCATAATATTATCTCAGGCTATATTCGGGATACCCTTCAATGGCTCCCTATCCAACAGCGGGTACACTTCAAAATCCTTTCCCTCATGCGTAACTGCCTTGTTGGGGTGACCCCATCCTACCTGAGGTCTTTTTCACCTTTGTCTCCTCCTTACCTGCGAGGGCCTCTTTGCGATCTACGACCCGTGGCCTTATGGTTGTCCCTCGCATGCGCTCTGCTACGGCCCACTCTAGGTGCTTTGCCCGTGTTGGCCCATCAGCTTGGAACTCTCTTCCCCAGTCTCTTCGCCTTGAGTTACTAGTCCTCTCTCCTTCCCAGTTCCGTAGACGCCTTAAGACTTTCCTGTACCCTGACGCAGGCACTGACGCAGGTCGAGGGCGCTGCTGATTTCTGAGCGGCGCTATACAAATGTTCGATTACAAGTACAATTACATTAACAAACGGGCCAACAATAACCCAGAACGCCCTCTATTCGTTGTTTAGACACCTTTAAAACGTTTGACTAGCGCGAAATTTATACGTCATTCGTCAACTTTGTACTCAGTAGAATAAACTTATATTGTGCTATGCGAACGGTGAGAGCTATTCAAAATTTTACACACCTCTTTTAGCTCTGCTATACGCCCTATAAATAGGAGCTCTTATCGTGGTGATTTTAATGATCGCGGAGTTCGAACAAGAGGACCGTAACTGATTTCTTTAAATTTTGAGTTAGTACCATAGTCGGCATTGTATTACAACGCCACATATTTGTACAAAGCGAAAGAAAGAGGCGCAGATAAGCTGTCGGTTGGGTTCTAATTAAATACCACCTTCAGGCTAGTACCGGGTATGCTTACTAAGGCAGCCGTATTATCACATACGGTCCTCTTGGCGGACAAAAAGAAGGAAATTTGCATTGGTTTTTCCATCATTAGTAAAAGCTGCTGGGAACATATACCCCGCCACCATAACCCTGGTTTCAGCGTCCATGGAACTATCACATTTAAAGGTTCATTTCTTATAATTGCAGTTAAGGTTTCTTTCTAAGCATCGCGAACACTAGGTGACTAGGCAAATCATAGTTAAAAAGGTCGTATCCGCATTTTTGGCATTTTATTAAAAATATTTTCTTTAATTTATCTGGGAATGGACATTTTGCAGGTATGATCCTGTTGATAGGCACCACAGCTGCATAGAATGTATATAATGTAATAGATATTTAATTATTAGATTATATATGTATAAATGTATGTACACCAAAGTGCGGATATGCAATTGGTTGAATAAAGGATATACTTACTTACTTACATAAAAATTATTATATATGCATTTGGTGGTAAATGTTCAATATATTTGCACACCTCTTTTAACTTTGTTATTCGCCCTATAAGTGAGAGCAGCGGTTTGGCCTTCTTATTAGTAGACTTCTAGTCTCACTGAATGTAGTCCTGTATTACGCCAATTGAAAGATGAAAAGAAATCTACTATATTGATCCGAAAATCGGTTTGCACCGAATTTTGCTCTATACCGATTAATCGGAATTGTTGCATCCCAGGACTACCGATCCAAATACCAAAAGAAGTAATATTTTTGACTAAAACAATTCTTTTTTCATTGATACAAATATAGTAACGTGTTTTGGCGACCTCCTGCGGTAATCTTTAATCAATACAATTAAAAATAATGAAAATTGTGACTTGACGCATCGACTTTATGGCAGACAGTCAGATTTTTTCCTTAATCCACGTATTTTCATATGTTAATTTATTTGAAATAGTCCAGTGCAAAAACTCTCGTTTGAACAACATCTCTTTGGTTTATCTTTAATTATTATATCTTTACAAATGGAAATAAATATTTCCGATTAATCGGATAGAATCCGCATTCGGCAGGCCAAATATCCGGTTACTATCCCGATTCGGAAATCGGCAAAAAAATTGTAGTGCCAGTCCCAAGCCTCGTTAAAGGAGGAGGACGACGCTTATGATCTTTGTTACCATACAGTGTCGTTAAACTGAAACTACTACTCTGTCGACGGCTACGGCCTTTGCTGTCATAAGTGGTCGTTAAACTGTTAATCCTTCCATCAATCCCTGTTATTTCAAAAGTTTGTATTATTTGAGAAAGGATCAAGATAATTTTTCCTGACGTCATTTTACCATAAATTGTCGTTAATTTCTGTATTCTATACTTACATAATATTACAGACACCGCATCATATAAATAGTAATAAATTATTATAGAGAAAATTACGTGCGTAAATACTGATATCTTAGACACCTTTTAAACGGTATTTGAATTGATATAAAAGCCAAACACAATATATCTATACTAAATTTGTGGAGGCTATAGTCACAATAAGGAAAACTATTAACGTTTTTGAAGAGAACTTAGACACCGTTTTAAAGGAGATCTCGCCCGGGCAGAATATAAATTATTTAGAGATTTCTGCTCCACCTGTGCCCCCATAGCCAACTCAGCTATGATGAGTACACTGACCGTACACAGTCAGCGGGAAGATGAGCCGGCGAAGGAGAGGACTGGCCACCCGTTCTCATATGCCGAGGCTAAGAAAATGAAGTCGCTAACACTCCATAGGCATGGCTGACTCTCAGGCTATAGACTAATATACTTCTAATACAAGGAGTCACGTTGACTGTTGCCATAATATATTGTATAAACTCAAGGTCATTGTTTAATTAGAGTCAGAGTTGGATTTAGCGTAAGGAAGACTTTGAATGCGCTGTGGCAGCCAGAAGACGTTGTCAAACATTGCATTAACAATAATATTACCAACGCAATTTAATAATAATAAAGACTAATAACTGCTAACAATAGAATAAATAAGCTTACTACTATTATACGATTAATAATAACAAAAACAAGCAGCAAATAGTGCTATACTAAACACCCTTAAAACGTTTGTTACTGAAGCTATATATATAGCTGAACTGCTGTTATTCTGCAATTTAGGTAGCCACAAGACGTTGTCAAACATTGCATTGATATTAATATTACCAATAAATTTTAACAATAAGAGCTAGTTGGGTAAAATGTCCCGTCTGTAGAAAATACAATGTTCCGCCTCTTTAGGGGAACCTATTTTATTTATTGTAGCCGTTGTTGTCGATTCTAAATAATGCAGCGTAAAAATACTGATCCTAATTATAATTATTATAATATTATGTTATATTATTATATTATAATTATTATAATCCCAATAAAATAGGAAAAGTCAGAATTGCATGCAGAGATGTCGTTAGACTGTTGAAATCTATAAAACTATCTTTAAAGTCGATAACCATATAAACTGCTGATTAATTTAGACACCTTTTTAACTGAATTAATTTAACGGTAAATATAAACCGCCGCCGCACATTTTTGCATTTGAAGGGAACACTAGAGTGACGTTATCGGCCATGGTAGCCACAAGATGTCGTTAAACACGAAACTCCGCCACTGCTGTAGGGACCTAATGTGATGGTGCCAGTCCAAAGCCTGGATTAAAGAGGAGGGCGACGCTTATCGCTTGTTATGACACATGACACAGCGTCGTTAAAAAAAGTAAACTTCCCTTTAAGTTAAACGCAACACAAGATACTATTACAAAACTTCATGTGCTGTGTAAATTAAATGCAAGAAAATTTCAATAATCGATGTTAACGGCGTCTGATGTTCTAAGATGTTGTCAAACGGTCCGATCAGATCCTGTGAGTATTGTAATGCTCCTTTAACATAACATAACATAACAAGGGTCTTAAGTGGTTCAGAAGACGTTTAGTCTGTGTTAGAACCACTGCTATTAACCTGGAACATGATTAATAGCCACATTTTCCTAGCTTCTTCTTAAAAGCTGTGATAGTGTCCACTGAGACGTAGGCTACAGTAGTATCATCCAAACTTTTCCACAAATCTACAACTCTTGCACTGAAGAATTTCTGTCCCTTTTGGTTTCTTAAATAATTTATACCTATGTGAGGCTATGTCCCCGAGTTGCCTTGTTTGGTGATAATTCAAAAAACTTCACCTTCTGCATTCAAAAAACTTCTCCTTCTTTAAACCTGCAGCCACGGCCCACGAGAAGTTATAACTGCGCCAGTGCCCGTAATCTGGTAGTGCCAGTGACAGGCCTGGATGAAGGAGGAGGGCGACGCTAATGATCTTCGTTAACAATCGGTTGCGTTGAAAGGGAAAAACGTAGGGCCCGTCCGGGATTTGAACCCGGGACCTCTCGCACCCAAAGCGAGAATCATACCCCTAGACCAACGGGCCTTGACGATAACGGTGTCCAATCTATTTAACTAATTCTAAGGTACATTCACGCGCAATTCCTATTTTTTTTAAAATTCACTATCCAACGTTATTCTTTTACTGGTATAGATGCTACAAAGCGCGATATCAATTGTGTGTAGTTCGTATTGTTCATTATTATAATCTGGTTTTATCACATTGTCATGTTTGACCACCTAGCGAATATCTAGGTTCCTATTTCATATGACCTAGTTTTTATTTTTGCATTATTAAATTTAAAACATAAACTTTTTGCTTACTTTCGAATACTAAGAAAATGTAAAAAACTCAGTCGTTCCCAATGCCTTCATTAATAATTAGCCCGATTGGGAAATAATTAAGCAGTCAGTACCTAATTAGGGTTAAATATTGCAAAGGGGCCGTCCATAAATGACGTCACGCACCTAGGGGAGGGGGGTCGGAAATTTGTGACGATGTGTGACATGGGGGTGGGGGGTCTGAGTAGTGTGACGTCACACCAGGTCTATGTTATTAAATTTAACAATTAACAACAATTTAATTTTAATAACAACAGCACTAATTTTGAGGATTAAATTTTAATTATTTTTTAATTATTTTAATATATACGGGCACCATTATTAATAATTTTCTAATTATTTCAATATTTGGTCACCGTTAGAATTTAAAATATTCATGCTTTTCGCTATTTGTTCCATGAAAGAGCATTTTGCTTCGCCATGGAAATTGGTTTTAGGGGGTCTGAGCTTTGTGACGTCATTTTCAGAGGGGTCTTACTTTTTGTGACGAAGTGTGACGAGGGGGGAGGGGGGTTAAAAATAGGCCAAAATAGCGTGACGTCATTTATGGACGGCCCAAAACCGATACTACATGTTCGCCTAAATATTTTTCAGTCGGCCTAACTCTGGTCTAAACTCTAAATCCTGGGGTGGCGGAGGGGTAAACTGATTATGTACGTACGCATAGGGAACGGGGTGGGGGGATGTAAACCTCGATAATACTAGCTGTGTCTATATTGGCCTTCCTTCAAATAAGTCACAGTTCAGCTATAAGACAATTAATAATAATCAGTGACAATTTATATGGCGCCGTAACACAGCCATGCCATTACAAGGGCGCAATTATTTAGTATGGGGGTCTACTGATAATGTACGTACGCATAAGGAATTAATTAGTAATTAGTATAAGGAGAAAGATGTATGATTGTTGGAGAGGTACACCAGTCACGCTATCTCTGACTGCTATCAACTATCATGCAGCAGATCTGCATGAGGCCCACAGTTTGGCCGCCTGCCCCACGTAGGCGCATTACGCATCCTTCAATCTGGCCTATACTGTCACTCATTGGCCCAAGACTTTCGCTCTATAGGATTCGGAGTGAATGCGAAGTGTACGTACGCAGGTGTGGGTGCAAATAGTACATGTGCGTACAGGGGGAGGGGATCAGTTTTTTCCGGTTTTCTGCGTATGTACTAAATGGATGGCCCCTTTCTTGGGAGCTGTAGTTTTAGAGATTACGACAACGGTGACGTTTTTTCCATGAATAATAACAACAACAACAATAATAGCTTTAATAATACTAATAATAAAACTCCTTGTGGGACGCGGTGGTGTAACGGTATATGTTCTGTGCCTTGTAACCGGAGGGTCGCAGATTCGAATCTACCTGAAGCCACTGCATAGTGACCCTGGACAAGTTTCTCACCCACAATTATTGTCTGCGAGGAAGGCAACGGGAAACACCTCACTCATCTCATCCCCGGGTGACATAAAAGCCAGTGGATCTGCATACAATATAGGCCTACTCTGATGCGCTTAATTGCTATCTAGGGATTAAACGTAAAATCTAATTATTTATAGAATCCTGAAAATTGTTTTAAAGGTGTCTAATTACAACATCTCCCTACCTGACAATAATAGTGATAGCTAAGGGTGTAATTCCACAAATGGATTGTTATTGTGGAATGATCGTTATTATTATTATTATTATTATTATTATTATTATTATTATTATTATTATTATTATTATTATTATTATTATTATCATCATCATCATCATCATCATCATCATCATCACCACCACCACCACCACCACCACCACCACCACCACCACCACCACCACCACCACCACCACCACCACCACCACCACCACCACCACCACCACCACCACCACCACCACCACCACCACCACCACCATCATATCATTATTTAAACGTGGCTGTTCGCTTCTCTGGAACAAACTCCCGCCAGCATTGCGACAAATAATTATTTGATCCATCTTACGAACTCACCAAAACCTCACATCTTGCTATATCTCCACAGGTCTTTCACTCAAAACTGAAAACACAGCTCTTTCACAAATCCTATCCTTATACCTCCTCTTTCCCTCACCTCTCTCGCCGTTTCAATTCTGAACACCTTGGCCGTCTACCAGTGGCGTAACCAGGTCTTCCATAAAATTACGCAGTTTTTAAGAACTCTGAGGGGAGGGGTCTGGGGAGGGGGCTGTGCCCTCTCCCCAGGGTAAGAAAAATTTTCATTTAGGGGTTTGTAATGATGCATTTTGGAGACCAACTTCTGATTCAAAGTAATAACATTTTACATAAGTTCTTTGGAAAATTATAATTATAATTTCATAATTTGATTTTTAAAATGTGTTCAGCTGCAAAGTCCCAGCAACCAACGTAGACTAGAAACAAGACTCATCAAAGCAATTAACTAAAGCATAAGAAAATAAATTTATTTGTTGGTTTGTAATGGTCCATTTTGGAGACAATCTTTTTGGTTAAAAGTAATAACATTTTACATAAGCTCTTTGTTAAATTATGATTCATTCATTCATTACAGAGATTTACATAGCGCCCCTTCAAGATTATCTACTTAGGAGCGCACCCGACCCAACTCCGAAGTCCGAACAGTCTTCAAGTTAGAATAGAACGTGATCTGAAGGGCTCTCGGCATTAGGCATAGTGCCAAAGGAAGCCCATTCCAGATTGCAGGCCAGCAACAGAAAAAGCACGGCGCTGCAGAATAGAAGTCCGCGACCGGGAGACAAGAACCTCAGCCTGCCTAGAAGAGCGAGGAGAACCACGGTGCTGGATGCTGAGGGTGGTGCTCCTGTAGATAAACAGAGACCACATCAGCGCCAGACCAAGGAAGAGAAGAGATCCGGTCAGCGATCCACTGTGGGAAAGGAAGCCAATGCAAGACATCCCGCATATAGTCAGTAACATTGCGGAATCTTGGGATGCAACCAATATAGCGTGCCGCCGAGCGTAAGACCCGAACCAAGCACCCAACCCGAGTCGCCGGAAAACCCACGCAGAGGGCGCTGCAATAATCAAGACGGGAAACAACAAAGAAGTGGATTAGCATTAAGGCAGCATTAAAGGTTAAGGAACGGAAGACATCTCTAAGCTGACGCAGCTGGTATACACAATCGCGGCATAGCAGGCTGATATGCCGCGTGAACGTTAGTTCTTGGTCTAATGTGACACCAAGGTCCCGGACAAAGGATGAGAAAGCAATGGCGTATACGGAGCTGAAATGCCGCCCGGGGCGACGACCCAAAATGCTGCCCTTGGCCACTTAATTTTGGATATGTTATTTTCTCTAAGAGATTGCAGTTTTCATGACGATCGTCGATCTCATTACATACACGCCTATAATTTTATTTTATAAAGTTGATAGCCTGCCTGGATTTATCAATTAATTAATTTCTTTGCCACTGTGAGAAAGTAATCTGCGGGAACTCCTGGGCAAAGGCCTCCAAATCAATTTTGGCGAGCTGCTGGCGCGTGCCAAGCCAAATGAACTGGGTCTTAGGTGAGTTTAGCCGCAGGCGATTGGAGGACATCCAGGCCTCGAGAGCCTCCATTGCCCGGTTCATGGCCCGGGCTTCGATGATGGCTGCTGACGCAGGACAGTGCAAAAACGCCTGCAGGTCACTCGCATAAGATTGGTTCAGCACAGAGCAAGACTCAGCAAGAGGCCAGGAGAGGACCAGTATCAGAAGTATAAATAATATAATTAGAGAAGAGGGCCCAGCACAGATTCATGGGGCAGGCCAAACGGGACAGGAACACATGGAGTCCTAGTAGACACGTAGACCGCAGAGAAGGAACGGTGATGGAGGTAGGAAACAATCCAGTCAAGAAAGTTACCAGAAAGGCCAAACGAGGTAGATAGGCGCCTAAAAATGATATCGTGATCGACGGTGTCAAACGCCGTGCTGACAGCAAATAATGCTAAGAGGATGACCTGTGACCTATCAATAGCCCCATAGATATCAAAGAGGAGGCGAACTAACAGGGTATCCGTGGAGTGGCCCTTACGAAAACCAGATTGAAAAGTCGGCAGCAAATTGTCCTTATCAAGATACCTTAACATATACAGAAACCAACTTAATAAAGCTGCTGCTTTACGAGTGTCGCAATAGTTTCGCCAGTGGTGTCAAGCATTGGGAAAACTTAATTGGGATGACAGTTAGGCCCTATAAATTGTTCTTTTGCCACATGCTGAGAACCGGGTTGTTCACGCTATCAACATATCGTATAAAGCTGACCGATATCTATTCTGTGCTCGCATCAAACAATAAAGTGTAGCCTACAACCTAGCCGCACGACATTCTGCCACAATAATGTCTCGAACTCACAGGCCACACAGGTGGATCAGCTGATTTTTGAATCAACGGACTTATGTACTGGGTTTTGCGTGGACCAGATGACATTAGCTTACGATGAGTTAATCTATAGTGTCGGTCTGTGATCGAAATTTCAGAAGTGCCACGAAATTTGCAGTCTTTACTATGTCGGTGAAGGGAAATGTTTTACTGACTGTACAGTAATAAAGTCTGCACATTAGAAATTCAACGAATAATAGTAATCTAGAATGTCAAAAAGTAATCTAAACGGTTAAAAAATTTGAGAGCTGCTAAAATCTTTACGCAGTTGCGTAATTGCGTAATGCTAGTTACGCGCCTGCCGTCTACCTGTCTGACCCTTTCGATCTTGCCCCTCTGCCCAACGATTCTGTTTGATTAGCGCCTGTGAATAAGCTGGTTCCCTTGACTACGCTCTTTGGGCGCTGTAGAAATGTCGAGATTACTATTAGAACAGAAGTATGAAGGATAGAAATACTTATTGTTAATGGATGGATCCACAGTTTAACGGCAACTTTTGACAACATATAGGCCGTTGCCGCCGACAAAGATTAGTTTTGGCATATTATAGCTAATTTGTTTACATATGGTTATTTTTTTTTATTCCATGGTTTAAGGGGCCGTCCATAAATGACGTCACGCAATTTTGGCCGATTTTTAACCCCCCCCCCTCGTCACACTTCGTCACAAAAAGTAACACCCCTCTGAAAATGACGTCACAAAGCTCTGACCCCCCTACAACCAAATTTCCATGTCGAAGCAAAAGGCTCCTTCATGTAACAAGTAGGGAAAGAATGAATATTTTAAAATCTAACGGTGACCAAATATTGAAATAATTAGAAAATTATTAATAATGATGCCCGTATACATTAAAATAATTAAAAAATAATGAAAATTTAATCCTCAAAATTAGTGTTGTTATTAATAAAATTAAATTGTTGTTAATTGTTAAATTTAATAACATAGACCTGGTGTGACGTCACACTTCTCAGACGCCCCCACCCCATGTCACACATCGTCACAAATTTCCGACCCCCTCCCCTAGGTGCGTGACGTCATTTATGGACGGCCCCTAACGTCATCGTATGACATCAAAGGCCGTTGACGACAATTCAAAATTATGTCACTCCTAAAAAGAGCCAAACGCCTAGGCTACCTAGAGCAATCCTTTCCAACAGTCTCTGAACTTGCCAATATAGCTGATGCGAAACTCCTTTTCTCCATATTACACAACCCCAAGCATGTACTTCACCAACTCCTACCTCCACTCCGACCCCTCTCCTCTCACCAATTAAGACCTAGAGCACACAACCATACTCTCCCACCCAAGGACAACTCTCAATTTATTCCCAGATCATTATATAAAAATATTTACTAGTTTATTCTAAAATATTCTAATGAACTTTAATTATTCTTTATCACTCATGTTAGCATTTCTGCGTTTTTGTCAGATTGTTTTTCTCAATTAAACGAATATATATTATGTACAATACAGTTGAAACAAAATTGATAGAGTTAAAGGCATCTAAACAGTACTTTACAATGTCACTAATATTCATCGTTTAGCAGCATAATATTATATTTCAGATACTAATTTCAATGTTATTTGCATAAGATAACATACTGTAAGACGGTGACTAAGATCTGGCGACATATGGTTAAAGTTCAATTGTTTTATATATAGTGTCTGACAGAAGCGTTTTAAAGGTGTCTAAAAGATTAGTTGCGTTATTCAGCTTATAACGACATCTTGCGGCTACATGGGCCACTGACGTCGATCTTAGATTGTTGCGCTTAATAAATGTATACTAATAATGAGAATGCGTTTTCGTGGAGATAATTATTATTATAACTTTCTCGAGATACGTTGTGATGTATTTGTGCTCTCGAAGTCAAAGAATATATAATTTTTATGTGAAGCCTGTTAAAGGTTTCTAATTTGAAGCGAAGTTTTAATTATTATTGTTCATTACGTATGTACTAACAATTGTGGCTTTAACTTCGATTTTATTTATATTTTTTGACGTTGTAATTTGACATTTATAGAGCGCCATTTCAAGAATAAATTTATCAGTGGCGCTTCTGACCCGAACCAGTGAAATAACTGTCAAATAAATCAGACTCCAGGCGCTTACGAAACTGTGGATGGGACAAACTATAATTATACTGTAATTATGATACAACTACAACTACTACTGCTACTGCTTCTACCTCTACTACTACTACTACTACTACTACTACTACTACTACTACTACTACTACTACTACTACTACTACTACTACTACAACAACAATACAACTACTACAACAACTACTACTAATACTGTATTGCTTAGTAATTGTTTTGAGGTTTAAGGGCTCAAATGAAGTCCTTCCTCAGAAAAAATAATATCGTCATTGCTTATTCTGAGTATGAACAGTTTGGATACGGTCCGTACGGAACCACCCAATCCCAAAAGTGGAAGGTACGGGTATGCCTCGTACACTTCCTCCCCAAAAATTAAGCGTATGATTTTAATCCTGGCAACCACTGCATAAGAAATCTGTGGTGGGAGGCCAGTAACTGTTCAGCATCGGTTCCAAACCACTCCAGTAATAACTTGTCTATATAAAACCAAAACGGACTAATTTATAAGACACGTTGAAGTCATTTTAAAGGTGTGTAAGCGGAGCTTTAAATTTCCAGAACTTAACGCCACCAAGCGACGTCCTGACAGTTGAGAGTAGATTACATATCTTTCCTTTGGGTTTTAAATCATTAAAAAAGAAATGTACAAAAGCGAAACTTCGTTTAATTGTTTACTGCCTTTTCTCAAATGAAACATTCACTGAAAGCAGATCTAAGTTTCGCCACAGACGTCGTCACGAAAACGCAATATTCACAGACTCAGAGTATACAGGAATGTAGCACTTCGTAAACGTCACAAAAATAGAAAAGAAATCATATCCGGTTATTATACCGTCGAACAAAACAATTAATTAATTCTAAATAATTACAATGACGAGTAATTTAATGTCCCTTAAATAATTATTATTATTTATCATTATTATGATTTATTATTATTATTATTTTTAATTTTTTTTAATATTATGATTTATAAGATACTTACAGTGTAAGACAAATATTATTATTATTTCGCCCGAGGTAGAAAGAATCCCTCAGGCTCTAAGAAACTAAGCATAATTATTATTATTATTATTATTAATATTATTATTATTATGCATCTTTAAGAGGGAACTGTTCTAATAAACCCAATATTTGTTGTCTATTATAAAAATTCACTGCTGGATTAATCTGTAAGATTATTTTCGGCAAAAACTCGGCAAGTTTCCAAATCTAGCTAAATTCTAGATCTCATTTTTAAAACTTAGGATGAAAACACATTAGTAAGGATTTAATGGGCAAATATCATCACAGTCTACTATCTCCCTTTCTACCATATAATTATTTGTAAAGACGTCCCAAACTTGAAATTGTGCCCACATATGCAAATTAAAAACATGGAAATTTAAACAAATTAACGTAACACCTGGAAAATTAACCGACACCTGGAAAACAGAATCAAACTAAAAAAACCTACTGCATCTTCTCTACAGCAAACTACCATGCAAGTTTGTATATGCAAATGAGCTAGCAAATTCACACAATGTAGTCTGCACATCTGCATATGCAAATTATTACACACTACCACCACATGCCAACTACTTTGCATAATCGCATGCAAATTAACAGGCAGCTGTATATTTATTTGCATTCGCAAAATACTACACATTACAAATAGTTAACTACTGCAAATTAACAACCATATACCCAAATTAACACATTCACGCAAAAAACACGTATCCTTTAAACCGAGGATACTCCGATAAATGCTTAGACTTCTACGATACTATTCCGACAAGATTTGATAAACTGTTTCAAGATGAATGTCCCCAAAAAATCTCCTAGTTCTACGGTGGGCCACTAGATGGCCCTGGAGTGATGAGCTGAGGTCTGGATATTCTCACTTTTTGGCTTTCTGGTGCTTACAAACGTCGTCGATTGCCTGCAAACCAAGACCAAGAAGCAGATTATTGTTAGTATTATATCTTATATAATATTATATGGCATCCATGGTTACACCATGTATTGCCTGCAATGCTAGAGCAGTGTTTCCCAAACGTTTCGGTGTCACGGACCGGCAGGAATTTTCACATTACAGGAGGACCGGTGCCAAATTATGAATTATTTTCTCTTTGTCCTTTTTGATCACCTAAATTCCTCAAATTATATGTATTAAAATGGATTTAAATGCACATTTAGCCAATTCTACGACTCCATTGCCCTTTAAATGCTAGCCTAATGAGGGTGATTTGCTATGGCTTTTAAAAATATAATGGCCATTTCGTGATTCTGAAACAATTTGACCAATTTCTTCACCTACTTTGCGGACTGGCAACTGAGGGCTCGTGGACCGGCACCGGTCCGCAGACCACCACTTTGGGAAGCACCGTGCTAGAGGACTCCGATCGTCCACGCAAGGCGATATTACTGTACCTCGCACAAACCGTAAGAAGATGAAGTCACTAACACTTCTGAACTAAGGTTGCCTCTTGATATGTTTTGTTTGGATTAGTGTATTGAGTGTGTCCACAGTTTAACGGCAGATTATGACAACAGAGGCCGTTGCCGCCGACAAAGATTAGTTTTTGGCATATTACAGCTAAAGTGTATTGAGCGTTCCGCAGCACGTACTTATATAGATAATGTAAACCTTAAAAGAGGTGTGTTAGTGACTGCCCTACAATTCTCCATCAATGTGAAGTATTAATTATAATAATAATTCTTCCTTTATTGAAACAATCCGGTTGACAAACCGCAACCGGTTACAGTGTACAAAAAAATATTATGCAATTGAAACAATTCACAAGAACACAAATGACAGAAGACATAAATCTTAACTACTAACAGAACAGACAGCCTTCAATACACAGCGTTAATAGCAGCCTACAAAGCATGTCCGCCTACGGACACTCGAACTCGGTACCTCTCGCTCTCTATGCCAGTGTGTTATCCAATGCCATTATGCACTATCGGGCCCCCAAAATTAACAAAGGCTGCTTCTTGATATGTTTTGTTTAATTCAGTGTACTTGTGCATAACCGTGCCTACTCGGTCTCGGGACCCAAAGAATGGAACAGTCTTCCAACTTCAGTTCGTCAATGCATATATGTGTCTCAATTTAAATCTAAATTAAAAACTCATCTATTCTCATTGCACTATGACTGGCAATGTAGCGTAACGCGCTCTCGTGCAAGACTCATTTTGTTAAAGCATGCTATAAGTATATAGTTCACTTTGGAATGCTCTTTCTCCTTCTGTTCGCTCTAAAATATTCTCTCTGGCAGTCTCTCTTCTTCCTTCGCTTATCTCAAAACCTGTTTATTTTCGCGGGGCTTAGCACACTGGGAGCGCTTCTGAACGGTTCACCCTACGAGAGGCGCTTTACAAATACTTAAATACGATACGATAGTTGTATTGTATCATTGTATACATTTATTAAGCGCCATCATCTAATGACCAAGATTAGTATAAATCGTTGGAGTTGATATGCATGAAATCAATCGTTTACGGTGGTCCATGTTTATATAGTATTCTTTTACACCATTTTAAAGGTGTCTAAGCAAATGCACTGATCTGACGGATACTTCTACAACACTCATGGATATTCTCTACCCACCGCGATTAGCGTGTCGCATCCTTATATAGTGTCAGTTGAAAACGTTTTAAAGGTGTCGAAGGCAGATACGCTGACTACACAGTTACGTCAATAATCTCAATTAATACTCTGGCGCGTTCCAAGCTTATATAGCATTAGTCGACAACGTTTTGCAGGTGTATAAGGCGACCACTTTAATAAATTTGCTACTGTAATACTCCTAAGCCGCAGCCGTTAACCGCCAAAGCTACCGTGTCGCTAAAAGTCGCTCTGAGCGGCAGCCATCGATATGAAATGTTAGCGACTTGATTTTCTCAGCCTCGGCATATGAGGATGGGTGGCCATTTCTCTCCCTTGCCGTCCCATCTTCTCCCCAACGGTGTACGGTCAGTGTACTCATTAGAGCTGAGTTGGCTAGGGGCCCAGATGTAGTAGAAGTCTTGAAACAAATTTCTGCCCTGGTTGCATATTGAAACCTAAGAACAATGGGTTAGCTAACCCATTGTAAATAAACAGTTTTAATCCATTAAAATTAGATTAGAAATTATTTTAAACGAAATTTTCCCATGGAACCTTTGTCTTCACCCAGAGTCTGATTTGTAATGTGATAACATTTTCAAACAACACTTTTATCCAATTTCCTCATGTAACCCTAACTACCCCTCAAGGAAAGCTAAGAGTGGGTTTCGTGAATGGTAACTCCAGCATGAAGAGCAGAGGATCAGTACAGACGTGGTATCGATTCCCGCTACCTTCCCAAAGGTTGACTCAGCCTTTCATTCGCTAGTCTCGTTGGTAAAATGAGCAGTGGGACGTGAAGGGCGACTTGCATGGCTGCCATACAGTTAAAATCGACTCCTGTAACAACTTGTAATCATACCTACATACTATGACTCGTAATCATACTGCATGTGGCGTATCAGTTTGAATTAATAATAAACACAAATATATAAGTAAGAATATCCTTTAATAAACCAATTGCTAACCGCATTTTGGTGTACACACATCATAGTAGTCGCAATAAGTCTAAATTAGCCAGTCTATCTTATTCAAGTCCTATAAATCATTCTAGTGATATGCTATTGGCAAGATGAGACGGCGAGGGAGAGGACTCAGGAGGGGCCACCCGACCTCATATATGTCGAGGCTAAGAAAATGAAGTCAATAACACTTCACTACCCCTCAGTTAGTTTCTATTTCTTATGGCTATCAGAGCAGTTTACGTCGAACTAGTTTTCAATTGGACATAATCTACACTGGGATTCGGTTATTCGGTTTCCCAGTTTAACGGCAGCTTATGACAACATTGGCCGTTGCCGCCGGCAAAGATTAGTTTTGGCATATTACAGCTCTTTTTTCACGTTAATTTAAAGAGAGAATGCAACGCTTAAAAGAGGTGTGTAAGGGATTGCTCTTTTTCTTACGTTATTTAGTCGTTTCAGTTTAACGACACTGTGTCGTAACAAAGACCATTAGCGTCGCCCTCCTCCTTTATTCAGGCTTGGGACTGGCACTGGGAGAGTGCAACCAGTGGCGGAGTTTTACGTAATTTACCAGTAACTGGTAAGTTACCAGTTACTAATATATTTACGAATATATGAATATGTGTTATTTACGAACACACACACACACACACACACACAACTTGTAATCATCCGTTCATACTATGACTTGTAATCATACTGCATTGCGTCAATTTGAAACAATAATAAACACAAATATATGTTAAAATGACCACAGATCTTAGAATAACACTACGACTTTGAGAGACTATAGAAGTTAGAATGAATGACTTTAGAATTTAGAATGACTTTAGAACTTAGAATGAATGATTTTAGAATTTAGAATGAATGAGTGAATGACTTTAGAATTTAAAATGACTTTAGAAGTTAAAATGAATGACTAGAATTTAGATTGACTTAAGAACTTAGAATGAATGACTTTAGAATTCAGAATGACTAGAACTTAGAAAGAATGACTTCAGAACTTAGAATAAATTACTTTAAAATTTAGAATGAATGACTAGATCTTAGAATGCCTGCAACAATTGAATGACTAAGGCTGCGAATGATTCTAAGACATAGAATAATACCTGCTTGAGAAAAGATTTCAAGTCCGCGTAGGCAACTTCTAAGTCGTTGTTTATGAGCACGTGATCAAACAATCCCGGTTCCTCAGCTGAGATAAAAAAAACCAGCAATGCAATTTAATGATTAGTCGCTGATTGCTTAGAGCGCTCGTCTTAGACACCTTTAAAACACGGTCATCCGATGGTATATAAACAAGGAACACCATAATATTGGCGATTAATTAAAGCGGTCTGTTTTAGACACCCTTGAAACGGTGCCACCCGATGGTATATAAGGATCGGACTCTCTAGTCAAATCAATAACGTAGTAATAACCACTAATTGCGGATTGGCTGGCCTGGTAACGCGTAGAGTACGGGTTCGATCCTCCTCCATTGAGACGGGTTCATCCTTCCCAGAGACGGTTACTGTGTAGGGACCTTAAGTAAGTCCTTCACTCACAATTGCTCAGCGCCATCTAATGACGCTTTTTCATATTATAGTGGTGCTTTAAAAATATTGCGTAATAATACTAATGATGATAATAGTAATAGTTACTAGTAAATACTTAATGATTTGTAATTGCCTAGCGACATCTTATGGCGTTAACATTGATTTGACTGCTTCAGCGAGACGTTACACACCCACATTTATTTTATTTGACCAAAGTTTAACGTCGTCTTATGACATCAAAGGCCGTTGACGACAATACAGAAAATATACAATACAATCAGAACAAGAAACTTATAGCATCCGAACAACACCATTAAAGGTGTCGAAACAGAGCTTTACAATTTCACTAATATTCAATACCTTTGCAACATAAAGTATTTCATCTTATATTGTCTGTGATCATTATGTCTTGACAAATTTCATTAACTAGCAAAGCATACATGTATTACAATTGATTAAGGTATTCCTTTAAACTGTTCATGTACATTAACCAAGCCATATTAACCGCTGACTTATAAATAGCATACGATGCACCACTTTTAAAGGTGTCTAATTATCTACTAAAATATCGCGCTTAGAGGTTGTAGTTCTAACGTATTTGGTATCTTTGCAATTGTTACCTAAATAAAACAGCAGCTCATTGCTATAGCAGTTGCCTTGTAACTTGGATAGTACGGGTTCCATCCTCTTCCTCCTCTGAGACGGTTACTGTGTAGGGACTTTGAGCAAGTCCATCACTCACAATTGCTCAGCGCCATCGATTGATGCTTCGTCATTGGATAGTGGCGCTTAATAAATGTGCAATAATTATAGTGAGTTAAAATAATGATAAAAGTAATTAATTTCAAGTCCTTAAGGTAAAGGAAGCTCGATTTCACCAGAAACTGGGAATATTGCTTGATTTTCTTGCATGTATTTTCGACACCTCTTTTAGGGTGAATAGTTTCGCTATAAGTACCCCCGTCGGGAGTTGTTTCCAATGTGAATATGCTCAAGTCCCGTAGAAACGATGCCATTACAAGATTCAAATCAGACAGACAGACAGACACAGAGACAGACAAATACAGAGACAGACAGACAAATAGACAGACACAGAGACAGAGACAGACAGACGAACAGACAAATAGACAGACAGACACAGAGACAGACAAATACAGAGACAGACAGACACAGAGACAGACAAATACAGAGACAGACAGACAAATAGGCAGACAGACAGAGAGCCATCTGCCCTTGAAACCCTTGAAAGGGTTTGAACTCTTGACCCCTTGGTTTGCAAACCACTACACTTCTTACTACACACCAAATAAACAAACGAATAAAATCAATCAACTACAAAACAAATAAAATACACGAATAAACGATAATAAAAAACAAATAAATAATTTAATTAATTTAAATCCTTACAGTACTGGAGTTCGCTTTTCGCTATCTCGAGTCGCCTGGCGACGCTTTCGTCCGTTTCTGTTCCTCGACCAACGAGTCGCAGTCTCTGTCACACAAAACGGGTCAAAGTCTGAACACAAGGGGTTAAAATGGTTAGAATAAAACGGTTAAAGTCTAAACCACAAGAGCTAAGCCTTGGAAAAGCCAGGTTAAAGTGTGAACCAAAAGGGGTTAAAATTTAAAGGTTAAAGTTTGAACCAAAAAGTTAAAGAAAGGTTAAAGTGTGAACTTAGAGGGCTGAAGATTAGAATAAAACGGTTAAAATCTAAACCAAAAGGGTAAACTTTGAAACCAAACGGTTAAAGGGTCAAAATCTGCTCTCAAATGGTTAAAACTTCAAAAATATATAGCTAAATTATAATTAATATTATTAAAATTATAACAATAAAATTAATATCATTCTAATATTGATAATAAAATATTAATAAATACATAATAACAATAATAGGGTAGTGAGACTCACGAGTGATTCACGGTCTGGGGGTCTCACGAAAATATAGACGGGGTTGAGGTCTGTCTTTTTGACACTTCGAACTCCCTGCATATCGATATCAAGGATGCAGATTCGACCTGAGCTTGCTATCGCCTGGATTGATTTCTTGCTACAGAAGAAACAGTTACAAAAGATAAAGACGAATATTATTATCGTTACTGCACGTTTTAAAAATAAATTCTGCAAGATTCAAGAAAAATCAACGTGGAATGAGGCAAATGGTGTAATTACTAATAATAATACCTATAATACTAATGTTAATACTAATACCACTTCCACTACTACTACACTACTACTATTATACTATAACTACTACCAAAGATGGGTTACTAATCATTAAATTCTAATCGATTAGATAATCGATTAGACATACAGCTAATCGATTAGCTACAAGATTTTGCTAATTCTCAGTCTTTTCTCTGCTGTTCTGACCGATAAAGGTCATGTGCTACATGCCTTGCTTCCTCCTGTTAAAACTTCCGTTTATTCTCTCCGCCCTAGGGCCCATGATCGTGTCATTCCTCCCGCTGATAGCCTGATGCGAAGAACCTACATCACTAGGATGATTTATAAGACTTGAATAAGATAGACTGTCTAATTTAGATTTATTGCGACTACTATGATGTGTGTACATGTATAAACGAATATACAATCAATACCAAAATGCGGTTAGCAATTGGTTTATTAAAGGATATTCTTACTTACTTACTTACTAATTGATTAGCAAATTTCAGTAGCTAATTCTAATTCTAATTGATCAGCAATTTAACAATTAGTGCCCATATCTGACTACTACTACTACTACTACTACTACTACTACTACTACTACTAATAATAATAATCATAGTAATAAGTCTACAGCTATTAGACTACAGACTATGTAAAGGGTTGTTACAAAGTTGCCACATCGCTTAGTTGGAAATGATTTAGCGCCGAACTTATTATAATTTCAGTTGGAAACGTTTTAAAGGTGTTTTGTGTCAACGGTTATTTTAAAGTTACCAGGCTGAGTTGGGAAATATTAAATTCTGAAAGCGATATTTGTGGTTCTGACTGTATTTTACCAAATACTACTATTAATACTAAATAAAAATAACACCAATAATAATAATAATTCAATATAATATTATTAATAATAAGATGTTCACTGTGTTCTACCTGGTCCCGTAAAGATTTCCAGAGAACTCCGCGTGCTCGACGAATTCATTGTTCTTAATCGCTTTCTGCATTTCATCGCGACTGACAAAGAAATAATCTGTAACAAAAAGATAACATTATGTATAATGAAGTTCGTTAACGCAAAGTACTAAGTGACAGTGAGAGCGGTCGTCTTAGACACCTTTAAAACGCTCTAAACAGATGCTATATAAGCTATATTTAGCTCGTGTGCTATAAAATAGTATTTAAAGAAAGTGGCGAATTTCGCGTGCCAGAAATTTCATTGAACCAATGAACACGAAATATAATAATAATAATAATAATCTGTTCTTTATTGAAGCGCCTGACAAACGCACTGCGCTGTACATTTAAATGTTATGCCATTTAAAAAATTCACAAGAACACAAATGACAGAAGACATAAATCTTAACTACTAACAGAACAGACAGCCTGCAATTATACACAGCGCTAATAGCAGCCTACAAAGCATATCCGTCCAACGGGGGCTCGAACTCGGTACCTCTCGGTCTCCATGCCAGTGTGTTATCCAATGCGCTATCGGGCCCCCAAAAGGTGTCTATCTATCTATCTATTTATCTATCTATCTAATCCATCCATCCCCTCCCCCCCCCTCTCTCTCTCTCTCGGATAGGCACTGGCAGTTGGTTTAATAAAGAATTTACTTACTACGGCAACCGGATTCGGACCTTCCTTGACCATCTCTGGACAGACCCTTTGACTTGAAGCAGGACTCATGTATAAGCTGGTGCTCTGCGTTTGGCATTAGCATAGCGCATTATAAATTTCGAGTTTACGATTAGAGTTGAATTCAAAAATAAATTGATCGCGTAACTAACAGATCACAAAACCACACAACAGATTACTGCTTAGGCTGGCTGACTCAGCAACGGATAGTATTGATTCAGAGCTGTAAAATTTTAACTTATGGAATGTTCAATAACACTTCATTTCATAACAGCTGTTACCCACGTTTTTCCAAATACGAGATGGGTATTAGGGTGGTCCCCAAATTGTTTTCAGATTGACTTCGCATAGTCTCTAAAATTGTTTTCAGATTGACTTTGCATAGTTTCTAAAATTGTTTTCAGATTGATTTTGCATAGTTTCTAAAATTGTTTTCAGATTGACTTCGCATAGTCTCTAAAATTGTTTTCAGATTGACTTTGCATAGTTTCTAAAATTGTTTTCAGATTGACTTCGCATAGTCTCTAAAATTGTTTTCAGATTGACTTCGCATAGTCTCTAAAATTGTTTTCAGATTGACTTTGCATAGTTTCTAAAATTGTTTTCAGATTGACTTCGCATAGTCTCTAAAATTGTTTTCAGATTGACTTCGCATAGTCTCTAAAATTGTTTTCAGATTGACTTTGCATAGTTTCTAAAATTGTTTTCAGATTGACTTTGCATAGTTTCTAAAATTGTTTTCAGATTGACTTTGCATAGTTTCTAAAATTGTTTTCAGATTGACTTCGCATAGTCTCTAAAATTGTTTTCAGATTGACTTCGCATAGTCTCTAAAATTGTTTTCAGATTGACTTCGCATAGTTTCTAAAATTGTTTTCAGATTGACTTCGCATAGTCTCTAAAATTGTTTTCAGATTGACTTCGCATAGTCTCTAAAATTGTTTTCAGATTGACTTTGCATAGTTTCTAAAATTGTTTTCAGATTGACTTCGCATAGTCTCTAAAATTGTTTTCAGATTGACTTCGCATAGTCTCTAAAATTGTTTTCAGATTGACTTTGCATAGTTTCTAAAATTGTTTTCAGATTGACTTCGCATAGTTTCTAAAATTGTTTTCAGATTGACTTTGCATAGTTTCTAAAATTGTTTTCAGATTGACTTCGCATAGTCTCTAAAATTGTTTTCAGATTGACTTTGCATAGTTTCTAAAATTGTTTTCAGATTGACTTCGCATAGTCTCTAAAATTGTTTTCAGATTGACTTCGCATAGTCTCTAAAATTGTTTTCAGATTGACTTTGCATAGTTTCTAAAATTGTTTTCAGATTGACTTCGCATAGTCTCTAAAATTGTTTTCAGATTGACTTTGCATAGTTTCTAAAATTGTTTTCAGATTGAGTTCGCATAGTCTCTAAAATTGTTTTCAGATTGACTTCGCATAGTCTCTAAAATTGTTTTCAGATTGACTTTGCATAGTTTCTAACATTGTTCCTGAAACAAACTTCTCTGCAAAATATTCATGTGGTTCTAGAAATATCGAGGGGTTGCTCAATCAACCTAAAATTCTGCATTGAAAAGCATCGTCACAGTTGCAGACCTGTTTATTATCAAAAATACTATTCACAAACTTGACAGCTTGTTGTATTCATTATTAATTAGCTATTCAAAACTTTGGGGCCATTGAGCAACCTCTAAAATTGTCTAATTGACTCACATTTTTTACAAGTAATATTAATTTGAAAAACGAACAAAATGAGCTCCTATGCACTGAAATCTGAGAAAACAAATTTCACCATACATTTGTGGACCACCCCAAAGGGTATGCAAATTTATCTCGTCAACTAAAATTCCCAACACCTGTGGAAAATCCAAGTAAAGGTGATTTCCCAGCGTCGAAGAATAACTGAAGTCGACCCAGTCGATCTTCGCAAGAGAGGCCGTTGTATGTCGGTGCCATTTTATTCGGCTGTTAATATATCTGAAGGAATTTCAGGTGAGATTTTCTCCTATACAAACGAGTTAAAAGATACAGGACCAGGACTGTTAAAGGCTTGGTTTTTGTTTTCTTTGGTTTAAAAACACAAACAAAATCGCAAATTTTGCTTTTTTTTTACAAATTTAGAAATTATAAATGCCAAAAATGTCGTCTCTTCAACTCTCTTGGCAATTGTTGTATGGTCTTTGTTAACTGCGTTTTATGACATTCTACGGTTCTAATGTTCTAGTTAATTTCATTTATATGCATCTGATTAATTTGAACGACATTATGCCATTTTTATGAGTTTTATGATCCGAAATAGGAAAAACTCAAAAAAAAACAAAAAACAAACCCAACTTTTCATTTTGAAAAAAGTTTGGTGTTTGCACCCCTGTCCAGGACACATTTGAGTTAACTCGTACTATAGGCAGACAAACACCAATTCAACTACGACTAAGAAAAGCGGTTTTGATAGGGTCTTAAAAGGTCGTCTAATATACGCATACATTAATACAAACACACATACATTCCTTCATTCATTTATTTATAAATACCTACATACATAAATACATACATACACAGTCAAAGAGAGCAAAGAAGACTAAAATTTAACAAGGCTAAGTAAGAACAGCGGTTTAGAAAGGCTCAGAGAAGGTGCTATGAGATGCATACATATATGTGACCCCAGGGATCAAAATGAATCGCATGTCGGAAATTTTAGAATATAAGTATTTTACATATTCTTAAAGACCACATTTTTTGCTTTAAAATGACACCAAAAGTTTGGTTCTGCCTTATTTTTTGAAAAAGTTAAGTTACGAATGATTTTGTGTTTTTATTTAAATTTCATTTATTTTAATATATAATCACAAAAAATAATAGCATTCTCTGTACATTATTCTGAAAATACACATTAAAACAATGAATTTCATCAAATGTGAGAAATCAAAAAAAAAATTTGTTTACCCATTTTAATTAAACTCTGAAAATATGAAAGTGACATCTAATCATAATTATTTTGCTGTTTTCCTAGGAATGTAAATTGCTGACATTCAACTCATTTTGATCCGTTGGGTCACATACATACGTGCATTACAGCATACAATACATTCATTCGTTTCAGAGTTGGGTTAGAAAGAGGTCGATAATCTTAAAGAATATAGCTCAGAATCGGATTTACTGATTTTGCATAGTGATTTAACTAAAATAAGTAAATAAATTTAAAGTGATTTTATGTTAAAGTTAGCATAGATCTATTCTCAGGAAAGACAATAGCTTATAACGACCAAGCTATCTGCTGCTTTTTAATATACCATGACATGCATCGGCTATTTGTAGCGGCCTAACTATATCTTAATAATTTAAACTAGGGGTGGGCAACGATTAAACATTTTAATCGAAATTAATCGCACGATTACAATTTTTAATCACGCAATTAATTTTTAACGCATGTCACAGTAGATAACAAGTACAACTACTCTACCGACTCTGAGTAGTTCCGTGTAACATGCGCTATATAAATGCTCGCAGTCAATAAAGAAAAAGGAAACATGCTTTTACCACTTGTTTTACTACTTTTTAGTTTTTACTTTAAAGTTTAAACTGAGTTTTTTTCAAGAATTGTTTTAGCGCATTTCTAGAAATAATTGGGCGCAGTGACAATCGCGTTAACTGCGTTAAAAAATTTAATCGCGTTAATTAATTAACGCGTTAAATGCCAGCCCTAATTTAAACTATTGTCTGCTATTCAGTTGTAGGTGATAAAGGTATTTAGCCGCACCATGCTACATGCAATAACCAAAACAGACGTAGGTCTACATCTGGATGACTCCGAACGATCAAATGAAATTGCACTGTTGTCACTGAAGACTGAAGAGCTTAGTCTGAGATTCGAAGAAATGACGATCACACAACTTCAACAGGAACGAGAAGCAACAGAAAGAGAGATTCGACGACACAATGGGGAGATCGAAAGACTGCGAATGCAGTTTGACGAAGACAGAAAAGTGAGAGAACACGCGGAGAAAATGAGAAGATTGGAGCTGGATGAGAACGTCAAAGCTCGAGAGCACGAATTGAAGCCCGAGGCGCAGGAGACGTTGAGGCTGAAACTGGAATTGGCAAAGCTAACGGAGAACGCGGAGAAGTTGAAATATGAAGATAATCGTCACGAAAGAGAACACAAGGAGAGAATGGCAGCCAGAGAAGCTGAGAGGTTGGATTCCGCGGAGAAAATTAAACGACAGCGCCACGACGAAAGAAGAATGGCGGCAGAGGAGAAACAAAAGGAAATCAATGAACTGAGAAAGCGATGCGAACATCTGGAGAGACAACTCCGCAAAGCAGAGGAGCAGGATATCCGTAACATCAGGAATCTTCGCCTTGTGGCAACCGGAGTTGGAGCAGCGACTGGGGCCATACGGGGTGCTCTGGGAACAGCCGCTTCCGTTGGATTAGCTCCAGGGGTGCTTGGAGCTGCTACGGTAATGTCACCTGTGGCTGGTACAGTCGCCATTCTGAGTGGAGCTGGCTACGTCTATGAGAAATCCGCATCATCTTACGGCGCTTGAACTCCGCCTGTGGTAGTGCCAGTCCCAAGCCTCGAGAAAAGAGGAGGGCGACACTAATCATCTTTGTTATGACACATTGTCGTCAAACAGCAACAAACAGCGCTTGAAACGGTGAAAACTCCGCCTAACACCAGAAGATTGTTTATTTTTTTTGCAATTAGAGACTCGTTCTGGTACGCTGCATTACAACACGAATTCTGTTATAGAACGTCAGAGAATAACTTCACCGTCTTGTTTTAGGGTGGCTCTAGAACTGTATAGCCTACTGATCACCTTAGAGCAGTGCTGTCCAACCCGCGGCCCGCGGGCCGCATGCGGCCCGCCGGTAGATTCTAAGTGGCCCGCCACAGCTCGCTAAATATTTGCAATTTCTGTTAAAATGAAGTAAAAGACAGTCACTGGCCTACTTGCATAGCTATTCGTTCGTAACTTGGCTTATCATTTGACAATGTGTACACAAAATCCAGTTCCCAAGACGCATTCATTATGATAACTCCATAATTAATTATAGTACAGTTAATAATTTTCAATAAATGTTAGTCGCTGCTTTTGAGTTGACTGGTGCGGCCCTCGGCTTCAAAAATTACTTCTTCAGTGGCCCGCGGTGTCAAAAAGGTTGGACAGCACTGCCTTAGAGTTATAAAACTCAGTTAAACAGATCTGAACGACTTTCATAAAGAAGGATGTCAACTGCACATTGCAATCTTATATGATTGTTGAGAACTATAAAAATAAAATTGATGTTGAATCTTAAGTACGTATTTTCGAATTTCTATACTATTAAAATAAAAATAATTTTATATTATTTTCTATATTATTTTTATTTAGTCCTTCAATCCAGTGTATACATACAAACTAGGGCTGGGCATTTAATGCGCTATTAACGCGTTATTAATGCGATTAATGCGTTAATTAATTAACGCGATTAAATATTTTAACGCAGTTAACGCGATTGTCAGTGCGCTCAATTATTTCTAGAAATCCGCTAAAACAATTCTTGATAAAACCGCTCAGTTTAAACCTCAAACCTTAAAGTAAAGGCTAAAAAGTAAAAACAAAAAGCATGTTTGTTGTTTTGTTCATTGACTGCAATCATTGATATAGCGCATATTCAACGTAATTACTCCGAGTCGGTAGAGTAGTTGTACTTGTTATCTATATTGACATGAGTTAAAAATTAATCGCGTTATTAACAATTTTAATCATGCGATTAATTTCGATTAAAAATTTTAATCATTGCCCACCCCTAATAAAAAAAAACACACACACACACATAGAAAAAAATATATATATACACACACATACATATATATCCGCTTACAAATACATCCACGCATATAACCTTCAACGTCCTTCTCTAGCAAATATTTTGTAGTGCTCAGTTAACTTTAGTGGTTTAAAAGACCTCTGGCCCGGGTCGTATATGGTTATTTACTTCAAACGTAGAAGCCCAGCTATGATCAGAGTATCCGTACAGAAAAAAATCCACAGAGATGTTTGCATTTAAACACAAGTAGGCCTATCCGGCAGAGAGGATATGACACTCAAACAATTGGGTCGAGGATATGCTCACCCACACAGTGGCCAACATTTCAGTCATTCATTCACTCATAAATTTATATTGTATTGTATTGTATCTAAAGATTTATATAGCGCCTCTCTCAGAATAACTATTCAGAAGCGGTCTCAGCACGAAAACCCCGGGGGAAAAGAAACGTCTTTAAAGAACGAGAGACCAAAGCAATGTTCCCTCTAAGCTGCGCGGCTGCGCGGCCGCGCAGCTCATTAGAAAATGCCGCGCAGCAGTTTCAAAATTCCGCGCACAAGTTTTGGTAGGAAATACTTATGAGCTAAAGTTTTGCTTAACTTAAAGTAGGCCATTGAATTATTAGCCTACTTACTTATCTTTAATCAGTGGCGTAACGAGGGGCAGAGGGGCGGCCGCCCCCGGGCGCAGGACGGGGGGGCGCAAAATTACGTCTGAAAATGTGTTTTTTGTTAAAGAAATCAGGTAAAAATAGAAAAATAGAAAAATAGTTTTAAAAAAGTAAATTTTGGACGTGAGTCCCTGGGGCGCGGACAAGGGGGGGGGCACAAAATGAGATTTCACAAGAAGTTTCTTGTTGAAAAAAAAGCAGAGAAACAGACGGAAAAGCAAAAAAAGAAATTTTGGCGGAACTGAGAAAACGCACCCCTAGTTACGCCACTGTCTTTAATTGAACGGAAGGTCAAGATCTGTGTGCGGCCGCAGCTGAACATAGGGCCTACCAGTCTGTATTAACAGATAAGTGATCATACGAGGGGGTTGACACCGCATATCCAGTATCTGTCTGCATGTGTCAGTCAACTGGAACGTCCTGCCGAATTCTGCGTTCACGCGTAACCAGTTTGGCGCGCCAGATTAATTAGAGGGGATGCTGATGCTTGTGAACTCTCTTGCCGCCCGGCTGCTGCGCCTGATGGCTAACGAGCTTACAACAGGTGATGCCGTAACCGCTCGAATGGCCAGGCCTGTGTCACACAGGCTGTATGTCAATCAGATTATCTGTGTCGAATTCCACTTTGGAAGTTTAAACCAGTTTCATACAGCATAATATTTCTGTCACTTCTGTGTCATTAAAAGTAATCCATGTCGAAACGTAAAGCGAACGGGACTATATTGAATAGTTTTGCAAAGAAAAAGTGTAGTTCAAAGTTTAAAACCGAATGGCTTAGTGAGCTGGTAGAGACAGAACTTGATGATGAGGATAAAGTCTTCCAATTGGAAGTCAATATCGACAGAATTTATCAACTATAATCGTCGCAGAAAGATAAGCGGCAGAAACTTTAGCGTTCAGCATTATTTTGATGCTAGAATAAGAACTACATGTAGCCTCCTACATCATAAAGCCTTGATGAAGGTATATAGTTTCGGATTCGTAAAACTATTCGTGATTTCTAAGCCATACATCTTCTTTAATAAAAGACATTATTACAAACGTGTATTTGGTCAGTATACTGTAGTTTGCAGTTACAATTTACAATCACAAAATTAATGTTTCTAAAAATGTTTTTCTCAGTTTTATTGCTTACGCATAAAATTAGTCTGCTCAAACAACCGCCACTTCCGCGCGCAAAGGAAAAATATTAGAGGGAACGTTGGACCAAAGAGGAAAAACTAGTCATTAGTTTAGCCCTTAATGAGGGAGAAGGTCATTCCAAGTAGAGGGACCAACCACAGCAAATGCCTGGCGTTGAGCCAAGGCAGTCCTCTTTCTTTGCTTCTCCTCCGTCAGGCCAAGGCCAACGATGAGTCCTCAACTTGTCGTCTCCAGAATTCGCTATCTTTGATTTGTTCCTTTGCTTCTGCAATGTTCATCTTCATTCTCTCCAGATCCTCTCGTATATTATCCATCCATGTCTTTTGTTGTCTTCCTCTACTCCTAGTTCCCTCCACATATCCGTGTAAAGCCGTCGATGGTAATCTGTCGTTGCCCATTCTCATCACATGTCCCAGCCACTTTAGCCTTTTCTTCCTTCTTTAGCCTTTTCTTCCTTTCAAGGCAGTCCTAGTCCTAGGAAAAAAAGATCTAGCCAATCAGCAGAGCGCAAGGAACGAGATGAGGTATAGCACTCCTTCAAAGGAACTACTCAGAGGCGCTCCCGACTCCTCATGGGGTACCGAGTCAGCATCATGCTGATGACACCTAGGCCTATAAGTTAGGCCCTTACTAATTAAAAATCTGAATAAATCTGCATACATTTGAATAAATCAAGTGACTACCTTTCCCGTGGACTTCGCCCGGTCGAGGTTTCCTTGTCGTGTCTGTAGATAAACCAAACACAACAGAAATAAATTCATAATAACTCGGGGTGCTCGATAGTAGTAATAATCTTTTCTTTATTGAAGCGCCTGACAAACGCAATGCGCTGTACATTTACATGTTATGCAATTTAAATCTTAACTAGGCTACTAACAGAACAGACAGCCTGCAATACACGGCGCTAATAGCAGCCTACAAAGCATGTCCGCCCTACGGGGCTCGAACTCGGTACCTCTCGCTCTCTGTGTCAGATGTTATCCAATGCGCTATCGGACCCCTATCATGGTCATAGTGCTGGAAAGTCAACCGAGAGGTCGGGGTTCAAATCCCCACAAGTATTTGGTTCGAGATTTCTGTTCCACCTGCTCCCTCTAGCCGACTCAGCCACGATGAGTACACTCACCGTACACTGTCGGTGGGAAGATGGGACGGCGGGGAAAGGACTGGTCACCAGTCGTCATATGCCGAGGCTAAGAAAATAAAGTCGCTAACACTTCTTGTCCATGATTGCCTCAGGGCTAGCTGAAGGACTGACCTCTTGACATCAGACAAATAATAAATACTTTCGAGCTTGTCTTCTTCTATATATAGGGCGAACGCACGGCTATAAAAAGGTGTTTAAGGGACTGCTCTTCTGGATTGGATCCACAGTTTAACGGCAGCTTATGACAACATAGGCCGTTTCCGCCGACAAAGATTGTTTTGGCATATTACAGCTCAGTCTTAACTCCGCCACTGTTTGTACAGTGCCAGTCCCAAGCCTGGATAAAGGAGGAGGGCGACGCTAATGGTCTTTGTGATCAAACAGTGTCGTTAATAATAAAATAATAATATCTTTTCTTTAATAAGCGCCTGGCAAACTCACTGCGCTGTACATTTACATGTTATGCAATTGAAATCTTAACTACTAACTGAACAGACAGCTTGCAATACAACGGCGCTAATAGCAGCCTACAAAGCATATCCGCCCAACGGGGGCTCGAACTCAGTACCTCTCGGTCTCTTGTGCAAGATGTTATCCAATGCGCCACGGGCCCCCCAAACTGAATCTACTACTACAGCTGTTCCATTCTCAAATCGATTATTTTCCATTTGGTCTTCTTCAATATATAGGGCGAATGCAAGCTATAAAAAGGTGTTTAAGGAAGTTTTCTTCATCTTCACATTAACTCAATCAGATTTGAACCCAGGACACTTGACTCCTCAATCAATACCTGTACTTAAACTGCACTAATTAATTAATCTCCCTTTTATATAGCACCATTTGTATAGCGCCTATACCCATCTGAGCCCCAGAACATCACGCAGGTACGGCTCCATGGCGTCTGTAGCAAACTCATTACCACTTCTAAGACGGTGATTAGTTGGGAACTAATCAGGAGGAATGTAATTAGCGGTTAATCAGGAAAATTCTACGGACACCGGTTGTCTTAGCAATCACGGTCGCCATGGAAACCGCTGTGGATGATATCGATTTATTTGTTCAAAGCGAAATTGATTTCTGTCGTCTGGTCCTAGTAACACCTCTCTGCCTATATCTCTCTCTCTCTCTCTGTCTCTGTCTCTCTCTCTCTGTCTCTCTCTCTCTCTGTCTCTCTCTTCTCTCTCTCTCTGTCTCTCTCTCTGTTTCTCTCTCTCTCTCTCTCTCTGTCTCTCTCTCTGTCTCTCTCTCTCTGTCTCTCTCTCTCTCTCTCTCTCTGTCCGTCTGTCTGTCTCTGTGAGTGTCTCTCTCATTTTCTGTCTGTCGTTCGTTTTTTTTCTCTCTCGCTCGTTCTCTCTCTGTCTCTGTCTTTGTCTATCTGTCTCTCTGTCTGTCTGTCTCTGTCTCTCTTTCTGTGTGTGTGTGTCTCTCTCTTTCTGTCTGTCGTTGGTTTTCTCTCTCTCGCTCGTTCTCTCTCTGTCTCTGTCTCTCTTTGTATGTCTCTGTCTTTCTGCCTCTTCCTCTGTATGGCTTCGTCTCTTCCCATCTCTCCCTATATATTTAGTAAACACAATCACGATTTAGCCTGTGAGAGGTTGATGGAAAAGGTGCCACATATTATATCATGTATATTTCTATAATTATGTACCTTTATATATATATATATATATATATATATATATATATATATATATATATATATATAGGCACTTTACATTATATCTTGCATTAATGGCGTATATATATTATTTATAAGTCGTTAGGAGAGTGACTTGATATCAGAGGTCGTGTAGGAACGGTGTTCTTCAGATGGACAATTCAAGCGATCGTTCGTTTATTTGGTGCACAGTGTAGAACGACAACGCAGCCTATGGCCGTCGTTATAGCTTAGGGATGAAGAAGAGACTAATGGATAAGTCGGGTACTGAGGAGACAGGGCGCTGGTTGTGGCTGGAAGGGGTGGACCACAGAGGTGAATCCGGTACGGGGCACTCCAGGCATGACCCCAGAACTGAGGTTTACAGAGTCGACTGGTGCAAATAGCGGAGAGCGTTGAGAGCAATGGTGGAAATGGATTAAGGAAAACAGGAGTCGAACATTCAGTCAGTAATCTGCCTGATTGACTCGGCTTGACCTCCCCGGATTTTGACCTGGCACCGAAACGAACAGAGGAGTTTGGCTATTGCGGACTTGATTTGATATAGCGCCGGTGAATAAGCTGGTCTCCCTGACGTAGCTTTTGTGGGCGCTGAAAAATTTTCGAAGATTTACATTACATTACATCACTTACTGACCGACAGACTGGCTTATCTATATAGAGACTGACCAAAGACGGGCACGATTAGTTAAACTGATAATTGATTAGAATTAGAATTAGCAAAATCTTGTAGCTAATCGATTAGAAATAGAGTTAGCAAAACTTTGACAATTAGCTGGACAGCTGAAGTAACTAGGTAAAATCTGTTTCATAACTGCTACGTCCAGAACAATTATTGTAACTTGTTGCGTTCTGACAACAATCTTTGATTGAATAAACGAAAATATATATATACATACATACATACATACATAATCGATTAGTTATAGAGCTAATCAGTTGGAATTAAAATTAGCTACTGAGATTTGCTAATCAATTAGGATTAAAATTGGCAAAATCTTGTAGCTAATCGATTAGAATTAGAATTAGCTGTTTGCCTAATCGATTAGCTAATCGACTAGAACCTAATCAATTAGTTATCCATATCTGAGACTGACCTACTGACTGCCCGACTTACAGACTGACTTACCGAATGACTAACCAACAGACCAGAGAACGAGAATTCGTGACCTGAGGCTTTAATATTCGTAAATATTCGTGAATATTCGGGGATTTTTAATATTCGTAAATATTCGTCGTCATCATCATCTTGCCATAATCATCATCATCATCATCATCACCCTCATCTTCATCATCATATATCATCATCATCATCGTCGTCGTAATCATTGTCATATCATCACCATAATCATCATCATCATTGATGGACGGCTGAGTGAATAAATGAATGAAGAAACGAATGATAGACAGATGGGTCGAGGCGCTTTATAAATCCTCGTAATGAGTGAATGATTGAATGAGCGGGAAAGGCTCGATATTAAAAATCCATTATAGACAGCTTAGAAGGAAACTGACGACTATGGCTCTGTTGTTGCATGGTTAATTCAGCCTTCCATTCCATTTTCTTTAGCAATAGGTCTCAGTCATTAATACATTTCTAACCCTCTTATCTATTTGACTATTATTTTTGTCTAATCGATATCTAAACTGTTGATTTTGTAATCTTGTTGCGTTTGTGTCAACGAGTTTGTGAAATAAAGGAATAGTAGTAGTAGTACTAGTAATTGGCGTTGATAAAATGAGCAGTAGGAAGACATATGGGCGCCTAGCAGGCTGCCATAAGTTGGATTCGACTCCTTTTAAACGTGTTATCATCTGTTACTATAATTATATCGTGTAATCTTACTGCGTACTTGTCAGTTTGAAATAACAAAAGAATTTTAGCGTGCTTATCATTGAAGTTGAGCTATATATTGAATTCACAGAATATATAATGGTTGGTTTCCCAGTTTAACGGCAGCTTATGACAACATTGGCCGTTTCCGCCGGCAAAGATTAGTTTTGGCATAATACAGCTCTTTAGAATATATAATAATTATTATTATTATTATTATAACTTCCATTGAAGCCATTAAAAGGTGTTTAATCTTAACCGCAGTTTAAGCTGTCAGTTTGCACTAATAAACGAATAAAGTTTTTTCATTATCGAGATGGCGAATTCACAGAATATATAACTTCCATTGAAGCCATTAAAAAGGTGTTTAATATTAGCCGCAGTTTAAGTCGACAGTTTGCATTAATAAGCAAAATTGGGCCTAACATCAAAGAATTTAAGTCAGATGGTGCATTCAGCGAATATATAACATCCATTGAGGGCATTAAAAAGGTGTTTAATCTTAATCACAGGTTAAGCCGTCAATTTGAATTGAATTAATAAACGAATATTATTATTATTGTTATTGTTAGTCTTCGAAGATTTTTACGTGTGACGCTCCATATCCAGTGGATGCCTTTGTTAGGATCAGCCTAAGGAAGAGGGGATGGGTGGAAAAGTTCGGACCCAAGGTCACCAACGCCACAACGGTCAACACATCACCGGTCAAGCTGGAGGTCAACACGGACGAAGGTCGGTTGATTGGCGCTACGTAAATGGTCTAACGAAGCGGCTACCGTGTGTTGAAACATGCGTTAATAGATATGTACATAAATACAGATATAGATAGATAGATATTCAGACATTCCGACATACATTCATGCATAGAACGAGAATTCGTGACTTGAGGCTTTAATATTCGTAAATATTCGTGAATATTAGGGCATTTTTAATATTCGTAAATATTCGTGAATATTCGGGGCTTTTTAATATTCGTAAATATTCGTGAATATTCGGGGATTTTTAATATTCGTAAATATTCGTAAGTATTCGTTGACGACGTCACTGTTTCAGTTTTGTCTACGAACTAATTTAAGATTACTAATTTAAGAATAAGTGCAGTGGTTTTCAAACTATACTAAGTGGAGTTACTGATATAAGATGAGTTACTGTAACATGTAACTGTTAATTCTTGCTCTAATTCCTACTTTTTTGCACTGAATTTTGTACAATTAATCCAGGATTTGGAAGCATTAAGAATGAAAAGGAATAAAAAAAATTAATATTCGTTGGCCAGTTTTAATATTCGTCAATATTCGTCAATTTCTACAAATCTTAATATTCGTAATATGCGCATACTCGTTCTATACAACAGACTGACTGACTGATTGACAAACTTACGTGAAACGCTGAACGCAAAGCAGTCTTTGTATTCGTCCATGAGTTTCTTGAGGAGTGTGCTCTTGCCCGTTCCAGACGGTCCGCTCATCACGACAGGTCTGACCGACATCGTAGCCACACACACCAAAGACCGACCAGGAAGAAGAGGACCACAGATTGATGACAACGAAAAGACTGAAACATATAATTGTAATTAGTAAATTACAGCTAATTAGTTACTTCTTTCATTAGTAATCTACATTAATTAGTATTATATTAAAGAAGAATGAAGGCAGTCCTTTAAGCTAGACCTGAAGCAGCCATGGGTATGAAGTGTTAGCAACTTCATTTTCTTAGCCTCGGCATATGAGGGTGGGTGGCCAGTCCTCTCCCTCGCCGTCTCATCTTCCCACCGACAGTGTACAGTCAGTGTACTCATTATAGAAACAGTTGGCTAGGGAGCTCAGGTGGAGCAGAAATCTCGAACCAAACTTCTGCCTTAGCAGGGATTTGAACCCCCGACCACTCGATTGACAGTCCAGTACGCTAACCACTACGCTATCGAGCACATATATATATATGTATGTATGTATGTGTGTGTGTGTGTGTGTGTGTGTGTGTGTGTGTGTGTGTGTGTGTGTGTGTGTGTGTGTGTGTGTGCTTCATTTATAGATCCTTGAACCCCTCCCAAAAATATATACAAAAGCAAATACAGCTTGACATGAAATATCAGCAGTTTCAATTAGGGCGACCAATTTACATGGAGGCCGCATGACGCGAAATAGTTTATGTTGCTAATTACAACATGCGGTAGAAATCTTCGCCATGTCAATAACTGGCTCATATATATACATATATAATTACAAAACATATATATATATATAGTTATACATATATATATATATATATACGACTTGTTAAACAAAAAGTGAAATTTAACTGACGATTTGGTGATCAGCAAAACCTGAACTTTCACCCAATGAAACTGACGGAGTTTTTTTATTTCAAGGGCGGGTACGTTCGTGTTTGTGAAGGCACGCTTGTAACGGCAAGTCCTGTGTTACGGCGCACTAGAAAATCGCTATTATTATTATATTTATTATTATTATTTTTATTATTATTATTTTTAAAAATTATTTTTTAGTATTATTACTATTATTATTTTTATTATTATTATTATTTTTACTATTATTATTAATTATTATTATTATTATTATTATTTTTATTATTATTTATTATTATTATTATTAATTATTATTATTATTATTAATATTATTACAGGGCACGATCCAATGCTATATCGTGCTTCCATCCATCCGAGTTTAGGGAGCCAGTGCAAAGAACATAGAGAAGGTGCGCAAAGTTGGATCAAGAACGAAATAACCGTAAACTTGGATGCTACTGGAACCAGGCTTTAGGAGCGTCCAGTGTCTATTCCATTTAGCTCCCGACCAAGCAAAGAGGTCCCACAATCAAACAGAACAGGCTTCAAGCCCTTGCGGAACAATTAAAACGTAGAGTGACAGAGTGATTAGCTCACATCTGGGAGACAACACCGTACTTAAAACCAAAAAATAACGCTGCCATCCCGCAAAAAATATCGCATAACAGGGCCAGAAACTGGCGGTAATGTCACCATCGCCTTTAAAATATATAATAATAAAATAATAATAATAATAATAATAATAATAATAATAATAATAATAATAATAATATTAATAATAATATCTTTTCTTTAATCAAGCGCCTGACAACGCACTGCGCCGTACATTTACATGTTATAACAATTAAACAATTCACAAGAACACAAATGACAGAAGACATAAATCTTAACTACTAACAGAACAGACAGCCTGCAATACAACGGCGCTAATAGCAGCCTACAAAGCATATCCACCATACGGGGGCTCGAACTCGGTACCTCTCGCTCTCTGTGCCAGATGTTATCCAATGCGCTATCGGGCCCCCTAAAAGCGGTGGTGACCATACGGCTGACAACACCGTCGCGATACAGAATCACGCCGACGATGGTAGGTAAGTGAGTATTTCAGGGTCGGCCGTAGCTTTCTATCACAGATAGATAGCTCTAGTATTATTCAGTTTTTAACCACATCTTAAGGATGCCATGGCCATTCATATGTCAATAGCTAGATAGTAGTTTAGGTGACATCTGCGGATTTTTTTTTTTTTTTTATTCCGTAGTTTAACGTCATCGTATGACATCAAAGGCCGTTGACGACAATTCAAAATTATGTACAATACAGTTAAAAAAAATTGATAGAGTTAAAGGCATCTAAACAGTACTTTACAATGTCACTAATATTCATCGTTTAGCAGCATAATATTATAGTTCAGATATTCATGTCAATGTTACTTGTATAAGATAACATACTGTAAGATGGTCTTTCAGGAAAATTATACACTGTTTTGCAGCAATTATCACACATAAATTTTTTTTAAAATGTAAAATGAAAGGATTCCTGCTAAACAGCAATAATGTACACGAGATTTCCAATCCAGCTATTCAATGATATAACAGCATTGGTTTCAAGTTTACAAAACCTGTAATTATGAAGTTTACAAAACCTGAAATTATGATATGAAATTTATATTTTAATTTTTAATTTTCAAACTTTTTTTTCATTCAATGCAACCAGACATCATAATTAAAATACATGCATAGGCATAAATTGAAAACGCGGATTGAGCGCAACTGCTTTATATATAGGGTGGTTTAAAAGCGTTTAAAAGGTGTATAAACAGATCATTTGTATTATTCAGAGCATGCTATTACAGATAGATTAGCTCTGGTATTATTCAGTTTTTAACGACATCTTAAGGATGCCATGGCCATTCGCGTCCACAGCTAGATAGCAGTTGTATATGTAATTATATATATATATATATATATATATATATATATATATATATATATATATATTCGTTTAATTGAGAAAAACAATCTGACAAAAACGCAGAAATGCTAACATGAGTGATAATGGATAATTAAAGTTCATTAGAAGATTCTAGAATAAACTAGTAAATATTTTTATACAATGATCTGGGCATAAATTGAGAGTTGTCTTTAGGTGGGAGAGTATGGTTGTGTGCTCTAGGTCTTAACTGGTGAGAGGAGAGGGGTCGGAGTGGAGGTAGGAGTTGGTGAAGTACATGCTTGGGGTTGTGTAATATGGAGAAAAGGAGTTTTGCATTGGCTATATTGGCAAGTTCAGAGACTGTTGGAAAGGATTGCTCTAAGTAACCTAGGCGTTTGGCTCTTTTTAGGAGTTTTCCAGGCGTTCTTTATCGGAAGCCAGCGTGAGACCCCACCAGGATGGAGTGGCATATAGAAGTTTAGCAACGGTAGTGGTGATATCTGCCGATTGAGCGCAGCTGCTTTATATATAGGATGATTTAAAAGCGTTTAAAAGGTGTCTAAAGAGATCATTTGTATTATTCAGAGCTTTCTATTACAGAGATATATATATATATATATATATATATATATATATATATATATATATATATATATATATATATATATATATATATCTTCGTTTATTGATTATTCGGGATGTCACACCGCATCCAGGTACAAGTTAGCGTTAGATTAGAATGCCTCCCCATCCTGCAGTGGGGTCTCACGCTGGCTTCCGCTAAAGATAGATTAGCTCTAGTATTACTATTAATCAGTTTTCAGCGACATCTTGTGGCTGCCAGGACCATTCACTTCGACCCTAACTTACTAGACATAATCCGACAATGATATCATACGATTGAGCACAATTGTTTTATATAATTATATGGTTTTTCAAAAGCGTTTTAAAGGTGTCTTAAGAAATCATTTGCATTATTCAATTTTTAACGACATCTTGTGGCTGATATTCACGTCGACCATTGCTATACCAAAAGGTCGTGGATGCAGTCACACCCGACGTGAACCTATACACTCGAATAACGCCTGCAGTTGAGCGCCTCTGATTGGTGTGCACTGCGAGAGGCGCTATATAAATTGATAGATACAATACAATACAATGTAATCGGTCAATGCTGATGGGCGTGATTCATGTTGTCGAGGCTGCGATATTAATGCATTCAAAAATTACTAAATGGCGGAAGGTTTTTAAATGGGGGGGCCGTGGCACATTGGATAACATCTGGCACAGAGACCGAGAGGTACCGAGTTCGAGCCCCCGTTGGGCGGATATGCTTTGTAGGCTGCTATTAGCGCCGTTGTATTGCAAGCTGTCTGTTCTGTTAGTAGGCCTAGTTAAGATTTCAATTGCATAACATGTAAATGTACAGCGCATTGCGTTTGTCAGGCGCTTATTAAAGAAAAGATATTATTCATTCATTCATTCATTTCAGATATTTATATAGCGCCCCTTCAAGATTTCTACTCAGAGGCGCTCCCGACTACAGCGCGGACACTGAATCGGAGTTTCACGCCGAAGCGCATGAGCAATTGCGAGTGAAGGACTTGCCCAGGGTCCCTACGCGGCGGCTTGAGGTAGATTCGAACCCGCAACCCTCCGGCTGCAAGGCACCGAAAATACCCCTTGAGGTGGATTCGAACCTGCAACCCTCCGGCTGCAAGGCACCGAACATACCCCTACACCACCGCGCCCCTTAAATTATTATTATTATTATATTCTAATGGCGACACTAACCCTATCCCAGACCCTTACGACGCCTAATCTGACCTTAACCGACCCTCACGACACCCTTAAGAAATTTAAAAGTTCCGAACACGTTGCCTAATTTAACGTCCGCATTTTAAAATCCCGAAGGAAGTTAGCAAGTTCACGTGACATGCTTTAGCCAGCATCGTGACTGGCGTGAATGTAGTGCTTGGGTTCCGCCCCAGTAGATGTAATCTAGCAATAAAATGCCATTGATTTACATATATAGCGTGGTTGAAAATCGTTTTAAAGGTGTCTAACAGAGGACTGTATTATTCAGTTTGTAATGACATCCTGTGGTTGCGACACTGTGCAAAGCTAGTAAGTGATGTGTCATAACAAAGATGATAATCGTCAGCCTCCTCCTTTCTCCAGGCTTGGGACTGACACTACCAGAGTACTGACAGTGGCAACGTTAGTTTTTTCCCTTCTACATTTTAAGTGTGCTCGATAGTGTAGTGGTTAGCGTACTGGACTGTCGAAAGAGAGGTCGGGGTTCAAATCCCCACCAGGGCAGCAATTTGGTTAGAGATTTCTGCTCAACCTGAGCCCTCTGGTCAACTCAGCTGTAACGAGTACACAGATCGTACGCTGTCGGTGGGAAGATGAGACGGCGAGGGAGAGGACAGTCCACCCGCACTCATATGCCGATGCCAAGAAAATGAAGTCGCTAACACTTCATACCCATGTCTGCCTCAGGGAAGGCTCCTTCTCCTCCTTAGCTGGCTTAGGGGACTACTATCCCTTCTTCAAAACGGCGATATATAAAGCGTCTCTCGATACATACCAACGTACCTGCAGGATCGAAAAACGCCGCCGGGAAACAGCTTTCTTAATGATTCTGTTTGAACGTCGGCGAACGAATGAAGGAGTATCGATTGCACACCGTGGTTTAAATAGTCACTGGTCACCAGATGGCAGAAGCGAATTATAATCAACTATTGATTAACCTTGGCACCTGGCCAAGTATATATATATATATATGTATATTATATATTTTATATATATATTACGGCTGCGGATTTTAATGATTAATTAATCGATTAATCGTTAAAAATTTTAATCGATTAATTTCGGCTTGTTCGATTAATTTTTCGATTAATTTTGCAACTTATTTTATGATGTGAACTGACCTATATCCGGAATAAACAATATGGCGAACAGTAATAATGTGAAACATTTGAGTGGAAAATTAAGCAATCATTTTGCATTTAAGGTAAATGCTGATGGAAAATTCAATTTGATGGCGAAATGATTGAAGATTTGTGTAGATTACCACTGACTACATTTCGCAGTTTGACAATTTGAACTTCAGCATGTCGAATGATTGAAAGATTTTGCAGTGCAAACAGTTTTTCACGCTTTGCGTAACATGGACCAAATTAATCGAATTTAATCGATTAATCTCGATTAAATTTTGGAGATTCATCGATTAAAATTATTTTAATCAGTACCAGCCCTAATATATATATATATATATATATATATATATATATATATATATATATATATATATATATATATATATATATATATGTACTTGCAAATGAATGGGTTGAATTAGAAATTACGTGATTTCAAGTAATTGAAATTATGTAATTTGTAATTCAATTACATTTCCCCATGTATTTTGTAATTTGCAATTATATTTCATGTCTCAAAGTAATTTGCAATTCAATCAGATTTTCGCGAGTAATTTGCCAATCCATGATATTTTAAATATATGTATATATATATATATGTACATGGAATAATATACATACAATCATACATGTATACTTGGGATCATTTATCTCTCTTTATCTATCTATCTCTCTTTTCCCTGTGACTAAGTAGTAAGTGAGTGGGGGGGGGGGGGTCATAATTACAAAGTGCAATCTGTGTGCCTGTCTATTTGTCTGTATGTCTACATCTGCCTGTCAAACTGCCTGTCTATCTGTCAATCTGCCTGTCTGTATCAGTGCCTGATTGGTCAAGTGCCTGCCTTGTATCCCTTGGGGGCGCCCGTGGCGCATTGGATAACATCTGGCACGTAGATCGAGAGGTACCGAGTTCGAGCCCCCGTTGGGCGAATATGCTTTGTAGGCTGCTATTAGCGCCGTTGTATTGCAAGCTGTCTGTTCTGTTAGTAGTTAAGATTTCAATTGCATAACATGTAAATGTACAGCGCAGTGCGTTTGTCAGGCGCTTAATTAAAGAAAAGATTATTATTATTATTATTATTATTATCAACACGCATGGTTGCCACAGGGTTAATAAAACAAAAATCCATGACTTTCCATGTCACTCTTAAGGAGTCAGTTTAGACAAAAACTGAAGTACGTTCCAAATGTTTTATTGAAATTTTAAAATATGATTAGAAATATGTCTGTTCAAGATTTTTCCATTTTCCATGACTTTCTATGACCTAGCTGTTTTCAAATTTAACCGTCCTGCCACCTTGTCAAGCCTAGGTTTAGCAAATAGGTGTCCCTGTTAGCCGGATTTTCATCCCTCAAGGGCCTTAACTTGATTGATGGTTACAATAAAGTTTGATTTATTGATTGATCAATGAGAAAAAGTTCCATGACTTTTTTGGGAAACATCTGGTTTTCCAGGATTTAAATTTGTCAAAGTCTAAATAAATGACTTTCCACGTTTTTCAGAATCCGTGACAACCCTGAACATGTTAAAAGTATCCCCAGTGAACAGCAGAAATTTTATTGTCCTAAAGACAATTGATTTATGCATTAACATGTTTTACTAGGCTCTAAATAACTCCCATCTGTTTCTGATTAAAAAGGGCAAACCCAAACTAGCAAAGTGTTCACTGTTTTGCTGCTTATAATATGGTCGAGTATGACAATTATTTAAATGAACACGTTTTCCCATTTATATTAAATAGAGTAGTCTTATAAATGAGGACACAACATAATTCCTACATTTAGATTAATTAAGACAAAAAGACATATGATGTCCATGGAATATTCCTATTTACGTTAGTTTTATCGTATGATAATATAAATGAGGACATAACATCACTTGGACTAAACTAACGGAGCAACGAACTTGACAAATGACCGAGGATAACGGAAATAATTTATTCGTACCCATCGCTGCCAAAGGGCAGGCGTCAGGAACTGATGATGATGCTGATGTTGCTATTCACCAATCACCATAACAATCGTTTGGACTGACCGTGTTTGTTTAAAAACAAATTGATTTGGGGTGAGATCTTTTAAGAAAGTTCCCTGTTTGAATGGATGTCACGATATGTAAGGTCTGCTTATGGGTGCATAGCAAATCCCCATGCCCTAATCCTCAAAATTTAATTTCTACATGGAAGTAATATTATTTGCACAAACAACTTTTGGGGACATTTTCCGAATACAATATTCACGAGAATGCCCAAGTAATCCATACCCACCCGATCAATTCATTGAAAAATGAGCAGGGTCAAGGATTCAAGGCCATATGGTCGCTATATAAAAAAGTTACATTTAAATGACATTTACTAGTTTTCTGGATTTCCAACACTTGGTAGATAAATTTTTTTTCGGGAATTTGGTCAATACTGCATTTTCATCATATTCGGAGATATGGGTTTCGGCGATTTGAGTAGACCAACTCCCTTTACACCGAAAGATCCGAAACTTCAAAATTTCTATTTAAATATTAGTAAGTAACATCATCTGCAGATACCTATTCAAATCAGGGTAATCCCGTAGTTTACGTTGCTATATTATTTTAATGTCTTCAATGTTGTACTTGACGTGGGTAAGTAAGCAGTTTACCAATGTCCATGTCATCAATCCAGCTTCCATTTAAGGACAAATAATTTTTCATCAATCCAACTTCTATTTCAGAAAAAGATTATTTTTCATCATTCGAAATGTTATTTAAGTAAAGAATTATTCTCATCAATCCAGCTTCTATCAGTTTCAGCAATCCAGCTTCTATTACCGGAAACAATTATATCCCTCAATCCAGCTTCTATTTAAGCAAAGAATTAATTTTTTCAATCCAACTTCCATTTTGGGCAAACAATAATTCTCATCAATCGAACTTCCATTTTAAACTGACAATAAAAAATAATTTTGCAACGTAAACTACGGTTTAACCCAAATCAGTTACCTTCTAAATTAAATTCGATTCATATTCGTTAACACTTAAAACTTTGTTGTAATATCAGCCGCATGGTCACTTTCGTATTTCATCGAGACCTCCACCTTAAAAAGCCCAAAACAACGTGCACAAGTTTATCCTTTAATCAGTTCTCAATGAAAAATTACACGAATAATTACCTGGTTTTAGAAATATCGACAGACGCACAAACATTAACAACTGATCTGTAATTATTTATCAGAATATATTAGAAATTAATCCGATTTATTTGACCGTTTTCAATAAACAATAAACACGCCTTGGCTGCCGTAACCCTGTTTGGTTCCCTGCTCTTCATGTTATAAGTAAGTAAGTACGTGCTTTATTGAACCGTCTGCAAACGTACTGCGGGAACATCCATTGGAATGATTGGATATGGTAAAATTGTAAGAGGGTAAGATGGCAAAATGGTAAGATGATAAAATGGTAAGATGCTAAAATGGTAAGATGGTAAAATGGTAAGATGGTAAAAGGGGCCGCGTTTTTAATCAAGGCTTAGGATGACGTTTATCTCATGCAGGTCGAAGCCCTCAAATAGCCTATTTCGCAATGTAACTCCTCGGACTTCATGAGTTTGGAACTTGCCAACTTGGAGGAAAGATTTCGCTCTATGTAGGTCTGCGCTGCCTTTTCTCAATCATTTAAGACCTACGCAATTTTTCAAATCGTCATTAGGCCAACTGTTATTATAAGGAATTCATATTTTCCAGTTGCTGGACTGCCAACAGAGAGCTCAACTTGCTCAAGGGTTCAAATTCAAGATTTCTGCTTCATCTGCGCCCCCAGCAAACTCACCTATATTGAGTAGGCTAGCTACACTGACCATAGGCTGTCAGTGGGGAGATGAGACGACGAGGGAGAGGACTATTCACACGCCTCCTCATATGCCGAGGCTGTAAATTAAGTCGCTAACCCTTCACACCTATGGCTAGGCCTACCTGTCAGGCTAGCATAAAATACTGCTCTTCTTCTTAATTTCTATTATAAATAATTATAACTATTTTTTACTGTAGGCAAAAGTATAATTATCTTATTTATACCAATGTTTCCACACCGTAAATTTTGTCATGTAGCTGCATTGATTGATCCAAATCGTTGCTCTCAACTTACATTGATTCCGCCATCGATTACCCTCCTACTCCTGAACAACAGGCTCCCTCTCAGCGGGACTTAGTCCCTTTCGGGTGCCTATTGTTCCCAGTGACAACAGCACACAACTAGGACTTTAAAATACCTGTAATCAATGCTCCTATGTTACGTTATTATTCGTTGTTCACTATACTACATTTGATTGCTTGATTTGTCTTGTTTTGTTGTTTGGGATCAATAAAAATGAATTGATTGATTGATCTCTCTGTTCAAAAGTAGACTACGGGTCTCATCAGATTCTTATCACCTAGTGCTCATTAAATTAATTGGTCTTAGTTAACTAGTTAAGAATTACTATGTTATATCTCTTACTTGTGTTTCAATTCTTCTGCCAAATTTTTTTCTTTTATTACAGATGGCCCATTAGCGGGACCTAGGTCCTTTAGGGTCGTAGTCCTACTGTGTTTAATCTAGACGTCTCTGGGGGGTAAAGTCCCCCCCCAGATCGAGTTCCCCCCAGAAAAATGAAAGAGATGAAATTTTAGCCCGAAGAAAAATTAAAGACATGTGTATTTTTGTGTAATTTTGTACAATATTGTCTTGGAAAACTGTCGATACTACCCCCTCGAAAATTCTTCTTGGAAAACGTCTTGTTACTACCCCCTCGCATATTGTTGGAAAATTGTTGTTAGTACTCCTGGAAAATCCTTGGAAAACTCTCGTTACTACCCCCCTCCGTCGAAAATCCTTGTGGGAAAACTCTCGTTACTACCCCCTCGAAAATTCCATGAAAATTTTTTGAAGTATTGTTCTTGGTAAAACTCGTCACTACTCCCCCGGTCGTAAACTTTTATAATAAGCTGGATACCCCCCCCCGAACCCTCGATTCCCCCCGACAGCAAGGGGACTAGATTAAACACTGGTAGTCCTATTGATCCCCTTGTTGCTTGTCTGTTTTTTTCTCTCTTTTGTACTTGCTTTTCGTTGTTTTATACTTGGGTTCAATAAAATTTATGGTTATGGTTATGGGTATAATTGTCATGGTAACTTCTATTGGAAACGCTTTTTTTTCTACCGGTTAGAAAAGCTTAGAATAAATGCTCTGCTGTCAACATGCCAATTAAAATCTGATGGGCCCAATAGGGTCCTAAATGGGTCCGATGGGGCCCTAAAATTAGGCCCTATAGGACACCTAAATTGGTTCCATGTGGAATTATATATCTCCAAGTTCTGCATGATCTCGTGGTTCTAACAATTACAGATTACCCGAAGGGGCCGTCCATAAAGTACGTCACGCTCCAGGGGAGGGGGTTTAAGAAAGTGTGACAGTTTGTGACAGGGGAGGGGGGTCAGGCCATGTGTGACGTCACACATTTATTTTTTTAAATTTTATTTATAATTTATTTTTTATTTTTTAGTAGAATTTCATAGCTTTAAAAATAATTTTCAAAAATTTTCTGAAACATTTTAATTAGTTTTATGTCAAAATAGCATGAAATGCATATCTCCTGAATGTGTTGTTCACGATTCCTCTCGCTAGGAGCGCTAGTAATAATGCTGTTGCAAAGCCTTGTTATGTATTAGCCTTGCTTTCGGAAAGTGTGACGTACTTTAGGGGGCGGGGGGGGTCCGAGTTTTGTGACAGTTTGTGACAGGGGGGGGGGGGGTAAAAATGGTCAAAAATAGCGTGACGTACTTTATGGACGGCCCCTAAATAGAAACTTGAAGACAACGTAATGTAAAAGTTCATGTATAGAAACAGTAACAGAATGAAAATATTTCTCAAATCAAAGGTCACATGCCAATGTCACAGGCTGGTTCAGAGTCTAAGGTCACACAGGTCAAGATCACAATGTCACAGGTGGTGGTCATTACTTATTATTATTGCTATGTTGAATATATTATGAGCAATCTAACGACGAAGCATCAATCGATGGCGCTGAGCAATTGTGAGTGAAGGATTTGCTCAACGTCCGTACAAAAGAACCGTCTCAGAGGAGGAGGAGGATCGAACCCGTACTCTCCGCGTTACAAGGCAAATGAGACGGGATAAAAATATTCTGAAAATATAAATAAATGAAAATAAATGCTAAAAATAAAGCTAGAAAAAAGGCAAACTTTAACGAGACCAAAAGTATGTTTCACGCAGTCTTTCAGTGTTATAGAGGAAGATCGAACCCATACTCCCCGTGTTACAAGGTGACCGCTTTACCCCAATCGACTACCATGTTTAGCAGTGGTCATGCATGGTGTGAACTACTGGGGTCACGATGGGTCACACATGGGGTGAACTACTGGGGTCACGATGGGTCACACATGGGGTGAACTACTGGGGTCACGATGGGTCACACATGTGGGGTGAACTACTGGGGTCACGAAGGGTCACACGTGAGGTGAACTACTGGAGTCACGATGGGTCACACATGGGGTGAACTACTGGGGTCACTATGGGTCACACATGGGGTGAACTACTGGGCTCCTTCAGAGACATCGTTGGAAAGTGGTGCATGGGGTGAACTACTGGGGTCACGATGAGTCACACATGGGGTCACGAAGGGTCACGCACGAGGTGAACTACTTGGCTGTTCCTCGTGTCCGATGAGACCCTGTCCACCCTGTCCACCTTGGCCCACTTGGATGGCACAACAGAAGCAGCTGACGTCAGAAGTTTCTCCTATCAGACAGCGACAGTCACAGTTCGTCTCACCACAACACTAGATAGGGAAGAGAAACAACAAAGAACAAACGGTAATCACACGGTAAAAGGTAGTTGTACGGTAATGGTAATGGTAGAGTAAAGGTAGATGTGTTTTAATAATAATAATAATAATAATAATAATAATAATAATAATAATAATTATAATTATAATAATAATGATGATGATGAAAATGATAATTAATGATAATGATAAAAATAATAATAATAATGTGACAATTTTTAGGGTGCCCTCCCCGGGCCTTTGGTGGTGGTTCCCCCCGGCGGTCGCTTGCCGTTGTCGGCCGGGCATCTTGGCCCGTGTGTTGCCGTCCCCTTCCCCTTGGCTTTGCTCCTTGGCTTTGCTCCCTCTCTCGCCTCTGCTCCCTTGGCTTTGCTCCCTCTCTCGCCTCTGCTCCCTTGGCTTTGCTCCCTCTCTCGGCTCTGCTCCTTTGGCTTTGCTCCCTCTCTCGGCCTTGCTCCCTTGGCTCTGCTCCCTTGGCTTTGCTCCCTCTCTCGGCTTTGCTCCTCTGCCTTTGCTCCCTCTCTCGGCTTTGCTCCTCTGGCTTTGCTCCCTCTCTCGGCCTTGCTCCCTTGGCTCTGCTCCCTTGGCTTTGCTCCTTTCTCGGCTTTGCTCCTTCGGCTTTGCTCCCTTATCCCCACCCCGTGTCCTGCCTACCCGCCTGCCTGGTAGAGTACTATAAATAGAGGACTCTCTCTGTGTAGAGGTGTGTGTGCTCTGACTTGGTGAACGACGACGTGTGGTGTTGGTCTTGACTTTGATGGTGATCTTTGTCGATTTGAGCTGTGTGCTCTCGCTACGTCTTCTGAAGAATATACTCTATGAAACCTAGAGCTGACTTGGTTGATTGATTTGGGTGATAGGCGTCAGAGGCAATCCAAGACGTTCGCTATACTCCGGACGCCGGACTTGCGCTCCTTCGAGCGACACGCGGCATTGCAGTCCCTCCTAGCGACACTCTACGCCTGAGAGAAGGGGTGTTTCGCTTCAGTGGTACCAGACGAAGTGGGGTGATACTGCCGTTCCTGCCAGTCGACGACCGAGAATCAACCGAAGATGCAGATGGGAGACGAGGAAGATACCATTCCCTACGCCGCTTGGGACCTGGCCGATCTGCCGTCGAAGATTTCCACGCCAGCTGCGAGGCGGATGGCCGCGATAGGGACGAAACCGGACAGAAGCCGTTTCCTGGAAGATCTCGCCTTCCCGATGCCAGGTCAGATCCGCACGCCTGCCCAGACGTCGACGCCAGCCGCGAGGAGAGAGACGATGGAGAGGCCGCCGGACCGAAGCCGCCTGTTGGCCGAGATCGACTTCGAGGACCCAGGGCCGGTGAGATCGAGCTTCCGCGAAGACAGGGAAGAAGAGATGACCGTGAAACCAGAGAAAACGAGCTTCCGAGGAAAGACGGGCGAACCGACGACGGAAAAGACGAAATTGAAACCAAATTTCCGCGAAGAGACTGAAAGATCGGACGCACCGGGGAATTCGACGCCGAATCTGCTGGGAAATGTCAGTGATCTGCTGCGAAACCGCCCGACACCGATGAAACCAGGCAGGTTCGATGGGACGGGGTCGCTGGAGTCATTCTTGGTCCAGTTTGAAGTCTGTGCGAGGCATAACAAGTGGACGGCCTCGGACAAGATCGATTACCTGCGATGCTCACTAGAGAAAGCCGCGACGCAGCTTCTCTGGGACTTCGGCGCTCAACCCAGCGTAAGTTACGAGGAACTCACCGAACGCCTCCGGCAGAGATACGGGACGGAAGGCCAAGCAGAAACCTTCCGTGCTCAGCTGTACTACCGACGTCAACGACCGGAAGAAAGCCTGAGTGACCTGCTGCATGAGATCCGACGACTTGTTGTCCTAGCCTACCCGGTGCCCTCCAACGAGACCACGCAGATCATCGCGAAAGACGCCTTCCTGGAAGCCATGAGAGACCGGGAGCTCTCGCTCAAAGTACGCGAGCGAGAACCGAAGAATTTGGACGAGGCATACCGGACAGCGCTGCGTCTGGAGGCCTATCAGCGAACGAACGACCCAGACGATCGCCGCAGACAGCCGAATCGAGTACGAGGGACGCAGGAAACTGACCTGAGCGCTCAGCTTCAGGCGCAGATGGACCGCTTTCTGGCGACGCAGAAGGACGAACAACGCCGATTCCAGCGAGAAATTGAGAACAGAATTGACCAGCAATTCCGCGATCTACGCCAAGAAAATCTGACGCCGGAAGAATCGACTCGCAACGCCCGGCCTGAACGAGACCGAGCGAGCCCTCCGGAGAATCAGCGACGAACGACGGCCTGCTACAACTGTGGACGAACCGGTCACATCGCCAGAAACTGCCGACAAGCTCGCCGATACCAGAATCGCCAGAACGAGACCGCGATGACCGAACCCGATGCTTCGATGCCACCGGACCAGGTGGTCATGAACCATACGACGCGCCCGATGTTGCCGAACCGTGCTACGAACAACGCAGTCTACATCCGCGGAGAGATCAACGGACGACCGCAGCTATGCCTGATCGACACTGGATCGGAAGTCAGCCTGGTGCCTTCATCTACTGTCGACGGGTTAGAACTTCGGTCTTGCAATCGCTTTTTGATGGCTGCTAATGGGTCTGAGATACGGGTCCTGGGTGAGGTGCGGGTGCCCATTAAGATATTTAAGGATTTTTATATCCAGACTTCGTTTTTAGTGTCCGACCAAATTTCTGAGCCCATGTTAGGCATGGACTGGTTACGTGAACATCGCTGCCGCTTAGGGTTTGGCATGGGATCTTTATTTGTGAGACGCAAGCGTATTTCCCTGGTAAGGGGCAATGGATCCATATGGTGCCGGCGCGTGATCGTCGCCGAGGAGGTGTTGGTGTCGCCTAAGTCCCAGCGGGATATACCAGTTAAGACCATGTATGGGGATTTAACGACTGTAGCGCCAGCCTGGATAACGGAGGCTAGAGAAATCCAACCTGGAGTTCATCTTGCCCGCGTAGTTGTCGGTGACTATGCAGATACCCGGGTAAGGGTGGTGAATTTGAGCGAAGACCCAGTTCGGTTGCCCAAGGATCGCCCCTTAGGAGAATTGCATCCGGTGCAAGTAGAATTGACTAAGATAAACTGTGAGGATAAGGAAGCGACTGGCCAAGCTTCGCCTAGACTAAGTGAACAGTTACTCTCGGATTTGCCCGAGGAAGTGCCGCCTGAGATTAGGGAACGCTTAGGGGCTTTGCTCATTGAAAATGGAGATGACTTTTCTGCTACTGACCGGGATTTAGGGAAAACTTCGGTGGGTATGCGTAGATTTGAGAGGGGCAATGAGCGTCCCGTACTACAGCCTTTACGCCGTCGGGCGCGCTGTAATAAGATTGCTGTGAGCGGGTTATTATTCAGTTTGCTTTTAGCGGGGATATTGAGCCTAATCTTTTCAACGGTCATGAGTTGTGTGGGCCCCCTGAGTTATAGAATCCTAGTGAGGTCTGGGTTTCGATGCCTAATGCTGATCGACCGGGTTACGAATCCAAGGGGAAACCGGTTTCAGATATTCTGTAGACGCTTAGGAATTGATAAACAGGGAATATCAATGCATTACTTTCGTGGGAACAGGGTAATAGAGTGTTTCCCACGGGTTCAGTATGATAGGCGGAGGGAGGTAGTAAGCAGCCATCAAAGGGTGAGGGAAGAAGTTCTTACCTTTGCTCATTTGTATAATGAGGCTGACTGGAGAGACACACCGCCCTCTGTCAATGAAGCCGATGAAATGGAACCGACGACCGAAGCGAGTGACCCGCCGACCGGCTCGCTACCGCTAGGGGTGTTGCACGCCTGCAACGCCGCCTTTGGTCGACGTAATCCTCATGGGAAGACGCTGCCGATGGTCGCTACGCGCATCTCTACGACGAGTCTGTGCCTTTTCCTCCGAATACCTCCCTCGGGACCCCGCGTGGCCCGGTGAGTGTATGGACCCTTAGAACTCGGAGATGGTGAATGATGTGCTCCTGGGACTCTGACTCTGTGCGCTGTGAGAGACTTGGCTGTACTGATCATGTACTTTGAGGGACTTTTATTGTTTTATTGTGTATTATGATGGGCCGTTGGCCTTGTGTTTTTATGTTTCAGGGACTTTGAACTTTTAGGCTTTAGAGATTTTGCGGGCCGTTGGCCATTCGACTTGGACATTTAATTAGTTGTTTTCAGGGACATTTTTAGCCGCGTAGCTTAGATGGCTGATATCAGCCACGGACTTTTGTGACTTTGCGATATTTTAGAGACTGGGCCCGTTGGCCATTTTTCTGTGTTTGGCCGGAACTTGGCCGCTTTGTGATTTGTTTTCCCGTCTGAGGGATGGGGACATCCCTGATTGTAGAGGGGGGAGGATGTGACAATTTTTAGGGTGCCCTCCCCGGGCCTTTGGTGGTGGTTCCCCCGGCGGTCGCTTGCCGTTGTCGGCCGGGCATCTTGGCCCGTGTGTTGCCGTCCCCTTCCCCTTGGCTTTGCTCCTTGGCTTTGCTCCCTCTCTCGCCTCTGCTCCCTTGGCTTTGCTCCCTCTCTCGCCTCTGCTCCCTTGGCTTTGCTCCCTCTCTCGGCTCTGCTCCTTTGGCTTTGCTCCCTCTCTCGGCCTTGCTCCCTTGGCTCTGCTCCCTTGGCTTTGCTCCCTCTCTCGGCTTTGCTCCTCTGCCTTTGCTCCCTCTCTCGGCTTTGCTCCTCTGGCTTTGCTCCCTCTCTCGGCCTTGCTCCCTTGGCTCTGCTCCCTTGGCTTTGCTCCTTTCTCGGCTTTGCTCCTTCGGCTTTGCTCCCTTATCCCCACCCCGTGTCCTGCCTACCCGCCTGCCTGGTAGAGTACTATAAATAGAGGACTCTCTCTGTGTAGAGGTGTGTGTGCTCTGACTTGGTGAACGACGACGTGTGGTGTTGGTCTTGACTTTGATGGTGATCTTTGTCGATTTGAGCTGTGTGCTCTCGCTACGTCTTCTGAAGAATATACTCTATGAAACCTAGAGCTGACTTGGTTGATTGATTTGGGTGATAGGCGTCAGAGGCAATCCAAGACGTTCGCTATACTCCGGACGCCGGACTTGCGCTCCTTCGAGCGACACGCGGCATTGCAGTCCCTCCTAGCGACACTCTACGCCTGAGAGAAGGGGTGTTTCGCTTCAATAATAATAATAATAATAATAATAATAATAATAATAATAATAATAGTAGCCCAGGACTGAATGCCCGCTTAGAAAAATAATGAAACAGACATTTTTAATCAGTCTGTACATAGGTTTATTGGCTTTATGAAGAAATAAATTTGTGGATGACAATAATAATGATGATGATGATGATAATAATAATAATCATCATGATCATGATCATCTTCATTCCACTTGCGGAATTACACCCGTAGCTATCACTGTCAATGTCATGTACGGAGACATTGCAATTAAACACCTTTAAAACGACTGTCCCCACGCAATAAATAACAGATTTTAGGATTAATTGCCAGATACTGCCTGTTCACCTACTAGTGCATTGTATTGTATTCAAACGTTTGATGATGAGTTATCTGTCCGAAGCAGGGCTGTTAAAGGCTTGGTTTTTTGTTTTTTTGGTATTTAAAAAAACAACAAAAAAACAAAAAAGAGGAAAATTTTGTTTTTTTGGTGTTTTACAAATTTCAAAATTATAAATGCCAAAAATGTCGTCTCTTCAACTCTCTTGGCAATTGTTGTATGGTCTTCGTTAACTTCGTTTTATGACATTCTACGGTTCTACTGTTCTAGTTCATTTCAATTATATGAATCTGATTAATTTGAACGGTATTATGCCATTTTTATGAGTTTTATGATCCGAAATAGGAAAATCTCAAAACCAAAAAACCAAATAAAACCAAAAACCAACTTTTCATTTTGAAAAAAGTTTGGTTTTTTGCACCCCTGGTCTGAAGGCAGGTCCATTGGCTTTTATGCCAACTGGGGGTGAGATGAGTGACGTGGTTTCCCGTTACCTTAAGGTTACCTCACTCACAGACAATAATATTGTGGGTGAGCAGCTTGTCCAGGGTCGCTATGCAGTGGCTTGAGGTAGATTCGAACCAGTGAACCTCCGGTTACAAGGCACAGAACACACCACTACACCACTACACCACCGTGTTCCATAAACATTTACTGATGTAATATTATGTAAGTAAATACTTACTGATGTAATATTACACAAGTAAAAAAAACTTACTGCTGTAATATTACATAAGTAAAGACTAACTGATGTCATATTGAGCAGGTAAATACTTACATTTCTGCGGAAATCCTTGCAGCAGGCATTTTCGCAGGTAAGGACATCAGCACAAGACAGTTTCTCCTGAAAACAAACGAAGGATATGAAAGAGCAATTAATACATTAAAATAAAGTTAGACGATTCTAACAAGTAAAACAGAGGGACGAGAAAAGGTAATGACAAGGTAATGCAAAGGTAGCTGTAATTTGTCAATCATCTCCCTGGGGGCGGGGGAGATGGCTGAATGGTAACACACTGGCACGAAGATCCGTACGACGCGGGTTCGATACCCGCTATAGCCCCGTAAGGTTTACTCAGCCTTCCACTCCCTAGGGGCGACTGTAAAGTGAGCAGCAGTACAGATGGGCGCCTTGCAGGCTGCCATACAGTTAAATTTGACTCCTGTTAAACTTGTTATCATCTGTTTCTGCTATGTTATGTAAGCTTACTGCGCACTTGTCAGTTTGAATTAATAAACGAATATTATCATTAAAGAGATCATACCTAGTTTTTGGAATTCCCACCCTGCATCTGGCAGTTATTTAAATTCTATTTAATTTGATAAATTATTTAGTTAAATTCAAATCAGTTCCAGTTCAATTTAATTTAATTTAATTCAATTTAGTAACTTATACAGCCCTGGTAATTACACGACTTTCCAGGCTTTTCAGCATCCGTGGCAACCCTGTTATATGTCATTTCATTCTCTGCTTAAAACCTACTTCTTGCAAATTGCTTATCCACCATTAAATTTTGATGTTTTATGAACTGATCCTCTGAATGTTGACCTCATAACGGCTTGGTTTTGGTGAGCTATTTGTTGATGCCTTGTTTAATAGAACAGACTGACAAACCGCAGTAAGTTACATAATGGAAAGGAAGACAGATCTAATATAATGTGGGGCGCGGTGGTGTAGGGGTATGTTCGGTGGTGTAGGGGTATGTTCGGTGGTGTAGGGGTAATATGTTCGGTGCCTTGCAGCCGGAGGGTTGCAGGTTCGAATCCACCTCAAGCCGTCCCCGTAGGGACCCTGAGCAAGTCCTTCACGCACAATTGCTCTGCAATATAATTGCTTCTGCGCCGCTGGGGCAACCTTAGTAAGAAGGGTGATATCAAAGATCAGTTGTATTGTATTGTATTGTAATGGGGTATAGTTGCTGAGTTTACCGTTTATTGAAAGAGTATGTAGGCTATATGCTACCGTATTTTATAAAGAATTCTTGTGCACTAGACAACGGCGCAATAGAAGTTACTAACTAGTTAATTAATAATAATAAGAAACCTTTCTCGGAGGGCACAGTGAATCAAAGAATCCGCGGAAGTCTGGACCAGTGCAAGAGTCAACACAACGTACGTAGCAACATTCGCAACAAGGTTTTCCTTCCTGACCACAAATGAATTCACACCGACCACAGATTCCACGCGACTAAAACAACATGGAAATAAACACTATTATTATCATTATTATTATTTTGTTGTTAAAGCTATTATTATTATTTTATTGTTAAAGTTATTATTATTATGTTATTGTTAAAATTATTATTATTATTTTATTGTTAAAGTTATTGTTATTATTTTATTGTTAAAGTTATTATTATTTTAATGCTAAAGTTATTATTATTTTATTGTTAAAGTTATTATTATTTTATTGTTAAAGTTATTATTATTATTTTATTGTTAAAGTTATTATTATTATATTATAATTTTATTGTTAACGTTATTATTAGTATTACTTTTATTATTATTATAATCATTAATATGATTATTATCATTATTAAATAAGTCTCTATCTGTCTCTATCTCCCTCTCTCTCTCTCTCTCTCTGCCTCTCTGTCTTTTTCTGTCTCTCTGTCTCCGTCTGTCTGTCTGTCTCTCTATGTCCTTCTCTCTCTGTCTGTCTTACTCTCTTTCTCTCTGTCTGTCTGTCTGTCTCTCTCTCTCGATTGACACTTGGTCATTAGATATAATGGCGCTCAATAAATTCATATTAATAACAAAAATAAACAGTAGTAATGTAATAAAGTGCGTAAGACGTAACCTACAGCCAGGAAGTTACGCAGGATGCAGATGACAATCATGAAGACAACGTAAACTCCCACAGCGATGATGAAGATGACCGGAACAGGAAGGAGGGTAATCTGCGGATGGGGGGCGATTGGGGTCGGTGCACCCTGAAATGACAATACAATACAATAATAATACAATACAGTACAATACAATACATCTTATGTTTTTATCTATTAATTCATTTTTTAATTACTTATTTATTCGTGCATTAACTGATTTGTTTATCTGTGAATTTATTTATCCGTTTATTTATTTACCAATTTATCTATCCGTATAAAGTTTTATCTATTAATTCGTTATTTAATTACTTATTTATTCATGTATTAATTGAGTTTGTTTATTCATTTATCTGTGAATTTATTTATCCATATATTTATTTATCAATTTATTCATTTATCTATCCATGTATATCTTTATCAATATTATAATTCATTATTTATTTAACTTGAGTGCATAACGGATAAGTGCATTATTCTCTGATGTGCATGGAGGCTGGCTGGTCCCGTTTCAAATGCATATACCTAATATTAATGATGATATTTATGATGATGATGATAATGATAATAATAATTAATAATAATAATAATAATAATAATAATCTGTGAAGACTAGCCATTCCAGAACAATCTTCCCTTAATTTTTGCAATCCCAAGGGATCATTATTTTGTACCTCGGAGAAGACAAAAAAAATAAAAAAAAGAATAACAATAATAATAATAATAATAATAATAATAATAATAATAATAATAATATAATAAATATGAGCCATAGGTTAGTGTGATACTCACCGGTCGTAGGAAACATTAGTAGAAAGAGATCTACTAGAGAAAAACACACTCGCTGATGGTTTGCATTCCACGGTTTCATCCCCCGCTGTTATACAAAACCATAGCATAGCACTAACACGTTTAACAAGCAGATGGGAAGTCCCTGGTTAGCAGTTAGTTTGGTTAGTGGTTAGTATTATAACATTATAACAGTGAAATGTTAACGAAGAATGTTAGTATGAAATTGAAATGTGAGCAAAATAAGCGACATAACATTGTGCGATGTGATATGATGGAATGCATTGCAATCTCACACTTTTATTGCAATACATAACATTAGAATATGACATTAGTTGACTACTTAGTAATAGAGTAGACTACTTACAATGCTAATCGATCAGTTAGAAAGCTAGTAAACTACTTAGAATTTCAGTACACAACTCGGAATGCTAGTAGACCGCAATACAATACAACACAATACAACATAACACAATATACTGGGGCGCGGTGGTATAGGGGTATGTTCGGTGCCTTGCAACTGGAGGGTTGTGGGTTCGAATCCACCTCAAAGCCGTCGCGTAGGGACCCTGGGCAAGTCCTTCACTGCAATTGCTCATGCGCTTCGTCGTGAAACTCCGATTCAGCGTCCGCGCTGTAGTCGGGAGCGCCTCTGAATGGGCAATCTGGTAGGGGCGCTATAACAAGTGTTTCAAATACAATACAATACAATACAATAGACCACTTAGTCTGTGTAAAAGTATTTAAATCTTTACAAGCAAAATCATGAAAAATAACTTAGCCATATCGGTTAGTAGGTATTGTTATCAGCCATCCAAGTCGTAAAACTTGTTACCTTTAAAAGTATAAGTGAAAATGAAATACCTCGTTATTTCCAAGCAAACACACACACACACACACACACACATAGAGAAAGAGATAGGCAGTGTGAGAGAGTAAGAGTGAGACAGACAGGCAGGCACACAGGCAGGCAGACAGATATTTGGGATATTCAGGCAGACAGACAGGCAGAGACTGAGACACATATAGAGACATGAGCAGGTGCGGCAAACAATACTTGAAACAGTGCTCACAAAGTCAAGTGTCGTAAAATAATTAAATTTAGGGCCTACATCAAGCGTGACAAACAGGGCAAGCTGAAGGAGTTAATCTAGATACCAGAAACTTGAAAATGCCAATTAACACTAATTAACAAAAAAAACACTCAGGGTGCAAAGTTCAAACGACATTCAAGGTCTAACCAAAAGTTATGTCTAAAAAAATCTGAAACTTTGGTTAAAAAATCAAATCAAACAGTGTGACCATAAAGTTAACTAACATTCGTTGGATTATTCATTTTCGGCGAACTTTCTGCAACAGATCGAAGAAAATATAATAGGTTTAAAGGTAAATACTAAATTAAATAATACTAAATTTATTTTCTAAAAGTTCTTCAATTATTATTATAATTATTATTAAATTTTGACTTCACATTTTACGACCTAAAGAACAAATAATTTACGTGAGAATAAGCTGATAGCAGTTACCTCAGGCAATAAACTTCAGGAAATAATTAATAGTTTATTTGTAGAAGTAATAAATAAAATATTATCATTTTTCACATCAAATGTAAACTTTCGGCTTCGTTGATAAGCGCCTGGCGTCCTCGTTGTCAGCCATTGAATTGATCGTTGAATATTCATGAGGTCTCTTGGCCTTAAGCTGTTAAATATTCATATTACTAGTGACACTGTTGAATAATTGATAGTTGAATATTCATGTAGGCATTCATCTGTAGGCATATTCATGTAGGCATTCATGTAGGCATATTCATGTAGGCATTATTCATCTGTAGGCATTATTCATGTAGGCATATTCATCTGTAGGCATTGAGTGTTGAATATTTATACGACTGGTAGCACTGTTGAATTGATAGTTAAATATTCATGAGATTTCTGGGCAACAAGCTGTTGAATATTCATATAATTAGTGGCGCATTACTGTTGAATATTAATATTCGATTACTTAAAATTTTGTAAAAGGAAATATTTGTAGTGCGAAGAGCCGCCATGCGTATGATATGATGTCTTAAGTAAGTAAGTAAATATATTCTTTAGTTATCCAACTGCGTAACCACACTTTGGTTTACATGATATTACAAAAATGATATTCATATAGTTTATATATTTATTTAGAAATGCGTATGATAAGTAAGTAAGTAAGTAAGTAAGTAAGTAAGTCGTATGGGAAGTAAGTAAGTAAGTAAGTAAGTAAGTACGTGAGTATATTCTTCATTTATTCAACTGCATATCGCACTTTGGTTTACATAAAATTACACATTGTTAAAAACACTCTCGTTTAAAGCGTTTTTCTCATTAAGTTGTCATTGAGCGCCTCTGAATAGGCAATCTGGTGGGGCGCTATAACAAGTGTTCAAATACAATACAATACAGTACAATACTGATTTCATTTTCTCAGCCTCGGAATATGAGGGCGGGTGGCCAGTCCTCACCCTCGCCGTCTCATCTTCCCACCGACAGTGTACTCATTGCAGCTGAGTTGGCTAGGGGGCACAGATGGAGCAGAATTTCCTAATCAAATTTCTGCCCTGGCAGGGATTTGAACCCCCCGGCCTCTCGGTTAACAGTCCAGCGCATTTACCACTAGAGCATCGCCTAGCTCTATGCATACATTGTTTCAAGTGAGAACGGGACGCATAGCCTAGGACTACTACGATTCACATAGGGTTATCTTTGGGCAGACACACGTGCCAATTATTAATTGTCATTATCATTCATTATTTTTGTTGCACTTTTGCGCACAGGCGTAATGGCCCCTGTTACGTAGCGACAAGATGTAGTTAAAAACTGATTGATACGACTGATCTCTTTAGACACCTTTTAAACGCTTCTATCAGACACAATATATAAATCCATTGCGTTTTATCCGTAGTTGAAGCCTTTTTTCCCTTAAGTAAGACCGCCGTTGACTTTAACTCCGCCACTGCCAGAACTGTGGTAGTGTAGGTCCTAAGCCTGGATAAAGGAGGAGGGCGACGCTAATCATCGCTATAATTATGACAAGGCGTCGTAAAACAACAACCCAAACACACTCAACATTCTTGTCAGCCAAAAGATGCCGTTAGAAACGCGATAATAAAAGCTCTCTTTAGACACCCTTAAAACGCGTTTTACCGACGATATATATACCTTGACTTTGCTATATAAATAATTTGACGTTCATAATTATCGTCAATATTATAGACTGGTTTGGGTATGATTAGGTTGACGTTAACAGTCCTAGTGGCCACAAGGTGTTGCTAAACCATGGAAAGTAATGTTGCAATCGTAATCGCGAGGTTTCTACTTGGTTTATTTACTGTTTCAGAAGAAAGATTCTGCGATTTTTGACAACTGACAAACTTTTATTTCCAGAAGCACAAATTAATGCTCAAAATAATTAACAACAATTATAACCTGCCTATTACATATCGGTGCATTGGCTATGGAACAGAGGAGACCCAAAAAGGCTCAAGCCGCGCTTAATTAGGGTCACCCTAATTTCAAAAGGCCTATATAGAGTTAAGAGCAGATGCTAGAATCTGAAAGTTACATCTTTGATTATGTTCAGCATAATTTCGTCTATTACAACATTTTGACGTCGATATTCATTCATTGAAAATTTATATAGCGCCCCTTCAAGGTAACTTCGCATGAATCATATCTATTCAATATTCATTGCAACAATGGGCACAGCCAACAATTGGTGTGTTGGTGCCTAACGACACTGTTTCATAATATAGATGATTAGCGTCGCCCTCCTCATTTCTCTAGACTTGGGACTGGCATTACTACATGTAGACTAATAGAGGAGTTCCAACAATGGAATAACAGCTTCCATAACTAACTAGAAATAACCTTCCTCGGTTATTTGAACAACAAAATAATGGACTACTAAATAATGCGTACAACATGCATACATACACATCTGCACCAGAAGCGCAACCACAGTCTAGAAGTTCGGGGGGGGACCTACTATAACATAATGTCAACGTTGACTGTATGCATTATTTGTTTGTATTTGTGTATTTTTATGTTTTGGTTTTTTTTTTTTTTTTTTTTTTTGTTTTTTTGTTTTTTTTTTTTTTTTTTTTTTTTATTTTTTATTTTTTTTTTTTTTATTTTTATTTTTTAATATTTTAATTTTTAATATTTTAATTTTTACTTTTTGAATTTTAATTTTTACTTAACTAGGTTGTTAAGTTCTTGACTCAAGGCTTTATAAGGGGTCGGTAGAGAGCGTTAAAAAGATGTTTAACGAGATCAGAGGCTTAGGCTAGCCAGTTAAACATTTCTTGGCGTTTTTAGCTTTCGGGAGTTTCCATTCGGCATAGTCGTATTTTTCTACATTTTAATTGTTTAATTACATAAATGCATTTATTGAGGGAGAGGGAGGGTTGAACGCGAACATTCTCCCTATCTACACAATGATAGAGATCATCAAATTCCCAATGCACAGCGACATCTGACGGCAACGAGAGACGCTGATTTTGACCGTATATATATATATATATATATGGTGAAAATCAGTGTATATATATACCTAATATTATACGCTACAACCGTTTTAATAGGCTATTGCCTGATTGTGATCCGCCTGACGTCATAGGCATTATTCGCGTCATGAATGTTTAATTATTCGTCGTTAATTTCCACAATACAGTCAAACCGCCGTAATATGTGTAGGCATTATGTTATAGTAGCCCCCCCCGAACTTCTAGACTGTGGTTGCGCTTCTGGTGCAGATGTTGTATGCATTATTTGTTTGTATGCGTGTATGTATGGTATGCCTAGGAGGAGGATGGCAAAAATAGAAACGTGGTTAATAATTTTCCATCGCCAAATTTGCAAGCACACGGAATGCCTTAACCTCAATTCTCGCCTTAATACGTTACGTTAGTAACTGCTCGCGTCTCGTAAAGTAAATTTAAATCAGCAATGCCTCCAACCCTTGATAATTATGGGGGGGGGGGCCCGTGGCGCATTGGATAACATCTGGCACAGAGACCGAGAGGTACCGAGTTCGAGCCCCCGTTGGGCGGATATGCTTTGTAGGCTGCTATTAGCGCCGTTGTATTGCAAGCTGTCTGTTCTGTTTAGTAGTTAAGATTTCAATTGCATAACATGTAAATGTACAGCGCAGTGCGTTTGTCAGGCGCTTATTAAAGAAAAGATATTATTATATTATTTATTAATTATACTAGAGGCCAAGCGTTCTCGTTGATGGTAAACACCTTTATTACTTATCATCTTTAGTCACGCCATGTGCTGCTCTTGAATCAAGACGTGGATTGCGTTCGGCTTCGAAAAGAGACTTCGTAATCAAAAGAACAAATCTACAATTTGGAAAGAGAATGTTTGAAGTATAGCTGGTCCAGCTGAATGAAACTCTCTACCAGAACTAATCCGAAGATCATCCTCAATTAATGTTTTTAAATCTAAACTTAAAACTTATATATTCTCTAAGTACTATGATTAATAAGTACAATATAACGCGTCCTTTTAGTATATATAAGACTTTGTTTTATTAAGGCGCGTTATAAATGCAAGTTTTATTGTATTATCTAGGTTGAATTTCGTGTTAGCTTTATTAAAACCGATTAGACGGGCAGGTGTATTTATAGCCAGATTTGCAAGCTAAAAAGAGGTGTCTAATCTATTGATCTTCGTTGTCGCACGGGTCGTTAAATTGAAACTTCTACTGCTACGCTTCGTGATTCAGTAACGGAGAGGACGAACACTTCTAGACAGAGGGTCAAGATCCAGAGCATGTGCTCAGAGTTGAAACGGCGAGGGAGGTGAACTTGCCAATATAGCCGATACGAAACTCCTTTTCTCCATATTACACATCCCCAAGCATCAGTGTTTAATCTAGTCCCCTTGCTGTGGGGGGGGGAATCGAGGGTTGTCGGGGGGGAACCTAGTAACAAGACTTTTCCCAAGAAATTTCGAGGGGGGTAGTAACGAGAGTTTTCCACCAAGAAATTTCGAGGGGGTAGTAACGAGAGTTTTCCACCAAGAAATTTCGAGGGGGGGTAGTAACGAGAGTTTTCCACCAAGAAATTTCGAGGGGGGGTAGTAACGAGAGTTTTCCACCAAGAAATTTCGAGGGGGGGTAGTAACGAGAGTTTTCCAAGAAAAATTTAGGGGACTACAATAAATCCTGGGGGGGAATTATCCCTACATTTAACACTTTTCTGTACAAAATTTCATCTCTTTCGTTTTTCTGGGGGGGGAAAACTCAATCCTGGGGGGGGGAACTTTACCCCCCCAGAGACGTCTAGATTAAACACTGCCCAAGCATGTACTTCACCAACTTCTACCTCCACTCCGACACCCCTCCTCTCACCAGTTAAGACCTAGAGCACACAACCATATTCTCCCACCCAAGGACAACTCTCAATTTATTCCCAGATCATTAGTATCTTTCTGACTATATGCGAAAGCCGTTATCTGCGACCTCATCTCGTTCCTTGCGGTCTGCTGATTGGCTAGATCTTTTTGTTCCTAGGACTAGGTCTGCCTTGGCTCAACGCCGGGCATTTTCTGTGGTTGGTCCCTCTACTTGGAATAACCTTCCCCTTCATTAAGGGCTAAACTAATGACTAGTTTTTCCTCTTTGGTCTCTCGTTCTTTAAAGACGTTTCTTTTCCCCCGGGGTTTTCGTGCTGAGACCGCTTCTGAATAGTTATTCTGAGAGAGGCGCTATATAAATCTTTAGATACAATACAATACAATTAGGCCCCTATATAAAAATGTTTACTAGTTTATTCTAAAATCTTCTAATGAGCTTTAATTATCCATTATCACTCATGTTAGGATTTCTGCGTTTTTGTCAGATTGTTTTTCTCAATAAACGAGTAGGCCTATAGGATAGGATTTGCGAAGGAGCAGTGTTTTCAGTTTTTGAGTGAAAGCCCGGTGGAGAGATTGCAAGAGGTGAGGTGTGGTGAGTTCGTGGGATGTATCAGATATTTGTCGTAATTCCGGCGGGCGTTTGTTCCAGAGAGGTGGAACAGCTATGGCTATAGGCTAAAGCGATCTGCAAATTTTAGCGATGAGGTGACGGAAGGGCGGAGCAGTGTTAGGGCAGAAGAGGAGCGAGTTGAGCGAAGTGGTTGGACCGTGAACAACTGACGGAGTTTGGAGTGCTTGGAGGATTGAAGTGTGTTCTAGGTGAGTGATATGACGCTGGTATCATCGACTTTAATTGCGCCACTGCCCGAACTATGGTAGTGCCAGTCCAAAGCCTGGAAAGAGAGGAGGGCGACGCTCATAATCTTTGTTATGACAAAGCGTAGTTAAACAGCAGCTCCACACACGCAACGTTCCTATCAGCCACAAGTTTTCGTTACAAACGGGATACTTAAAAAAGCTCTCTTTAGACACCCTTAAAACGAGTTCTACCGATGCTACATATATCGTGACTTTGCGATGAATTTTTAGATTATCCGTACTTGAGTAAGCCTTATTTGACGTCAACGGCCTAGCGGCCACAAGTTGTCGCTAAACAATGGAAAGTAATTCTGTGATCGTCATACTTGGGTTAGCTACTGTTTAACGGCGAGGCCCTAACACAGATGTTTAGCGTTGACCTCCTGATTTATCGAAACTTGGGACTGGCATTACCACAGGTGCGGCAGGCATTTTCGCCGATCCAAGGTGAGTACAGCGAAAATTAGCGGACTAATCAGGATAATTTGTCGATTTTGCGCTCTAAATTATTTTATTTATGATAATTTTAAATAGAAGTTGGATTGATGACAATAACTCTTGCTTCAGTAGAAGATGGATTGAAGAAGAAATGATTCTTGCTTAAATAGAAGCTGGATTGATGGAAAATATTTCTTGCGTATGTATAAGATGTATTAATGACAGTTATCGTGGACATTGGTATTGAAATGCCATGTATATAAAATTATTTAGAAAGCAAAAACGATAAATTACTCTGATCAGTCCGATAATTTTTGCTGTACTCACCTTGGATCGGCGAAAATGCGAAGGGCAGTGACGGAGTTTATAAGCAGTGTATGTATGCATTCCAATTCTTAACGACATCCTATAGCTACAAAGGCATCTTTACAGTTTTGATGCATTTCAGTTCATTTTCGTAAAACTTTCGTCAACAGGTTAATTTATCTTCTCTTGTCATTCATTTCATTCATTCATTCACTTAAGATATTTATATAGCGCCCCTTCAAGATTTCTACTCAGAGGCGCTCCCGACTACAGCGCGGACACTGAATCGGAGTTTCACGCCGAAGCGCATGAGCAATTGCGAGTGAAGGACTTGCCCAGGGTCCCTACGCAGCGGCTTGAGGTTGCTGAAACAGTGATATTTGACAGGTGGTTATGGCTATGGTTAATTTTGACATTTAGTGATTAGGTTAACTAGTCTATACACTTCATGTTGAAATATATTTACCGTCAAAAGGGCTTTAGTAGAAATTTCATCTTTATAATTGATAGCTATTTCTTAAACTTAGAAACTCCTACTTTTTACATTCAAGTAAGAGGTTATGAGTAGTCTCCTATACCTGACAGGTATCATATAAACCGTTAGAATGCGTTTTTATAATAAATGGCCTTTGGTTAGTATTTGCTACTCCCATACGTTTCCTAAATCCATACATTTCCTCAAATTTGATTTTGTAATAATTACTAACACAATCGAACAAGCAAGTCAGGTTTATTTATATCCAGACCTCGCTGCTAAAAAGAGGTGTATAAAACATCAGTAGCTGTTCACAAGCTCTTCGCAGATAAGTAAGTAGGCATGTACGTATTTCATGTTGAACGAGGCTGTGTTACAACAAAGACGATTAGCGTTGCCCTCCTGCTTTGTGACTTTGTCCAGGGTTAATAGGTTCTGGCGGCACCAGTTCAACTGTCTAGGCCTACAGGAGTATTTGTGACCAATTGGCATTGTTTGCCGATATCCGATTCCGATTAGTTGGCCTGCTTTTGCGCCGATTCCGGATCCGATCCAAATAATCGGCAACATTAATTTTTAATTAGGACTGGCACTAGGGCACGGACATGCAGTGGCGGAGTCAACAAACTACTAGTAGTTTAAGTTTAACGAAACTGTTTGATAACAAAGATAATTAACGATTTGTTAAAAACTGAATAACGCGACTGATCCCTTTAGACCAGGAGTGGGCAACTGGCGGCCCGCGGGCCGGATCCGGCCCCCGGGGACCTTTGAACCGGCCCTTGGCATGTCTTTTATATTAGCACTGTACCTGACACTTTGGGGACCTTTTATCCGGCCCTAGTTTGGGAACCTTCAATCCGGCCCTACACGAATGAATTTCTGTACATAGACCGACATTAAAACATCTGTTTCTTATTTATTAAAAATAATAAATATCCGGCCTCTAGTCAACTAGTTTACTACTCAGCCATCAATGTAATCTACTCTGCTTGAAACAAGACCACAAGTGGGTAGGTTCACTACTTTAGAAACCATCTATCAGAACTTTTCAAACGAAGTTGCTACTCTGGGAAAATCAAATATCAAAAGGCAATACTGTGCATTTTCCATGTTTTACTGATTCTGAAAATATCAAGAAGTGCACAGAACAAATAATTGTATTGACAGTAGAGTTCCAGTCTAGGTTTGCACATTTACTGCTCAAGAACTAGACTTAAATTGTTTGAATCTTCCTTTTCCATCGATGCCAATTCAGCACCAAACTCCATGCAAATGGAATTGATTGAACTCCAATGCAACAGTGAGTTGGAAAGGAAATTTCGTTAGGTACCTCTGATTCAGTCCTACAAACTGTACGATTCTCAGGATTCTAACCCTTCACTTAAATTTTCATAGCATGAAACTGGTTGCTCTGGTTGTTTCCATGCACGGTGCACCTATAATTGCAAACAGTTCTTCTCAAAGATGATACTTACAAAGTGCAAAAAAGATGCAGACTAACAGATGACAATCTCTCCAATGAACTTCGAATTGCCACTTCGAACATTAAAGCAAACATTGCGTATTTGTGTCGTGAGAAGAAGCGCCAGATCTCACATCAAATATAGCACACCAAATAAATGGATACATGGTGCAGACTAACAGTTTTATGTATTCTTAAACTGAATAAAGCTTATTTTTTAATTTTTAGCGTGGGACTGTATGTATTAGAATAATTATATTTTCGTCATAAAATTATCTTCATTTGCTTTAACGGTTATTCTGAAATATTTAGTTTGAATAAAATTAATAGCGTTTCGTTTGCTAGGACATGAATCTGCAAAAATTAGCTCGTGATTGGCATACGGCCCCTGAGCTGCCCTTAAAACCTCAGAGCGGCCCTCTGTTAAAAGAAGTTGCCCATGCCTGCTTTAGACACCTTTTAAACGCTTCTATCAGAAATAATATAAATCCGTTGCGTTTTAATCATAGTTTCAGCCATTCTTTCCCAAAAGCAAAGTAAGATTCTAAGGTTCGGGCAGTGGCGGGCACTGCCAGAACTGTGGTAGTGTTAGTCCTAAGCCTGGATAAAGGAGGAGGGCGACGCTAATTATCGTTATTATGACAAGGCGTCGTTAAACAACACCCCCTCCCACACACACACACACAGTCAAAGTTCCTGACAGCCACAAGATGCCGTTAGAAACGCGATAATTATAAAGCTCTCTTTAGACACCTTTAAAACGCATTTTGCTGACGCTATGTATTACGCAACATTGCTATATAGATAATCATATACTGTTTGGAACCTTCTATTGGGGAAGAAGCAGCTTTGTTACCTAGCCAAGAATAGGCACATATACAACAGAATAAGTTAAAAGTTGATAATAATAATAATAATAATAATAATAATAATAAACACCTACGCCACGTCTCATCTTCCTTACACATCAATCGGAGCTGGCGAAGCAGCCGAACGCGCCACTGTTTCAAAGAGGGTGAAATACTCTACAATTACTACCAGCCATGACTTTGTAGCTGTCGCCATGGAAACCGGCGGCGCTTGGAGCAGCGAAGGTCTGCAATTCATATTAGAGTTGGGAAGCCGGATAACGGCCGCAACGCACAATCCACTGGAGACATCGTACTTGTTCCAGCGTATCTCAGTATCTCTGCAACTGGGGAATGCCATCTGACTCTCCGGAACATTGCCAACCTTCTCTGAGATCTGCTGAGATGACTTTTCAGACAACAACAACAACAACAACAACAACATAATAATAATAATAATAATAATAATAATAATAATAATAATAATAATAATAATAATAATAATAATAATAATAATAATAATAATAATAATAATAATAATATAATAATGTATAATATAATAATATAGAGTAGAGATCCTGAGTGGCCGAGTGGGTTGGTTGCCCGCTCTCCACGTCGGCGGCCCGGGTTCGATTCCTGGTCGGTCGGTTTATCAGAGATTAATTTCTCGGATCTTTACTGCGGGTGGCTCGGTCGCAATATAAACGTGGAATACAATACAACACAATACAATACAACACAACACAATACAACTGGGGTGCGGTGGTTTAGGGGTATGTTCGGTGCTTTGCAGCCGGAGGGTTGCGGGTTCGAATCCACCTCAAAGTCGCCGCGTAGGGACCCTGGGCAAGTCCTTCACTCGCAATTGCTCATGCGCTTCGGCGTGTAACTCCGATTCAGCGTTCGCGCAGTAGTCGGGAGCGCCTCTGAATGGGAAATCTGGTAGGGGCGCTATAACAAGTGTTAAAATACAATACAATACAATACAATTAGGTGCGGTTGGCAATTCTATCTGTCTATCTATCAATTTATCTATGGAATTTATATAGCAATTGGTCTGTTAAGGGATATTGTCAATTACTTACTTACTTACTAGCTAACTTGATGCGAAAATTGCTTATTGTTAGGATGATATATTCTTTTTAACTGTGTTTATAAGATGTCTGTACACCAAAGTGCGATCAGCAATTGGTTATTAAAGAATATACTTACTTACTTGCTTAATTCAACCCAAATCATGCCATTGGTAACCGTTACTTCAAGGCATAGAAATGTGAACATAAACATGGACTCGAGCGCCGTCTACTGGCCACAAGGTATCGCTAAGCAATGGAAAATAGTTCCATAATCGTAGTCCAGATTGTGCAGATATTTCTACTTGGGTGAGTTACGCTTGAAATTAATAATTACAAAAGGATATTTTAGACACCTTTAAATACTTCATTCATGCGTTATAATTAACCATCACCGGAGTGTTGGACAATTCACACCATCCAGAAGTGTGACGCTAATGGACCCAGTATTGATTATTATAACCACAGTTTAACGTCGTCTTATGACATCAAAGGCCGTTGACGACAATGCAGAAAATATACAATACAATACAATCATAACCATAAACTTATAGCATCCGAACGACACTATTAAAGGTGTCAGACGGAGCTTTACAATTTCACTAATATTCAATATTTTTGCAACATAAAGTAGCTCATCTCATACTGTCAATGATAATTAGGCCTATGTACTGACAAATTTCATTAACTAACAAAGCATATATGTATTATAATTGATTAAGGTATTCTTTTAAACTGTTCATGTATCTTACAAAAACACTATAATAAAAATGTTCATTATCCAAAGAAGTATACATGTATTATAATTGTTTAAAGTATTCTTTTAAACTGTTCATGTATCTAACACACATAATAAAAATTCCATTAACCAACAAAGCATACATGTATTATAATTGTTAAAAGTACTCTTTTACATTGCAACACAGTATATAATTGCATAATAACAATGTTTTAGTAAAAGACCAATCAAATATTTACAGATTTGAGTAAGATACAAAACCATTCACCATTTACAAAATTGGACCCAGTAGCTACAAGATGTAGTTTAAAACTGTTTAATACTACTGATTTCTTTAGACACCTTTTATATGCTTCCATCAGGCGCAATATATAAAACATTTGACATGATCGTTAGATTACATTACACGAAAATGAACGGAAATACATCAACAACTTTAAAGACGTCAACAGCCTTTGTAGCTATAGGATGTCGTTAAATATTGGATTAATAATAAGATCGTTAGATGTGGCATTTCTCTACCGGCAACGTAAGAGCGTCGTTGAATTTAACTTCCCCTCTGGCCTCTGCCGAACTCTGGTGGTAGTGTCCGTCCTAAGCCCGGATAAAGGAGGAGGGCGATGCTAGTCATATTATTTTGTTATGACAAGGCGTCGTCAAAGAACAACCTCGCACACTCAACGTTCCTGTCAGCTACAAGGTGTCTTTAGAAACGCCATAATAAAAACTCTCTTTAGACACCCATAAAACGCCTTTTACTAATACTATATAGACCATAACATTGCAGGATGAATTACCTATTAAGAGCTGTAATATGCCAAAAATAATCTTTGCCGGCGGCAACGGCCAATGTTGTCATAAGCTGCCGTTAAACTGGGAAACCAACCATGAATTACCTGATTTGTTCGGTGTATATTATTAGACTGGTTTAGGAAGCTTAAGTCGGTATCAACGGGCTTAGAGGTCACAAAGTGTCGCTAAACAATGAAAAATAGTTCTAGATATTTCTACTTGGGTTAGTTACTGTTTGACGACACTGTGTTTATAGCAAAGATGATTAGCGTGGCCTTCCTCTTTTATTCATTTATCCAGGCTTTGGACTGGCATCACCAGAGTGCGCGCAGGGGCGGAGTTCTGTGATTTTTTATAGCGCTTTGAGCAGATGCTAGAATATTTAATCTACATCTGTGAAATCTGTTCAGCATATGCGAATTTCTTTTATTACAACATTTTGACGTCGATATTCATTCATTCAAAAATTTTTATATCGTCCCTTCAAGGTAACTTCGCATGAATCATTCCAATTCAGTCACCATTGCAACAATGGCACAACCAACAATTGGATCGGGTTTGTTGCTGCTTAACGACTCTGCCCGATAGCGCATTGGATTTGAATGAAGTCACTTCACTTCACTGACACTGGCGTAGAGAGCGAGAGGTACCGAGTTCGAGTCCCGTAGGGCGGATATGCTTTGTAGGCTGCTATAAGCGCCGTGTATTGCAGGCTGTCTGTTCTGTTAGTAGTTAAGATTGTTTCAATTGCATAACATTTAAATGTACAGCGCAGTGCGTTTGTCAGGCGTTTATTAAAGAAAAGATATTATTATATTATTATTATACTTGTAGCTCTACCGGAAGGAAAAACAACACTACAACCTGCGCTGCTGCTCACTCTTATAGGGCGAATATCGCGCTTAAAAAGGTGTCTTCATTTACACAATTCTCATCGTTCGTATATGTTACAACTCAGCTCTAAGGAAATTTATGATACTTTATTAAAATCGATAACCAGCTCTATTAATAGTAAGATATTCATTCATTCATATCGAACATTTGTATAGCGCCCCTTCAAGAAAACTACTCAGAGGCGCTCCCGACCCCAGCACGGCTGAAAAGGACAGTTTTAGCAACACTGGGAACAGCTTATAGTTATAGCTTGAATGGATTGGCTTGGATCCACAGTTTAACGGTAGCTTATGACAACATAGGCCGTGCTGCCGACAAAGATTATTTTTGCCATGTTACAGCTCCCTGAAACACAGTTGAACGGGGCTATAGTTATGCTTAATGTTAGCCAAAAAGAAGTGTCTAAGTCATCAGTAGCTGGTTCACCTTCATACTGAATCTGGTCGTGATTCTGCTCCTAATTATAGGGTTAATATCACGCTTTTAAAAGGTGTTTGTTTTCATTTACACAATAATCACAGTTCGTATATGTTATAATTCAGCTCTAACAATTATATGGAGCGAAGTGACTTCATTCAAAGCGATGGCGTGGCAGGATTATTTATAGCCAGAGAAGTAACCTTAAAAGAGGTGTCTAAATCATCAGTAGCTGATTCACCTTCATACTGCAAACTTGTAACGTCGGATTGGTAGGCCTAGTTTCGGTTTAACGAAGGACTGACAATTCCCGAAAACGACAGGTAAGTAAGTAGGTACTACATAGTTCATATTGAACGACAGTGCGTCATAACAAAGATGATTAGCGTTGCCCTCCTTCTTTTTCGAAGGCTTATTGGGTCTGGCGTCACCAGATCAGTTGTATACTAAGATCGTCGTTGACTTTAACTCCGCCACTGCCCGAACCTCGGCGGTGAAAGTCCTAAGCCTTGATAAAGGAGAAGAGAGCGAGAGAGAGAGAGAGAGAGAGAGAGACAGAGACAGAGACAGAGACAGAGACAGACAGACAGACAGACAGACAGACAGACAGACAGACAGACAGACAGACAGACAGACAGACAGACAGACAGACAGACAGACAGACAGACAGACAGACAGACAGAGATAAGCTAACTAACTGTGCTATGAAAAAAACCGCAGTTCAATAAGCACGTACTTACTTACTTATTTACTTATGACAAAGCGTCGCTAGGCAACAACACCTGCATACTCAACGTTAATGTCAGACACAAGATACCGTTAGAAACGCGATAATAAAAAGCTCTCTTTAGACACCCTTAAAATGCGCTTTAATGACGCTATATATAAGGTGAAATTGCATTATGAATAATAATAAGTCTTCCAGTAGTCTTCGCTATTAGACTGGTTTGGATATGCTTAAGTCGATGTTAACAATTCTAGCGGCCACAAGGTGTCGCTAAACAATGGAAAGTAATTCTATAATTCTAATCCATAGATTTCTACTTGGGTTAGTTACTGCTTAACGACACTGTGTCAAAATGAAGATGATTGGCGTCGCCCTCCTCATTTATCCATTTAACCAGCCTTTGGACTGGCAGCATCGAAGTGCAGACAGTGACGGGGTTCTGTGATTTCTACAGCGCTCAGGGAAAATGTTTGAATTTTTAATCTGGGAAATCTGTTTAGCATATGCTGGTTTCTTTTATTACAAGAATTTGACGTAGATATTCATTCACTCAACAATTTAAATAGCGCCCGATAAAGGTCATTCCCATTAAATCTTCATTGCAACACTGCGAACAACCAACAATTTGATGGGGTTGGTTGCTGCATAATTGTGCTGCATAATTGTGCATCCAATTCAAGGTCTGTCCCCTCATGCGAAGCCGTCTTGCTGGCTCTGCTCCTCACTATCTTAGGGCCTTTTGTACCCCAGTATCTTCTCTGCACAGTCGTTCCTCCCTTCGGTCCTCGGCCCGTGGTTACTTGGTTGTCCCCCGGGTGCGTACTTCTACCGCCCAGTCTAGGAGCTGGAACAAGTTACCTCAGTCCTTCAGGACTGACCTTTTTCTATTTCTTTTGACCAGTTCCGCAAGCGCCTGAAAACCTCCCTTTACCAGTGAAGAGACTGGCTCGGGTCCGGAGCGCCACTGTTTTGAGTGGCGCTATATAAATGCTTGATTACGATTACGATTACGATTACGATTATTTTATTTAAAAATTTATAAAGCGCCTCTCACAGTGCACATCAATCAGAGGCGAAAGTCCTCGAGAATAAAGACAAGTTTTGAGGTAGCGAAAATATGTAGCAGGACCACCACATAGTATATGGTGGTGCGAACAAAGGGGGGGGGGAGTTGATTCCATAGCGAAGGGCCAATGCAGGCAAAGGCACGGGACAGGGCCATTGGATCGTATGCTAGTAATGGATTGGGCGTTTTTATAATAATTATATTTAGCAGTCGCGACCAATATTCGTTTAATTCAACAAAATTAATCTATAGCTGTCATAGACAGCTAGATTAACTGATTCCTCGATTTCTAAGTTGAGGGAGCAGTTTGATACCACTTTCTAGACCAAAGTTAAGCCAGCTGCGTTGAGTAGGCCTACGTTGACCGTACACTGTCGGTGGGAGGAAGAAACGGTGAGGGTGAGGACTGGCTACAGGCCCTCATATGCCGAGACTAAGAAAACGAAGTCAAGGAAACTTTATGCTACATGGCTTTAGCAACTGGCTTCATAAATTACCCCTATTTATGGGGAAAATTATGGACATTTATCGCCCGATAAACAGACGAGAAATTTTAGTAGAACGCTTTAAATTAATAATAACAAAAGGATGTTTTAGACACCTTTAAATACTTTATTCGTAAGTTATAATTAACCTTCACAGGCGTATTGATTGCAATGAACGGTACAGATAACCCAGTCCATAGTAATGTTCGACGCTAACGGACCCTGTAGTGACAAGGTGTATTTAAAAACTTAAGAATAACTCAGCCACTGTTTGCACTCTGCCAGTGCCAGTCCCAAGCCTGGGTAAAGGAGGAGGGCGACGCTAATGATCTATGTTATCACAAAGTGTCGTTAAACTGAAACTACTACTGTATCTTTAACCGTTATAAATAGCAACGTAGGATCGTCGTTGATTAACTCCACCGTGGTAGTGCCAGTTCTAAGTCTGGATAAAGGAGGAGGGCGACGCTAATTATCATTGTAATCACATGGCGTCGTTAAAGAACAACCTCACACACTCAGCGTTCCTGTCAGACACAAGGTATCGTTAGAAACGCGATAATTAAAAGCTCTTTTTAGACACCCTTAAAACGCGTTTTACTGACGCTATATATATGCCTTTGAATGAATAACTGCCGTCCCGAGTTTTGTACGATTAGACTGATTGGGGGAAGCTAAATCGATGTTAACGGTCCTAGCGGCCACAAGGTGTCGATTAACAATGAAAAGTAACCCCGCTATAGTAATTGTAGTCCAGATATTCCTACAACTGTTTAATGGTACTGTGTAGGAACAAAGGTGATTAGCGTCGCTCTCCTCATTTATTCAGGCCTTGGACTGGCTCCACCAGAGTACGAGCAGTGGCGGAGTTCTGTGATTTCTATAGCGCTCAGAACAGATGTTAGAATTTTGAATCTGTGACATCTGTTTAGCGTATGATAGTTTCTTTTATTACAACATTTTGACGTCGATAGTCATTAATTAAAAAATTTATATAGCGCCCCTTCAGGCTTCAGGTAGGCTAACTAACTACTCATATATCATTCCTATTCAGTCTTCATTGCAACACTGGGAACAACCAACAATTGGATGGGTTTAGTTGCTGCTTACTGACACTGTTTCATAATATAGATGATTAGCGTCGCCCTCCTACTTTCTCCAGAATTGGGACTGGCACTACAACAGGTAGAGTAGTAGCCGAGTTCCAACAATGGAATGACAGCTCCCATATCCGACTAGAAATAAACCAGTCTCGGTTATCTTAACAACGGAATAATAGAATAAGAGATGGGATCGAGAGTTTGACGACATCTTACGACAGAAAGATGTCATCTACCGAAATTATTTTGAACAGGTCTCACAATTCAGTTGGCTTAATACAGAACCACTTTCACTTACTCAGCACATTAAACACCCAATACAGGGCCAAGAGTCTGCTCTCACTTCTATATAGCGAATATCGAACTTTAAAAAGGTGTTTTTAATTTTCGCAGTTTTCATAATGTTACAATTCAGCTCTAATAATAATTATCGTGAAAAGAGTTACTTCATTGACAACGATAGCGTCGCAGGCTTATTTATAGCCAGAGAAGTAACCTTAAAAGAGGTGTCTAAATCATCAGTAGTTGGTTCACCTTCATACTGCAAACTTTTAACGTGAGATTGGTAGGCCTAGTTTCGGTTAAACGCGGGACTGACATTTCCAGAAAACGGCAGGTAGGTAAGTAAGTAAGTACGTGCTTTATTGAACCGCCTGCAAACGCACTGCGGGAACATCGGATAGAGTGTTAAATCACAAATCACAAAAATCACAAATTACAGAAAATCTTAAAATACAATAAAACAGACATCTATGGATATATGAGAGTAAGGCTACAGCAAGAAGAAAGATCAGCAATAAAATCAATTAAATAACATACGCGTAATAAAACCACATCGGGTTAATGCGTCAGCATGTGGGATCTCACGGTTATGTGAACGAGGACGGAGAGAGTAGGTAACATTCTTTATTGGAGGCAGTAGACAAGTTAGAACATGACTGGGGTTGTGAAGCATGGATGAGAAAAGAGAAGAGTCAGCACGGCCACAGATGTCATCAAACATCATCGGGTAGGCAGGTACTACATAGTTCATATTGAACGACAGTGCGTCATAACAAAGATAATTATCGTTGCCCTCCTCCTTAATTATATTACCGTTAATAAACTAAAATATTATTATAACATGTAAACAAAAAGTTTTGCCACTTAGCCATTAATGTATATATATATATTTAATATATATGTATGTGTATATATATCGGTTCAATAAAAATATAGCAGCCACAAAATGTCGGTAAAACTGAATAATACAACTGATCTATTTAGACACCTTTAAAAGGTTTAAGCCGCTATATATAAAAGGTGGATATAACGTCGAATTGGTGAATCAGCAATTACCCCTACGAACGCGAAAACAAATAAACTGAAACAGGAAAAAGATGAAGAATTATCACATGTATACATTATCCAAAATAATCATTATCCAAGTAAAATACTATCGCAACTTAAGGACACTGCGTTTCATAGCGCAACCTCATGTTGCCAGACATGAAACAAACGATGAGGGGGAAACCAAATGAAATGCAAACATTATCTTTAAAGACGTCAACGGCCATTGTAGTCATTATGATGTCGTTAAACTTTAAAATAAAATAAAATGGAACGTTCAAAAGAAATCTACAAAGACCGTCTAGTAAGTTAAGATCGAAGTGACGGATCCTGGCTGCCATAAGATGTAGTTAAACTGAATATTACACCTGATTATTTTAGACACCTTTTAAACGCTTTTCAAAAATCCTATATATAAAACAATTGCCTTAAATTATTAGTTCAATTTAAGGAATAGCTTCTGTCTAGTAAGGTCGTTGTGAATGACCCTGGCATTTACAAGATGTCGTTAAAAACTGAATAATACAAACGTTTTCTTTATATAACATTTCAACGATTTTATCAGACACTACACGTTAAACAATTGCCTTGCACCCTTAAAATCCGTCACTGATCGTATTCTCTCAGTGCCAGTCCCAAGCGCAGATGAAGGAGGAGGGCGACGCTAACGATCTTTGTTATCGCACAGTGTCCTTAAGCAGCAACCCCACACACTCAACGTTCCAGTCAGCGACAAGGTGTCTTTAGAAACGGGATAATGAAAATGTTGTCCTTACACACCCTTAAAACGCGTTTTACCGTCGCTACATATAAGGTAAACTTGCGCTGAATTCTTTGGATGTCATTAGAAACGGGATAACAGGGGCCCGATAGCGCATTTGATAACACACTGGCATAGAGAGCGAGAGGTACTGAGTTCGAGTCCGTAGGGCGGACATGCTTTGTAGGCTGCTATTAGCGCCGTGTATTGCAGGCTGTCTGTTCTGTTAGTAGTTAAGATTTAAGTCTTCTGTCATTTGCGTTCTTGTGAATTGTTCAATTGCATTACTGTACACTGTAACCGGTTGCGTTTGTCAACCGGATTGTTTCAATAAAGAATATTATTTATTTATTATTTATTATTATTATTATTTATTATTATTATTATAAATAAAGTGCTCTCTTTAGATACCCATAAAACGCGTTTACCATCGCTATATATAGCGTAAACTTGCGATGAATTCTTTGAATAGGTTCCAACCATAGAAGGAGAATTCGTGACTTCAGGCTTTAATATTCGTAAATATTCGTAAATATTCGTAAATATTAGGGCATTTTTAATATTCGTAAATATTCGTAAATATTCGTTGATGACGTCACTGTTTTTGCTTTGTTTACAACTAATTTAAGACTACTAATTAAGAACATGTGCGGTGGTTTTACGGCGCTATACTTAATGCTGTGTGATCTGTACGCTTAGGCTTCTTACCCAGATCTTGCCCTACTCTTGAGGAACTCTGTGAGAAAGCCGACCATGACCAGAGGCCCGGGAACCTCAGACAAGTTTTGGTTTTGTGTCGCCGAGGCGGGACCATGCTTATTGCTCACCCTACGTCGTTGGTAACATTACAACAATTAAAAGTATCATTTGCGCGCTAAATTATTAATGGTGATTCATCATCATCAGCAGCAGCAGCAGCATCATCATCATCGTCGTCGTCATCATCATCATCATTATCATCATCATCATCATCATCATCATCATCATCATCATCATCATCATCATCATCATCATCATCATCATCATCATCATCATCATCATCATCATCATCATCATCATCATCATCATCATCATCATCATCATCATCATCATCATCATCATCATCATCATCATCAGTGTCATTATCACAAAAGTGTCCTCAGACAAGCGCTCCTATATAATAAGATATTATCCAAGTGTCCATAACTCAGACAACTGGCATTATATTTAAAACAGAGCCAAAGAAATTATATACCCAATACAGGTCAATTCAACTGAACCGGTGCAGAGGAGTCTCTGTCTCTGTCTGTCTGTCTGTCTGTCTCTCTGTGCGCTTGGCTTGATTGGGCTTATAGACAACGGATATGGAATGCAACTGAATCATAAACTCGTTGGCCTATATATGTGTTTTAAAATTCTGTCATTCGTATTGGCGCCAAACACTTAGCTACGCCACTCGATATAATGAAAGTATTATTTTACCCACCTTAGGTCTGCCTTTAGCTGAGTAACTGTAGGCCTAATATGTAACTGTTCTCATGCATATTTTGGCACTGACTTATTTTAACAATTAATCCAGGATTTGGAAGAATAAAGAATTAAAAGAACTAAAAATAATTTAGTATTCTTAATATTCGTTGGCCAGTTTTAATATTCGTCCATATTCGTAAATTTCTAAAATTCTTAGTATTCGTAATATGCGCAAACTCGTTCTATGCTTCCATGATCCGTGCAACATACATTATCGTTAATAAACTAAATTATATAACGTTTGAAGAAAAGCTTTGCCATTTAGCCAAGAATATATTATATTATATCATATCATAAAGGCAACAATATATGTATATTATCTTTATATATATATATATATATATATATATATATATATATATATATATATATATATACAATAAAATAAGTAATAAATTAGGATATCTACAACACGCCGACTTAACTCAAGGACATTATATTGGATGGATCGAGAGTTTAAGAACATCTTTTGACAACAAAGGCCGGGTTGACGTCTATAGAAATTATTTTAACATAATTATTACAGCTCAGATTATAATTAATTAATTAATTACCTACCTTCAAATGCTCACAAACATTACCAGCAATTTCAGGACAACTTACTAATAGTAGCTTCAGTTTAACGACACGGTGAAAACAACCAATATTATACTAATGATTGTTTTCTAGTAGTAGTTGTAGTTTCAGTGACAACCTTAAAAGAGGTATGCATGCAGGAACGCTTTTTGTTTATATGTATACGAATCAGATACTTGAAAGAGGTGTGGAAGAACTGAACTGCAGTTTAAATATTCTTTTATTAGAGGTAGGATATAATAATTATTATGTGATGATGATGATTACGATGATCAAACTGTTCGAACTAAATAATATTGTTTTGCTGGAGATTTTTTAAAAGATAAAATCATATCGGGCTAGAAATCTCCACTATACAAATAAACTATGTTTTCCTTAGACCTGGCTATTTAAAACCTTCATTTTCCCCCCATGACCAGCCCTATCTCTTCTTCCTCTGTTCCCTGTGATATACCATAGAGCTTCTAATTCAATTCATTGGTTGCATATATAAATTTTTGTTTAATTGTTTGAATGTATTAATCTTGCCATGTACAGTGCTGTGCGTTTGCTAGTGCTTCTCAATAAAGGATTTACTTACTTACTTACTTACTACTTACTTACTTACTTACTTACTTACTTACTTACTTACTTACTTACTTACTTACTTATCTTCTTACTGCTGGCAGATGTACCAACGATAACATCAATCAATCAATCAATCAATCAATCAATCAATCAATCAATCAATCAATCAATCAATCAATCAATCAATCAATCAATCAATCAATCAATCAATCAATCAATCAATCAATCAATCAATCAATCAATCAATCAATCAATCAATCAATCAATCAATCAATCAATCAATCAATCAATCAATCAATCAATCAATCAATCAATCAATCAATCAATCAATCAATCAATCAATCAATCAATCAATCAATCAATCAATCAATCAATCAATCAATCAATCAATCAATCAATCAATCAATCAATCAATCAATCAATCAATCAATCAATCAATCAATCAATCAATCAATCAATCAATCAATCAATCAATCAATCAATCAATCAATCAATCAATCAATCAATCAATCAATCAATCAATCAATCAATCAATCAATCAATCAATCAATCAATCAACCAACCAACCAACCAACCAACCAACCAACCAACCAACCAACCAAACAATCAATCAATCAATCAGCCGTTTATTGAATCAACAACAGCACAATTAATTAACAATCAGTCATTTAAAAAAAGTTAACCTGCTGATGCCGTCAACAGGACAGCCTAAAGGATAAAATAGTCCGCTATTGCAGGGCTGCTTCTTTTCCATATTATACATTTACTGATGGCAAGACGATTTTTATGATCATATAGTTATAGAAAATTCAACTTAAATAACAATGTTTGGGCTAAATCATAGCCAAACAACTAAATAACAAAACATTGTAGTACAAGATTTAAAACAAACAAAACAAATCAAAACAAAACAGATTATAATGTTCACAGTTGTACATCTTAAACAATCTTAACTAAGGTACAATCTATCGAGTCATATACTTTTTATGTGTTCAAGAGATAATGTTTCAGTTGAGCTTTAAATTGAGCCATGTGTAGGCCTAATAATATATTTCTTAAATTTGGAGGAAGAGAATCCCAAAGTGGTGGACCTGAGCATTTAATTGAGAACTGCTTAGTCCTGGTTCGTGCCCCTGGGGTTCGATATTTACAGGATGCTCTAGTATCATGTCCATGGATTGCTACACCATTAAGGAAATATTCATCAAACAGTGATGGAAGAAGCCCATAATGATAACAGTACATGAATAGTCCAGTTTGATATTTTGTAATATCATTCAATTTTAGAATATTGTGCAAAGTGAGACTCGGTATCTGACAATATTAAGCCTAATTAGGCCTATTATAATACGCAACCGATTCGATACAGAATATACTTATTTGCTTGCCTAAGTTCAGGTCGACGCAAGTGGTCCTGACAGCCACAAGATGTCGTCAAGAACCGAATAATACAAATGATCTAATTAGACACCTTTAAAAACCTTTCATATATCTCTATATAAGTGAAATCGATTAAAGGTAGCATGTTGTGACACGGACAAACTCGACAACAATCATATCAACAGTGGTAGGCAAACTTCTTCGGAAAGACAGAAGGAAAATTAAGATCTATCACATGTAAAAATGATGTCGTATCGCATCTAATAATTTATATATCGCCTCTCGCAGAGTATCTATTCAGAGGCGCTCTCAGCACGGAAGCCCCGGGTAACAACCAACAATTGAATGGGGTTGGTTGTTGTTTAACGACACGGTTACAAAATATAGATGAGTAATGTCGCCCTCCTTCCTTCTCCAGGTTTAGGACTAACACTACAACAGGTCGAGTAGTAGGCTAGCGGAGTTCCAACAATGGAATAACATTTCCCATATATGACTATGAACTAACCTGATGCGCTTATTTTAACAACGGAATAATGTAATATCCGATTGGATCGCGAGTTTAACGACATCTTACGGCGACAAAGACCACTGACATAAATTATTTTGACCAGCTCTCTTTGTTCAGTTGGCATAATGCACGATCACTTTCACTATAGGCCTTGCATAAAAGCATTGGATTTCATCAATGCAAAGCATGCTTTAGGCCCCACAGAAATTAGCGCCAAGAAATTGACAAAATTGCGCGGCAAAAACGCGAATTTTGCGCGAATTTTGCGCAACGTAAAAATTGGTTATAATAATTATGTACATTATTAATTTTTTCCATGAATCAGCGTGCCAAGTATTTAACAGTGTTGTTGTTATTTAGTGTATAGTTTTGGCTTACTAGAAATAAGAAATTAGACAAATAAGCAACAAATGTATTTATGCAGTTATTATAACCACGATCAGAATAATTCGTGTGTAACGCCTACGAATTCATTCGCTCGATCACGAGCTGACATGTTAGCACTATGCGAAGATTCACGTGCACTGTTGCGCGACTGCTTCGGGAACACACCGTCTAACGAATTTTGTCGCAGCGAAGTTTTAGAATTTTGAATACTCTGAGTCTGTGCGCTACTAGCAGAAACATCTGCCTTCACTATTAATTCTTCTATTACTTCAATAGTATCGTCCCATTCAGTCGTAGCCATGATTGTAAATTGTCGCCAAACGCCGTCGTTGCTATGTTGAATTTACCATGCATCGCAATGGCTATTTAGCCATTTAAAGCCCAATTTCGTGTATTACGAATTACGAAAAAAATCATTGATTTTACAATTTTGCGCGAAAATTGCGCACATTCCTAATTTTTGCGCCATTGCGCGATAGTTCGATTTTTGCGCGAAAATTGCGCGGCGCAGAATCGCGAATTTCTGGAGGGCCTAATGCTTGGTTGCTGTTTAACGACACTGTGTCATAACTGTGCCTATAGTGAAAGTGATCGTGTATATTGTGGGGCGCGGTGGTGTATGGGTATATTTGGTGCCTTGCAGCTGGAGGATTGCGGGTTCGAATCTACCTCAAGCCGCCGCGTAGGGACCCTGGGCAAGTCCTTCACTCGCAATTGCTCATGCGCTTCGGCGTGAAACTCCGATTCAGCGTCCGCGCAGTAGTCGGGAGCGCCTCTGAGTAGAAATCTGGTAGGGGCGCTATAACAAGTGCTCAAATACAATACAATACAATACAATACAATATCAACAGAAGTAGGCAAACTACTTCGGAAAGACAGAAAGGAAAATGAAGATCTATCACAAGTAAAAATGAGTAGAATTGAGCAGCATCAGACACTACATAATAAGACAATTGCGCTTTATCTCGAGGTAAACTCCGCCACTGTTCGTACTCTGGCAGTGCCAGTCCAAAGCCTGGATGAAGGAGGAGGGCGACGCTAATGATCTTTGTTATCACACACGTCGTTAAACAGCGACTCCATACACTCAACGATCCTGTCAGCCACAAGGTGTCGTTAAAAACTGGATAATAAAAAATTCTGTTCTTAGACACCCTTATAACGCGTTTTGATGTCGCTACATATACAGAAAACTTGCGATGAATTCTTTGAATAATTTTTGGGCATACATGTACGTCTAGCCGAAAAGCTTAAGTCAATGTCATCGGTCCTAAAGCCCAGCATTTATATAGCGTAGTTACTCTTTAACGACTCTGTCTTGACATGGATGATGAGCGTCGCCCTCCTCCTTTCTCTAGGCTTGGGACTGGCATCACCAGAATACAGACAGCGGCGGGGTTCTGAGATTTATATAGCGCTCATAGCAGGTGTTAGAATTTTGAATATACATCTGTGAAATCTGTTTAACATATGCTAGTTTTCATGATTACAACATTTTGACGTCGATTTGAATCAGTCCCATGCAACTTTCATTGTATCGTATGTACAGTAATCATTTATAAAGCGCCTCTCGCAGAATAACTATTCAGAGGCGCTCTCAGCACCGAACCCCGGGGGTAGTGTTGTTTTCGTTAGCTAAAACTAAAACGAAAACCTTCGTTAACGAAAACTCAGGGTTATAGTTAACTGAAACTAAAACTAAAACGAAAACTTGGTGAAATAACTAAAACTAACAATAACTAAAACTCACGGAGCCGGCCAAAAACGATAACTGAAACTAAAACGGTCAAAACTAATAATAACTAAAACATCTAACGAAAACCTAACGAAAACATACAACGAAAACCTATCGTCCTTGAATATTCAAGGTTTTTGTGCATAGGGGCGAAAATCTGGGAATCACAGAAAGCTCAACAAGAAATTTTTGCCACACTAATCATTAAAGGGACATTATATCATGTATGATCAATGGCATGTTGTCATACTGTAAGAATGATGGTTGCTTTTGCCTATTTGCCGAAATTTGATATACATTGTTGTTGGCTAAATATCAGTGAACAAATAACTGAAACTAAACTAAAACTAAAACTAAAACTGAAGGAACTAAAACTGAAACGAGAAAGTGTCAGTTTCTATTAACGAGAACTATAACTAAAACTAAAACTTGGCGAAATAACTAAAACTAATAATAACTAGAACACCTAGCATGTAAAACTAATAATAACTAAAACTAAAACTCAAGGCAAAACTAAAATAATACTACCCGGGGGAAAAGAAACGCCTTTGCAACAAGTCCTATGCAATCTATAGTATAACACAGGGAACAACCAACAACTGAATAAAGTTAGTCGATGTTTGACGACACTGTTTCGTAATATAGCTGATTAGTGTCGACCTCTTCCTTTTCCAGGTTTAGGACTGGCACTACAACAGGTAGAGTAGTAGCGGAGTTCCAACAATGAAAATAATAACAGCTCCCATATCTGACTATGGATTAACCTGACGCCGTTAATTTCATAACGGAATAATGTGATATCCGATTGGATTGATTTTAACGACATCTTACGGCAAAGACAGCCATCTACTGAAGTTATTTTGAACAGGTCTCACCAATCAGTTGGCAGAGTACACGACCACAGTCACTATTAGGTCTTAGATAAAAAAAACCGCAATGAATTAGATCATAGCAGCGCCGCATCTCCTACTTATAGGGCGAATATCAACCTTAAAACAGGTGTTTTATTATTTTGAACGTTCTGACCATCGTATGCGGCATAACACAAGACCACTTTCACGCTAATTATAGAAAATACATAGTTTCGAGGGAATCAATTAATACAAAACCAATCTTCTGCTCTGACTTATAGGAAGAAGAACGCACTTAAAATATGTGTTTTTAGAACAATTCTCAGCGTTTCGTACATGGCATAGTTGGGTTCGGATAAGCGTCACTAAAGCCGATTTATTTATTTCTCCAAGGTTTAACGTCGTCATATGACATCAAAGGCCGTTGACGACAATTTAAAACATATACAGTGCAGTGAAATGAATTCATAGCGTCGAAAAGACACCATTTAAGACTGTCCAAACATAACCTTAAAATGTCATTAGTGTTCATTGTTTAACGACATTAAAAAAATACAATTCATAAATATACAGTTTGATACATGAAATTTGGTATCTGATGCAAATTCAACAATATTTAGTAGCAATTGTCGTATACAAGAAAGGTTTCTTAAAATTAATTCTTGATCACCATTACTAATGCACATTTACTTCTTAATCTATTTATTTCAATAACATTTATTTTACAAATTTAGAAGACACGAAAGTTTAACATGAAGTTCACTTTTGGATTTTTAAGAAGTCATCAATCAGTAAAGTCAAGCATTTTTAAAGAAATATATTCAACAGTGAATATGACAATTCTTTATCATTTATTATGCTACCGTGTTGACAATAAAATAAACTTCACCCGAAATTCTCAATTTATTACATTTAATGTTCTTAATACAGCTTGATTGATATTTGTCACACATGCAAGTAAGACATGAAGTTTGTAATTTTTGGTACATTGTATGGAAGTATTTAATAATTTCAATCACACAATATTATCATAATATATGCAAATAGTTAGAACAGGACTCTAACACATCCACAGTATGTATATAATATAGCAAATTCAACAAGAGTCTACAAACGAGCATAACTATAGACCAAAGTTCACAAGAAACATCATATCATATTAATTATGATTATGACATCTGACACTAAAGCCGATAACCGAGGTAGGATTATTATAGCCAAAAATGTACGCTTAAAAGAGGTGTCTGTAATAAACAGTTATATGGTTTACGTTCATCTTGCATTCTTTTAACGTCATATTAGCAGTTTCGGTTAAACGACGGGCTGCAACACCCGAACAACGGCAGGTAAGTATGTTTTCCTGGTCATTACTTCATTAACTTGTGTTGAAAGTCAGGATATCTACACAATACCCACTTTATTCGAGGACATTATTATTAATTATTGATTATTTTTATTAAATAATTAATTATTAAGCCCTTAAGCGACCTGGATGAATAGCCGTTCCAGATGGACCACTTTACATATATATATCCAAGTCTCTGGAAATGAAGTACCTCAGGGCAAAGACAAATAATAATAATAATAATAATGGTGATACTGACAATACATATTATTGGTTTATTAAGGGATATTCCCACTCACTTTCTTGCTAACTTACTTGATGCGAAAATCGCATAGTGTCAGGATGATATATTCTTTTTAACTGCGTTTATAAGATGTCTGTACACCAAAGTGCGATTAGCAATTGGTGAATGAATGAAAATAGTGACTTACTTGCTTAATTCAATCCAAATTCCGTCATTGGTAATCGTTACTTCAAGGCATAGAAATTAGAACAAAAACATGGACTCGAGCGCCGTCTACTGGCGTGCCTTGTTATAGGCGGCGGCGCGGCACTCGGGCGATGCCTGCCGACGTGTTTGGTTGTCGGCCGCTGCGCGGTACTCGGGTTGGTACTGGAGCGTCGTCTGCCGATGTGGGTGGCTGGCCTGCTGTGTGCGACTCGAACGAAACAGCGTAACGTTACGGAACTTCGCACAGAGCTTCGTACAGTTCTTTTCGTTTGTATGATTAATGTAGCAATCACGAGGGAGCAGTATTTTACCTCTCCACTTTCTATACCAACGTTACGCCATGCTGTCGAGAATTCTCCTACGCTTGCGCCCATAGCCAGCTCAGCTGTGTTGAGTACATTGACCGTACACTGTCGGTGGAAGGAAGAAACGGCGAGGGCGAGGAATGGTCACCATCCCTCATATGCCGAGGCTAAGAAAACGAGGTCAAGGAAGTTTTATACCACTTTAGCAGTTAGCCTAATAAATTACCCCTTATTTATGGGAGAAATTATGGTCATAGATCGCCCGATAAACAGACGAGAAATTTTACTAGAACGTTTGAAATTAATAATTACAAAAGGATATTTTAGACACCTTTAAATACTTCATTCATGCGTTATAATTAACCATCACAGGAGTGTTGGACAATTATTATTGAAACGATTTGGTCGCTCAATAAAGTTCGACGCCAATCATATGGACCCTGTAGCTACAAGATGCAGTTTAAAACTGTTTAATACTACTGATCACTTTAGACACCTTTTAAATGCTTCCATCAGACGCAATATATAAGACATTAGCGCATCATCATTAGTTGAGATTTTTATCTTCCGGCAAACGTAAGGGCGTCGGTGAATTTAACTCCCCTTCTTCTGGCCTCTGCCCGAACTCTGGTGGTAGTGTACGTCCTAAGACTAGGTAAAGAAGGAGGGCGACGCTAATCATATTATTTTGTTATGACAAGGCGTCGCTAAAGAACAACCTCGCACAATCAGCTACAAGGTGTTTTTCGACTTTTAACAACGCAAAACGGGGCTCTAGAGAGATGTGGGTGGAGGTCAACCGCATACGAGGGACAGATAGACAGTCGGTCGCCGCACCCGAAGGAGTAACTGCGACTACTCTCAATCAACATTATGGCAATATTTCAACAGATCAGCAATACGTGCAACCCAGGCTTAAATCAACAGCAACCAATGAGACGCATGACATCTTCTATGAGTATAACATCTTCGTGATGCTGGAGGCTGTTGGACGTACAGCCACTGGCCCCGACGAGATGCCACCTTGGCTCTTGAGCAGGACAGCATCTGTATTGGCAGAACCCATCACATGCCTCTTCAACCTTTCAATAAGAAACTCATATGTTCCTCCTCAATGGAAAATGAGTATCATAACTCCAGTTCCAAAAGTACGCCGACCGGCAACAGAAGCAGACTACAGACCAATCTCGATCACACTCATTCTAAGATCCAAGAGATGATAGTTCAGCGACCAATGAGAGGGTTGGGTGTTGATCTTCCAAAAGTTACACCGGGCCTCGCCAGGGTAAAGCACATGAAGATCCTAGGTATCACTTTGTCAGAACAATTCAACTTCGAAACGCATGTTAACAACATTGTCATTAAGGCTAGGCAGTCAATGTATGCCCTCCGCGTTCTAACAGCACATGGGTTAAAGGGCCAATCTCTGTGTGATGTAACAAATGCTACCACAGAGTCGCGGATGCTCTATGCGGCCCCGGCGTGGTGGGGCTTTGTGGGGGTAGAGGGACGCTCTCGTCTTCAGGCAACTATAAGGCGACTGGTCCGGTCTCGTTATCTACCGGAATCCTACCAAAATTTCGAGCAACTTTGCAGAAAAGCAGACTCTAACCTCTTTTCTACCATCATCAGCAACCCTGCACATGTATTACATCAACTACTGCCTCCCGTGAAAACTGTTTCATACTCGCTACGCCTCAGAACCCACAATAGAATAATACCTAAGGCAAATTCTCTATCTCGTAAAACATTTGTCACACGATGTAAATTTGTCACATACGTAAATTGTTTTTATATTTGATGATCTTTGTACACCAAAATGCGGTTAGCAGTTGGTTTTTTTCAATAAAGGATATACTTACTTACTTACTTTAGAAATGCCATAATAAAAACTCTCTTTAGACACCCTTAAAACGCCTTTTACTGATGCTATATACACAGTAACATTGCAATGTGAATAACTTGATTTTCCGACAATTATTAGACTGGTTTGGGAAGCTTAATTCGATATCAACGGGCTTAGAGGCCACAAGGTGTCGCTAAGCAATGAGATATAGTTCTATAATCGTAGTCTAGATTGTCCAGATATTTGTACTTGGGTGAGTTACTGTTTAACGACACTGTGTCATAGCAAAGATGATTAAATTTTGCGTGGCCCTCCTCATTTATTCATTTATCCAGGCTTTGGACTGGCATCACCAGAGTGCGCGCAGTGGCGGAGCTCTGTGATTTCTATAGCGCCGTGAGTAGATGCTAGAATATTTAATCTACATCTGTGAAATCTGTTCAGTTTCTTTTATTACAACATTTTGACGTCGATATTCATTCATTAAAAAATTTATATAGCGCCCCTTCCTATTCAGTCTTCATTGCAACAATGGGAATAACCAACGATTGGATCGGGTTTGTTGCTGCCTAACGACACTGCTACATAATATAGATGATTAGCGTCGCCCTACTCATTTCTCCAGATTTGGGACTGGCATTACTACAGGTATAGAGTAATGGCGGAGTTCTAACGATGGAATGACAGCTTCCATAGCTGACTAGAAATAAACCAGCCTCGGTTATTTTAACAAATAGAATAACAGATGGGATCGAGAGTTTAACGACATCTTACGACAACAAAAATACCATCTACGGAAACATTTTCTGAACAGGTCTCAATTCAGTTGGCTTAATACAGAATCACTTTCACTTGTAGCTCTACCTAATGGAACCACCGAACTACAAGGCTGCGTTTCTGCTCACTCTTATAGGGCGAATATCACGCTTAAAAAGGTGTCTTTATTTACACAATTCTCGTCGTTCGTATATTTTACAATTCAGCGCGAAGGAAATTTATGATACTTTTTTAAAATCGATAATCGTAGCAGGTCTATTAATAGTAAGATATTCATTCATTCACATCGAACATTTGTATAGCGCCCCTTCAGGAAAACTACTCAGAGGCGCTCCCGACTCCAGAACGGCGAAAAAGAACAGTTTTAGCAACACTGGGAACAGCTTATAGTTGAATGGATTTGATTGGATCCACAGTTTAACGGTAGCTTATGACAACAAAAGGCCGTTGCCGCCGACAAAGATTGGTTTTGGCATATTACAGCTCTTACCTTATTCTGGTTTGGATTGGATCCACAGTTTAACGGCAGCTTATGACAACATAGACCCTTTCCGCCGACAAAGATTATTTTTTGGCATATTCTGGCGTGTGTGTGTGTGTGTTTCCTTTTTAACGACTAGCTGTGTGGTAACAAAGACCATTAGCGTCGCCCTCCTCCTTTATCCAGACTTGGGACTGGCACTGTCAGAAAGCGAACAGTGGCGGAGTTATCATATATTCTGGTCGTGATGCTGCTCGTAATTATAGGTGTTTGTATTCATTTACACAATAATCACAGTTCGTATTGTGTTACAATTCAGCTCTAGTAATTATATGGAGCGAAGTGATTTCATTCAAATCGATGTCGTGGCAGGTTTATTTATAGCCAGAGAATTAACCTTAAAAGAGGTGTCTAAATCATCAGTAGCTGGTTCACCTTCATACTGCAAACTTTTAACGTCAGATTGGTAGTTTCGATTTATGCACTGACTGGCAATTGCCGAAAACGACAGATAAGTAAGTATGTACTACATAGTTCATATTGAACGACAGTGCGTCATAACAAAGATGATTAGCGTTTCCCTCCTTCTTTTTCGAGGGCTTATTGGATCTGGCGTCTTGGGACTGGCACCACAAATGGCAAAGATGGTAAAGTAAAAGACCAATTGCCGTGGCGGAGTTGCCTACTATGAGGTCTGATGGTATAACTGGTAATGGGTCTAAGACAGGGGTTTTCAAACTGTGGTACGCGTACCCCTGGGGGTACGCCAGGTGTCGCTAAGGGGTACGCGAAAATTTAAAAAATTAAAATTTTCTATAAGTTTCTGGTCTTCATGTCCATCTTTCTTTCATTAGCTATTCTACGTCCCCCGTTCGCTTATTATCTGTACATTTCTATGAGTTTATGCCATCGGAAGTAGTGTTGCCGGCTGATTTTTCAGTCCATGCAGGAAAGAGACCAGTTTGTTGAACTATCATGTTATGGTGGATTGAAGAACGAATTCAAGAAAGACATCTTGTGTGATTTTTGGCTGAAACGAAGAGCTGAATATGGAATAATTTCTGACCGAGCTTTACAATTTTTGATTCCTTTAAGCACGTCATTTCTGTGTTAAACAGATTTTTCAGCTGTGCTTGTGATCAAAAATAAATACAGAACAAAGGTTGAACTCGAACCAGAGTTGCGTCTGAAATTGACAAATATTATACCAGATAATTGTAAATCTGTGCTTGTCAAAACAAACCCACTGCTCACATTAACACTTTCTAATAGTGATTTTATTTTCCCTTTTTGTCTATATTACTACATTCTTAAGTTAAAATTATAGCACTTTTAAAAATGTTCTACCTATAACTCATACCCGGTTTGCACCAATGATTAAAAGAAGTTGTTAATTGCAAGGGGACTTCACGCTCGCATGTTGTTTTTGATCTGACCTTGTTGGGGGTACGCCAAAATTCAATTTTTTTACCTGGGGGTACAATAAAAATAAAGTTTGAAAACCGCTGGTCTAAGAGAACGCTTTGCTATGTAGCGTGAAACGTGACTGATTGAGAAGAAAGCAAGTGATGTTGACTCATCGACTGCCAGGGTTGAAATGTCGAATAGAGTGCTAGAGCTTAGCGTCCAGAACAAACAAAGCGCCGGCAGGAATAGTAAGTAAGTAAGTTGGTATAATCAGCCGATTCACAGAGGACCATGTACCATGTCAGCAGTGCCACTACAGTCTCAAAGGCCAGTCCAAATGTAATGCATGTGCAGGGTTGCTGATGATGGTATAAAAGAGGTTAGAGTCTGCTTTCTGGCAAAGTTGCTCGAAACTTTGGTAGGATTCCGATAGAAATCTACACCGTACCAGTCGCCGTATGGTAGCCTGAAGACGAGTGCTTTCCCTCTACCCCACCAAGCCCCACCACGCCGGGGCCGCATAGAGCATCCGCGACACTGTGGTTGCATTTGTTACATCACTCAGGTGTTGACCCACTAATCCATGTGCTTTGGGAGAAGCTAAGTCGATGTTAACGGTCCTAGCGGCCACAAGGTGTCGATTAACAATGGAAAGTAACTCCGCCTATAGTAATTGTAGTCCAGATAGTCCTACAACAGTAGTGTTTAATGGTACTGTGTAAGAACAAAAGTGATCAGCGTCGCCCTCCTCATTTATCCAGGCCTTGGACTGGCTCCACCAGAGTAGATCTACGAGCAGTGGCGAAGTTCTGTGATTTATATAGCGCTAAGAGCAGGTGTTAGAATTTTGAATCTGCTAGTTTCTTTTGTTGAAACATTTTGACGTCGATATTCATTCATTCAGAAATTTATAAAGCGCCCCTTCAGGCAGCTACTCATGAATCATTCCTATTCAGTCTTCATTGCAAAACAATTCTTCATCTTTTTCCTGTTTCAGTTGATTTGTTTTGGCGTTCGTAGGGGTAATTGCTGATTCACAAATTCGACGTTATATCCACGTTTTATATATAGCGGCTTAAACCTTTTTAAAGGTGTCTAAATAGATCAGTTGTATTATTCAGTTTTACCGACATTTTGCGGCTGCTATATTTTTATTGAACCGATATATATATATATATATATATATATATATATATATATATATATATATATATATATATAGTGAGCTGTATTATGCCAAAAACTAATCTTTGTCGGCGGCAACGGCCTATGTAGTCATAAGCTGCCGTTAAACTGTGGATCCATCCATATCTATACACTGTGTCCACGATAAAGTAGAACACTAGACTGTGTGAAATATCTTGGTCAATTGTAGTATTATAGGTACTAAATTTGGTGCTCATGAACTTCAGTCTATTCTATCTATACCCTGCAAATTTTATTACAATTGATGCAACGGTTACGAGGGGTTCGGTGAGTGGTCATGGATTTCTCTTGGGTTTCGGCTCCCTTGAAAAGGTTAAGAACCACTGCTCTATCCGATGTTCCCGCAGTGCGTTTGCAGGCGGTTCAATAAAGCACGTACTTACTTACTTATCACTGGAACGTTGAGTGTGTGGGGTTGCTGCTTAAGGACAGTTTGCGATAACAAAGATCGTTAGCGTCGCCCTCCTCCTTCATCTGCGCTTGGGACTGGCACTGAGAGAATACGATCAGTGACGGATTTTAAGGGTGAAAGGCAATTGTTTTACGTGTAGTGTCTGATAAAAACGTTCCAGTCAGCGACAAGGTGTCTTCAGAAACGGGATAATTAAAATGTTGTCCTTACACACCCTTAAAACGCGTTTTACCGTCGCTACATATAAGGTAAACTTGCGCTGAATTCTTTGGATGTCATTAGAAACGGGATAACAGGGGCCCGATAGCGCATTTGATAACACACTGGCATAGAGAGCGAGAGGTACTGAGTTCGAGTCCGTAGGGCGGACATGCTTTGTAGGCTGCTATTAGCGCCGTGTATTGCAGGCTGTCTGTTCTGTTAGTAGTTAAGATTTAAGTCTTCTGTCATTTGCGTTCTTGTGAATTGTTTCAATTGCATTACTGTACACTGTAACCGGTTGCGTTTGTCAACCGGATTGTTTCAATAAAGAATATTATTTATTTATTATTTATTATTATTATTATTTATTATTATTATTATAATTAAAGTGCTCTCTTTAGACACCCATAAAACGCGTTTTACCATCGCTATATATAGCGTAAACTTGCGATGAATTCTTTGAATAGGTTCCAACCATAGAAGGAGAATTCGTGACTTCAGGCTTTAATATTCATAAATATTCGTAAATATTCGTAAATATTAGGGCATTTTTAATATTCGTAAATATTCGTAAATATTCGTTGATGACGTCACTGTTTTTGCTTTGTTTACAACTAATTTAAGACTACTAATTAAGAACATGTGCGGTGGTTTTACGGCGCTATACTTAATGCTGTGGTCTGTTTCTGTTTTTGACGGCCGACTCAATAGCTGAATGTACAGAGTCACACTCCATCTGACTGTGCCCAGACTCCATAAAAATATGATCAATGCACTCCAGATGATTGCTATTGGCAACAGCTTGCAAGCACATACTAGCAAAATGCTGGTTTCTGTTTTGGCCCCCGCATGTATCTGAATACATAATTAGATGTGTTACTGATTGTGGCAGAGATGCTGAAAACTTCTGAATACAGGTTGCAATTTCTGAGCTGCCTCGGCCTGCAATCGCTTCGTGCCACATGTAACATGTAACAGACTTGTCGCCTAAGCTGAATACTGTCAAATTGTATGTCGCTAGCTTTCTTTTATAGTACAGTGATGACACATTAAGTTGTGGACTTTGCAGAACTTGCTGCAGATCAAATGTTATTGCAACAACCGTTTTATCTGATTTGCTAGTTCTTTGTCACGTTGCTTTTGCTGTCGTATGGCTTCCTTTCGCTTATGATGTTCATCGTATTCAACTTTTAGCTCAGCTTTCTCTGAACTGCTAGAGTTGGCAAACTTGGTGCAAAAATTGCAGAAGTCTTTCTTTGGTCGATGAAATGACAAGTTAAAGTCACTTGTAAATACATTGCTGTAATATTTGAACTTGACCTGTAAGTCAGGAGTTGACACACACTTTTCTTCATATAGTTCATGCATTCTTGTAATACTTAGCTTACTATCCAGATATTTCTTTGTAGTGCTTTTCCTGCAGTAGTGTGATTCCATGACGGGAAATGAATTTATATGGTCACGTACAGACTGACGAATTAATTCTGGTTTTTTTATTCCTGGTGAATGACGGCCTCGACCATCTGGTTTTGCATGTCCAGTTTCTGTCATGTTACTCAGTGTGTATCTGACCAACTTCTCACTGATATTAAGTGTCGACAAGAATACTGATTTACAAACTTTAATCTGTTTGCCTCTAGAAGTTAGAAAGTAGTGCAAAGTGTTAGCTCTTCTGCTCGATTCTCTTTTGTTTCTATGTTTTTGCTTAGTAACAATATGCGAACAAATGAAATCCCTCTGTCTAGAATAGTCGTGCATCATCCAAAAATTTCTGTTAATAACATTACGACTTCCTGTGGGTAGATTTTCATTGCAATTATTCACACATTGGCCACACTGATGTTCCTTAACTGATCGAGCGACAACTGTTTTTCCAGAGATACTTACATACTGATCACCAGACTGTCTCCGTCTTTTACGAATGTTCTGCTTCCATTGCTGGGGATTTCTGGTTCGTTTTCTGCCCTTGCGTTCACCCATCACAGACGCTGCAGTTTCGAGCAGTGATGATTCTGTGATATTAAGTTCTGTGTTGACCTGGTCACCACTCACAGACGCTGCAGTTTCGAGTAGTGATGATTCTGTGATATTAAGTTCTGTGTTGACCTGGTCACCACTCACAGACGCTGCAGTTTCGAGTAGTGATGATTCTGTGATATTAAGTTCTGTGTTGACCTGGTCACCACTCACAGACGCTGCAGTTTCGAGCAGTGATGATTCTGTGATATTAAGTTCTGTGTTGACCTGGTCACCACTCACAGACGCTGCAGTTTCGAGTAGTGATGATTCTGTGATATTAAGTTCTGTGTTGACCTGGTCACCACTCACAGACGCTGCAGTTTCGAGTAGTGATGATTCTGTGATATTAAGTTCTGTGTTGACCTGGTCACCACTCACAGACGCTGCAGTTTCGAGTAGTGATGATTCTGTGATATTAAGTTCTGTGTTGACCTGGTCACCACTCACAGACGCTGCAGTTTCGAGTAGTGATGATTCTGTGATATTAAGTTCTGTGTTGACCTGGTCACCACTCACAGACGCTGCAGTTTCGAGCAGTGATGATTCTGTGATATTAAGTTCTGTGTTGACCTGGTCACCACTCACAGACGCTGCAGTTTCGAGTAGTGATGATTCTGTGATATTAAGTTCTGTGTTGACCTGGTCACCACTCACAGACGCTGCAGTTTCGAGTAGTGATGATTCTGTGATATTAAGTTCTGTGTTGACCTGGTCACCACTCACAGACGCTGCAGTTTCGAGCAGTGATGATTCTGTGATATTAAGTTCTGTGTTGACCTGGTCACCACTCACAGACGCTGCAGTTTCGAGCAGTGATGATTCTGTGATATTAAGTTCTGTGTTGACCTGGTCACCACTCACAGACGCTGCAGTTTCGAGTAGTGATGATTCTGTGATATTAAGTTCTGTGTTGACCTGGTCACCACTCACAGACGCTGCAGTTTCGAGTAGTGATGATTCTGTGATATTAAGTTCTGTGTTGACCTGGTCACCACTCACAGACGCTGCAGTTTCGAGCAGTGATGATTCTGTGATATTAAGTTCTGTGTTGACCTGGTCACCACTCACAGACGCTGCAGTTTCGAGCAGTGATGATTCTGTGATATTAAGTTCTGTGTTGACCTGGTCACCACTCACAGACGCTGCAGTTTCGAGCAGTGATGATTCTGTGATATTAAGTTCTGTGTTGACCTGGTCACCACTCACAGACGCTGCAGTTTCGATAAGAGCATTTTCGACCTTTTCAACTTTCTTCCCTAAAATTACAGAATTGACATAACGAATTCACAGCTACAATAGGAATACAGCATAAAGCGCCCTCTATTGCAAACTTAATTACATTAAATGTTAATGTAAACGAAATGAAAGATTTCACACTATTATTCCATTGCATTGCAAAGCAGTTTGTTTACCATTCCATGACTGAGAAAACTTCAAGAAGACAGCATAGTGATGGAAGGACAACAAAATTAAATTAAATACAACTTCAGGATCAAGTTGTAAAATAAGTTAACTTGAAATAAATGCGACATAACGATAATAATACATTGGACAATACACATTGTCAAGTATAATGTGACGATAGATACACGCACGAAAGTTAACAACTTCTTTAAACTGAGTTGACCAAACTTGCATTGCATTGTATTGTATGTGCAAAATTTATAAAGCGCTTTATTAACTTCTCAGAGGCGCTCCCGGTGCACGAGCTCGAGGGAAAGGAAATGCCGTGCCTGGGGGTATCAATTTCTAGTCAAATTCATTTAGATTATTTTCCAACATATTCAACCCAACAGACTGCACTCTGTAACAAAATTAATACAAAGTTAATATTATAGTAACAGTAGTATCGTACTTTTTGCAATGCGTTTATCGCCAGCAATCCATTCCGCGATAAGATGAGCAGCAGTTGTCGCTGAATATCGTCGACGTCGAGTTCTGTCAGCCATTTTTCTTTCTTAGTTTCTGTCACTTACGCCCGTATCACTGTAGCTATAACACTTACGCCCTTCTGTGTCTCCATAAAATGTCAGCTGCGTACTTACGCCCTCCTATTACTGCATCTATTACAACTATAAGCACGTCACCTGCTCCCGTCTGTTATTCTACAGATACTATCAAGCCGGAAGAACACGATAAGCATAGAATATCAATTTTTTAGAAATCTGTCACTTAGGCCCTTCTGTTATTCCATGGACGTGATGATGATGATTACGATGATCAAACTGTTCGAACTAAATAATATTGTTTTGCTGGAGATTTTTTAAAAGATAAAATCATATCGGGCTAGAAATCTCCACTATACAAATAAACTATGTTTTCCTTAGACCTGGCTATTTAAAACCTTCATTTTCCCCCCATGACCAGCCCTATCTCTTCTTCCTCTGTTCCCTGTGATATACCATAGAGCTTCTAATTCAATTCATTGGTTGCATATATAAATTTTTGTTTAATTGTTTGAATGTATTAATCTTGCCATGTACAGTGCTGTGCGTTTGCTAGTGCTTCTCAATAAAGTTTACTTACTTACTTACTTACTTACTTACTTACTTACTTACTTAGGATACTTACTTTACTTACTTACTTACTTACTCTATCTTAACTGCTGGCAGATGTACCAACGATAACTTCAATCAATCAATCAATCAATCAATCAATCAATCAATCAATCAATCAATCAATCAATCAATCAATCAATCAATCAATCAATCAATCAATCAATCAATCAATCAATCAATCAATCAATCAATCAATCAATCAATCAATCAATCAATCAATCAATCAATCAATCAATCAATCAATCAATCAATCAATCAATCAATCAATCAATCAATCAATCAATCAATCAATCAATCAATCAATCAATCAATCAATCAATCAATCAATCAATCAATCAATCAATCAATCAATCAATCAATCAATCAATCAATCAATCAATCAATCAATCAATCAATCAGTTCAAAATCAATCTTTTAATCGTAAGATCAATTTCAATCAATCAATCAATCAATCAATCAATATATATCAATCAAAATAAGTTGAATGACAGATATCTACAACACAATCAATTAATTCAAGGACATTAATTATTAATTAATTACTAATTAATTAATTAATCATTAAACCCTTAAGCGACATGGATGACTAGCCAATTATAACATGCAATCAATTCAATCAGAATCTTATTTATTGCTTGCCTAAGTCAAGGTCGACGTGAATGGCCCAATCAATCACAAGATGTCGTTAAATCAATCAATACAAATCAATCAGATCTTTAAAAAGCTTTCAACATCCATATAATAATTGAAAACCTGATAAAACATGCAATTGGAAAAACGGGAAGGGGAATTGTACGTACGAACTCGATCACAAATTAAATTGCCGTAGGAAAACTGATTCTGAAAGACAGAATGAAAAATGAAAATTATCACATCAGTACATTACAAAAAATAATCGTTTTAATAAAATAATAATAATATCTTCGTTTAATATTTTCCAAACTGACATTTACGAAAGATGATTTTTATGATCATATAGTTATAGAAAATTCAACTTAAATAACAATGTTTGGGCTAAATCATAGCCAAACAACTAAAGTAGTCAAAACATTGTAGTACAAGATTTAAAACAAACAAAACAAATCAAAACAAAACAGATTATAATGTTCACAGTTGTACATCTTAAACAATCTTAACTAAGGTACAATCTATCGAGTCATATACTTTTTATGTGTTCAAGAGAATGATGTTTCAGTTGAGCTTTAAATTGAGCCATGTGTAATATATTTCTTAAATTTGGAGGAAGAGAATCCCAAAGTGGTGGACCTGAGCATTTAATTGAGAACTGCTTAGTCCTGGTTCGTGCCCCTGGGGTTCGATATTTACAGGATGCTCTAGTATCATGTCCATGGATAGCTACACCATTAAGGAAATATTCATCAAACAGTGATGGAAGAAGCCCATAATGATAACAGTACATGAATAGTCCAGTTTGATATTTTGTAATATCATTCAATGTTAGAATATTGTGCAAAGTGAGACTCGGTATCTGACAATATTAAGCCTAATTAGGCCTATTATAATACGCAACCGATTCGATACAGAATATACTTATTTGCTTGCCTAAGTTCAGGTCGACGTAAGTGGTCCTGACAGCCACAAGATGTCGTCAAGAACCGAATAATACAAATGATCTAATTAGACACCTTTAAAAACCTGTCATATATCTCTATATAAGTTAAATCGATTAAAGGTAGCATGTTGTGACACGGACAAACTCGACAACAATCATATCAACAGTGGTAGGCAAACTTCTTCGGAAAGACAGAAGGAAAATTAAGATCTATCACATGTAAAAATGATGTCGTATCGCATCTAATAATTTATATAGCGCCTCTCGCAGAGTATCTATTCAGAGGCGCTTTCAGCACGGAAGCCCCGGGTAACAACCAACAACGCCAATGGTCCATGTTGGTTGTTCGTTAAACAGGAATACCTACCTACCTATCCCTAGGTAAAACTCCGCCACTGCTCGCCCTCCTTCGTTCTCCCGGTTTAGGACTGGATAAAGGAGGAGGGCGACGCTAATGATCTGTGTTATCACAGTGTCGTTAAACTGAAAGTACTACTTCTATCCCTAGGTAACTTCACCACTAGGCCACATGTGGTTGTGCCAGTCCCAAACCTGGAGAAAGGAGGAGGTCGACACTACTCATATTTTCCGCGAGAAATCGTCGTTAAACGGCACCCCGTCATTAGCGCGCACGACATTTGCGCGCCGACAAATGCGCGCCGACAATTGCGCGTACCGTCAATTGCGCGTAGGACAATTGCGCGCCGACAAATGCGCGCATAAACATGTCCATAGGGAAGATACGGGCCTGATAATCAAACAAACAAACGATTTCTTCTATATTTTACTTGCTTGATTATGAACTAATAAGTCAGTTAACTGTGAATTTATGACGTACCAAACAAATGTGAATGTCGCCTTGAACAAATGGCAAGTCCTTCACTCGCAATTGCTCATGCGCTGGAGTGAAAGTATGTTTATAAACTTATTCTCCGTATTTTGTCTAAACAGCCACGAGGAACTTTTCATCATTATGTTTGTAGGAAAAATTGAATTTATCACTGTTTATTCGCCTCTAGGAATGAGCAAGTTTAAAATATCGTGTTCTCAGATTTGGCCGTCTCTCAAATCGAGATATTGTGTGCGAGTCCACGCAGATACTCAAGCACAGAAACCGAGCCATAAGTAACAAGTTGGCACCAACGCCATCAAGCGTCGATTGAGCCGAACGTACTTCGATTTCGAAGCCTCGGGTTGTCGGAAACCGGCCCGGAAGCGTTCAATCATCACGAATTACATTCGTTACATTCGTTACTAAAAACTAGTTTAAAAACCGTGTTGAGCGCTTTTGAGCGCATTTGACGGTGCGCTCAATTGACGTGGTGTTTTGCCTGCAAATGTCGGCGGGCAATTGTCGGCGCGCATTTGTCGGTGCGCATTTGTCGGCGCGCAATTGTCGTGCGCGCTAATGACGGGCCACCCGTTAAACAGATACCCACACACTCATCAATCCTGTCAGCGACTCGGTGTCGTTAGAAAGGGATAATAAATCTGCTCTCCTTAGACACCCTTAAAACGCGTCTTACAGTCGCTACATATAACGTAAACTTGCGATGAATTCTTTGAATAGGTTACAATCTTCGTTGTTTATTGGAATAACTTAAGTCAACGCTAACGATTCTAGCGGCCAGGATATAAATTATATGATTAGAGTCGTTAATTTTAAACAACGTTGTCTTAACAAGGATGATTAGCGTCGCCCTCCTCCTTTCTCCAGGCTCGGGACTGGCACCACCAGAGTTAGGACAGTGACGGAGCTCTGAGGCGTTTGAAGTTTGATTTTCCATCTGTGAAATCTGTTTAACATAATTATGCTAATTTTCATTATTACGACATTTTGACGTTGATATGAATCGGTCCTATGCAATTTCCATTGTATCGCTTCTAATATCTTATCTTTCTAATAATTTATAAAGCACCTCTCGCTGAATAACTATTCAGAGACGCTCTCAGCACGAAAACACTGGGAACAACTAACAATTGTAGCTGTTTGACGACACTGTTTCATAGTATAGATGATTAGTGTCGTCCCCTTCCTTCTCCAGCTCTAGGACGGGCACTGCGACAGGTTGAGTAGTAACGGAGTTCCAACGATGGAAAAACAGCTCCCATATATGGCCCGGTTATTTTAGGAACGGAATAATGTGATAACCGATGGGATCGAGAATTTAACGACATCTTACGGAAGCAACGACCACTGAAATTATTTTGAACAGCTCTCTTTGTTCAATTGGCATAATACGCGACCACTTTCACTATAATAGGCCTTAGATATAAAAAGAACTTGGTGGATAAGACGAATGCACAGCCCCGCTGCTACTCCGACTTATAGGGCGAATATGACCCTTGAAACAGGTGTTTAATTATTTCGAACATTTCTCACCGTCGTATGCGGCGTAACACAAGACCACTTTCACCGACAATTAAAGACTACAGTTGGCGTCCGCAGAATATACTAATAAAGAACACCGCTTCTGCTCTTACCTATATGGAGAAATATCACACTTAAAAGAGGTGTGTAAGGAACAAAGCAGCCGTTTAATTAGTTTTCCCTCTATTTGGCGATAAGAAATTAAACTGGTCGAATTATATTACTTCGTTGGAGAGTTTTATAAAGAGAAAATTGGGCGAGAATCCAATCGCTCTCTATCTGAACTGCTTGTGGATATAACAACGATAGCAGTGAGACTCTTATATCTGACAACATTTAACTTAATTAGACCAATTATAATACGCAACCAGTTCAATACAGAATATACTTACTTGCTTACCTATGTTAAGGTCGACGGGAATTGTTTCAGCCACAAGATGTCTTTAAAGAATGCAAAAAATTAATAATGCAAATGATCTTTTTAGACACCTTTAGAAAGCTTTCTATCGCCTCATATATTTGAAAAATCCAAAAAAACACGGAATTAGTCAATAAAAAAATACAGGTGGACGAATAAACTCAACAGCAAATCAACTGAAGAAAAAAAACTGCTTCTGAAGAACAGAAAAGGAAATGAAGACTTATCACTTGTATACAGTGTTGCATCAATTACATTCTAAATGTAATTCAATTATAATTGCAATTACATGCTTGCAAATGTAATTGAGTTACAATTACAATTACTTGATTGTGAAAGTTATTAAATTACAATTACATTTTTTATTGTAATTCAATTACCAATTACTTTTCAATTATTCCTTTAAAATTGGCAAATGATTTAGAATTTTTTACAAATTTTTCAATAATTTTTAATTTACTCTATTTTTAAACTAAAACATCGAATGGACCAATGGCCTGTTAATTGTAATAAACATTCAATTGTATTATAAGTTTGTCACGTATCCAAAATACGATTTGCAATTATGATCCATTAAAACAAGTTAGAGTTTATTTGATTTTTAGTAGAAGTTTTTCAAAATGATAGTCTGTTAGAGCACTCAGTTGATTGAGCCTGGGTGAGTGAGTCATTTCGTCCAAAAGTGCTAAAGAGACGCTCAACTGGAGCTGAAGATAGAGGCTCTGTTCTCTGTAGGCAGCCGCAGTAAGCTAGCTAAGAATGAGTACTTTAATGCATGAATAGTATGATAATGAAGGTCAGCCCTTGCCCTTGAGGTCTATCAAAGTGTGCTGTAAGATTGTACGAGGGGTGTAAGGAAAGAATAATGTTGACAATTATGTTGCCATGCAAACATAATGTAGAGCAGTTTATTCAATTACATGGGTGGCCCGGGTCAACCCGGCAGGCTGGCATCTTTGCTGACTTTATGAAAGTAATTTGTAATTTACACTTCATTCAATTACAAATTACATGCAATATTGTAATTGAAATACAATTGCAATTACTGGACTTAAAATGTAATTCAATTACAATTACAATTACAGAACTTGTAATTCAATTACATTTATTTCAATTACTGAACAACACTGCTTGCATAATTAATTTATCCAAAAAATTGTTATCCAAGTAAATAACGACAGCAGCACTGCGTTCAATGTCGTCACCTTAAACAACCTGCCAGACTTGAATCAAACGATGAGGGGGAAGCAAACGAACTACAATTATTATTTTTAAAGACATCAACGGCCATTGTTGTCATAAAATGTCGTTAAATTTTGGAATAGAATAAAAAGAAACGTTCAATCGACAAGCACAAACACCGTCTAGTAAGTTGAGGTCGAAGTGAATGGCTCTGGCAGCCACAAGATGTCGTTAAAACTGAATAATACAAATGATCTCATTAGACACCTTTTAAACGATTTTAAACCTCCCTATATAAAAAGCAAACGCCGTTTAATTCTAAGATATCTTACTACGATTCTAGTAAGTTTAGGTCGAAGTGAATGGCTCTGGCAGCCACAAGATGGCGTTAACAACTATAATAATACAATCTCTTTTTGATACCTATCAGACACACATATAAAACAATTACGTTTTATCCCTAGGTAAAACTCTGGCAGTGTCAGTCCGAAGACTAGATAAAGGAGGAGGGCGACGCTAATGATCTTTGTTATCAACACAGTGTCGTTAAACTGAAACTACTACTAAGTAAGTAAGTAAGTACATTCTTTCATAAAACCAATTGCATATCCGCACTCTGGTGTACATACATCGTAGCAACAATCAACAGTTAATGTCAATAGGAGTACTACTACTACTTCCTAGGTAACTCCGCCAAGACGCTACTTGTGGTTGTGCCAGTCCCGAGACTGAAGAAAGGAGGAGGGCAACGCTAATCATCATTGTCATGACACAGTGTCGTTAAACAGTAACCCCACCCAATCAACCATCCTGCAAGCCACAAGGTGTCGTTAGAAACGGAATTACAATGCTATCTTTAGACACCCTTAAAACGCCTTTTACCGTCTCTACATATTGAGTAAACTTGCGGTGTTTGCGGTGAGTTCTTTGGATACTTCTTCGTAGTGTTGTCGAATAGCTTAAGTCAATTATTACTATTATTATTATTATTATTATCATCATCATCATCATCATCATCATCGTCATCGTCATCGTCGTCGTCGTCGTCGTCGTCGTCGTCGTCGTCGTCGTCGTCGTCGTCGTCGTCGTCGTCGTCGTCGTCGTCGTCGTCGTCGTCGTCGTCGTCGTCGTCATCATCATCATCATCATCATCATCATCATCATCATCATCATCATCATCATCATCATCATCATCATCATTATTATTATTATCATTATCATTATCATTATTATCATTATTATCATTATTATTATCATTATCATTATTATTATTATCATTATCATTATTATTATCATTATTATTATTATCATTATCATTATTATTATTATGCTAGTTGTCATTATTACAACATTTTGACGTTGATTTGAATCAGTCCTATGTAACCTCCATTGTATCGTATCTAATAATTTATAAAGCGCCTCTCGCAGAATATCTATTCAGAGGCGCTCTCAGCACCGAAGCCCATGGGCAAAAATAAACGCCTTCGCAACAAGTCCTATGCATTCTATAGTATAACACAGAGAACAACCAACAATTGAATGGAGTTAGTTGCTGTTTGTAGAGCAGTTTCAGTTTAACTTATTAAGATCATTAGCGTCGCCCTCCTCCTTTATCCAGGCTTGGGACTGGTACTGTGGCGGAGTTAGTTGTTGTTTGACGACACTGTTTCAAAATGTTGCTGATTAGTGTAGCCCTCCTTTCTTCTCCAGCTTTAGGACTGGCACTACAAAATGAAGAGTGGTAAAGGAGTTCCAACAATGGAATAACAGCGCCCATATCTGACTATAAATTAATCTGATTTTGTTATTTTAACAATGGAGGAGGAGGGGGCTTCAGGGTAATGGCAACACTCTGGCATGAAGAGCAGAAGATCAGCATGGACGCGGGATCGTTTTCCGCTACCCTCCCGAAGGTCCACTCAGCCTTTCATTCGTCAGATGGCGTTGGAAAAAATGAGCAGTAGGACAGATGGGCGTCTTGCATAGCCACCAAACAGTTAAATTCGACTCCCGTAGTAACTTGTGATCATTCGTTCATACTATGAATTGTAGTGATACTGCGGTGTGTCAGTTTGAATTAATAAACGAAGATTACTATTATTATAACGGAATAATGTAATATCCGATTGGATCGAGAGTTTAACGACATCTTACGGCAACAAAGGCCATTGACAGAAATTATTTCGAACAGTTGGCATAATGCAGCACATGCCACATACCACTTTCATTCATTGGCCTAACAGTGTCTTTCAATGCATAGCTTGCTTGTTTACTGTTTAACGACCACTGTGTGGTAACAAAGACCATTAGCGTCACCCTCCTCATTTATCCAGGCTTGGGACTGGCACTGTCAGAAAGCGAATACTGGCGAAGTTAAAAACTTCAATGCATAGCGTGTGTGTCCACAGTTTAACGGCAGCTTATGACAACATAGGCGGTTGCCGCCGACAAAGATTAGTTTTTGGCATAATACAGCTCATCGCGGCGTCTTTCACTTATAGGGCGAACATCACCCTTAAAACAGGTGTTTAATTATTTCGACATCTCTCACCGTTCGCATACGGCATGTAACGCAAGACCACTTTCACTATTATGATAGAATTTTTAGTCTACCGAGTAAATAAGTTAATACAGGACTCGCGTCTGCTCCGAATTATAGGATGAATATCACACTTAAAAGAGGTGTCTTTAGAATAATTCTCATTGTTTTGTACAGTGCATACGTCGACTACGGGAACCTATATTAAAACTGACCGCCAAGGCAGGATAAATTTAAGTAAGATACGTATGCTTAAAAGAGGTGTCTAAAAATAATCAGTAGATGGTTCACATTCATATTATGGTCTTTTAAAATTGCATTGGTAGCTTTGGATTAACGACGGATTGGCAATTCCAGAGAATTGGCAGGTAAGTAAGGAAGATTATTAGCGTCGCCCTCCTCCTTTATGCAGGGTTACTTGGGTCTGGCGTCACCAGGTCAACACGGTGTACAGAAGTATGTGGAAGCTATGTTTCCCATGGTCAATACTACATGTATTAGCTTGAGTTGAAAGTCAGGGTATCAACATCATGACCACTTTATTCGAAGGATATTATTAATAATTAATTCATTAATAACAATTAATTACTTATTAAACCCTTAAGCGACATGGATATGGTACCCGTTCCAGATGCACCACTTTACATAATATCTAAGTCCCTGCGGAATGAAGTACCTCAGGGCAAAAGACAAATAATAATAATAACGATAATATTAATTATTTATCTACTTTCCTATTTTCGAGAACATGATCGACACCCGACGTAAAAGTTACCCTTTATTACTTATAAGGCCAGAGATAATCTTAAAAGAGGTATGCAAGCACAAAATTTTTTCGTCGTAGGCCTACATATTTGAGGGTGATAAACTTGAAAGAGATGTGGAAGGAATTAAGCTTCCGTTTAATTAGTGTTTTTCCTCTAATTGTCAGTAGGAGATTAACCTGGTCGAATTAAATTATTTCGTTGGAGAGTTTTATAACGAGAAAACCGGGCGAAAATATCCCCGCTCGCTATCTGAACTGCAGCAGGCGGATGTAAAAACGATAGTTGGAAAATGGGACTCGGTCATTCGATAGCATTTTAATTAGCCTAATTAGGCTAATTATGCAGATTTTTCAACCCTGCCCACCACGAAGATAGGGTGCATGTAACTAGAAACGTGTTTTTCTCTGTTTCACTCTGTTTGCCTCTCTGACCGTGTGTTTGTGTGCTTCCGTTCTTCTTTCAATCTGTTTCACTGGCGTTCTGTATCTGTGCATACCTCTGTGTCTTTCTCGGTCTGTATTTGTATGCTTGTCTGTCTGTCTGTCTCTGTTCTTCTGTTTGTATCTTCGTTTATATATATACATATATATATACATATATATATATATATATATATATGTATATATATATATATATATATATATATCATCTGTCTGTCTGTCTGTCTGTCTGTCTGTCTGTGTCTGTGTCTGTGTCTGTGTCTGTGTCTGTGTCTGTGTCTGTGTGTGTCTCTCTCTCTCTCTTTCTCTCTCTCTATTATATATATATATATATATATATATATAATATTATATATATATATGAAACCAATTCCTATATAATATACATGTCTGCACTTAATATATGACTGAGGTTATTTAGTACGTTTCAAGAACAATTATAGTAATAACAATATTAATTATAATTGTAATGATAAACATAGAATGACATTTGATATAGTTATGATATTGACTGTGATCCTGTGGGAGAATGGCAAATTTATGTATGTATGTAATTATTCATCTAATAGTTATGTGTGAATGTAGGCACGCATGTATTGTCCTAAGGGCGTCATAAATAATAATTCTGGAAATAATTATATCCGTACAGTGTACTAGCTAAACTCTGCCACTGTTCGTGCTGCGGTAGGGTCACACCCAACTTTGGAAAAAGGAGGAGGGCAACGCTAATCATCTTTGTTATCACACAGTGTCGTTAGACAATTATAAATAACCGAAACCAGTCCCAGGCCTGGTTAAAGCAGGAAGGCCCCGCTAGCCCGCTTTGTAATAACACGGTATCGACATACAGGAACTACAGCGGTATTTGTACGTCATATGCCTCACTATGCTTCATATAAAATCATTCAAACACGCACAAGCTATTATAGCCTATTATACTTGAACGAATATTCAGGCCTACTGGCCTACGCTTGTTGGCAGTGCAGAGAAAAAGCCGTATACGACGTCCCTTAATACGTTTGACAACACAGGAAGCTACCGTGTCGAACAACGTACACTGTGTTGAAAGCGTAAGTGCTTCGGTATGTATTGAATAGGTCAACTTTGACCGGGAATTTAACTACAGAAGTGAACAACGTTGTATGCACAGGCCAAGTAATGTTAATTCTGTGCAATTCTTGGACTTTGAGCGAAGTTTCAACGTGTAAAGTTACGCGCTATACAGTCGCGACTTTGGTTAGAAGCGTTGGCCTTGTCCGCCATTGCTACAGTGTCGAGAGGGTTATTATTTTCATAATTATGTGGTTCAAAAGCGTCACTCTCTAATAGTCAAGTATTATCGATTGCGTTGAGCAATTGTGAGTGAAGGACTTGCTCGAGGTCCATACACGGTAAGTCGGTAACCGTCTTAGGGGAGGATTGAACCTGTACTCATAGTTTCGAGACGAGCGCTCTAACCAGTGAGTAGTGGGTTGTTACATGTGGTGTGGTTTGGACGCTTTACATATTGTATGTGTGCATCGATTTGCAGATGCAAAGTCGTTAGTGTAGGTCTAGAAGGCATACGGGTTTGCGGGGGCTTACAAAATTTTGTTGGGACAAAATGTTGCGTTTTGTAGACCTAGGTTTTGAAACTCTGTTCCTGTATCTGCTGGATTGGGTGACCCAGTTACATGCTCCTAGTTCGGTGACCCAGTTACAACTTCCTCGATTGGGTGACCCAGTTACATGTTCATAGCTTGGGTGACCCAGTTACATGTTCATAGATTGGGTGACCTAGTTACATGTTCCTAGATTGGGTGACAAGTTACATGCTCCTCTATTGGGTGACCTAGTTACATGTTCCTAGATTGGGTCACCTAGTTACATATTCCTATATTGGGTGACCCAGTTACATGTTCCTAGATTAGGTGACCCAGTTACATATTTCTAGTTGGAAGACCTAGTTACATGTTCCTAGATTGAATGACCTAGTTACATGCTCCTCTATTGGGTGACCTAGTTTATGCTTATCAAATGCTTTCTCGTGCAATCCTCATTTACTTTTTGTACTTTATTTATCTGCAAGGTTTTTAATTAATATTTTTATTTATTTATTTACGTTTTCATTTATTTATCAATTTTTCCAGTCAAACCGATGACGAAATAAAACTCCTTCGTCACAATGACGTCAACGATGTCGTCATCCGTGGAGGGCGAGTTAATCTGGTCGAGTTTCAATTACTCGATGCGCGACTTCGTCGAGGCTTTCGGGCACTCTCTGCCCGTCGTGGTCAAGACTACGGCAGGGTACGCTGGCTACGACGAGGGCATGCATCAGATTGGGTCAGGGGAGGTACGTACCATACCATAACATACCATACCATACCAAATCATAATCATAGCATTCCATACCATAGCATACAAAATCGTACCAGACCAAAGCATAATAAATCAAACCATACCATACCATACTATATCTTACCATACCATACCGTGGTCACTAGAATGAAATAGACTAGACTACATTGGACTGGACTATACTACACTGGACTGTACTAGACTCTACTAGATTGTACTATACTAGACTGGACTATACTAGACTAGAGTGGAATAGACTAGACTGCACTGGACTAGACGAGACTAGACTGGACTGAGCTATACTAGACTGGACTGGACTATACTAGACTAGAGTGGAATAGACTAGACTATAGTCGACTAAATCAGTATAGGTCATAGAAAATTATTACACTCTATAAAACGTGGAGTGCGTCTAATTTTGACGGTTCAGGTCTACCTGGTGTGTGATATCCAGCGACAGAAGAGGCTTGTGGTCCAGCCAGAGAAATCCGACTTCTACCTAAGTATTCCTACCGAGTACCCAGTCAAGGTACAGATCCTTCAGGAGGGCAGCAAGAAAGGTACGTTCTTAATACCATACCACAGCAGAGCATACCACACCATATGATATACCTCCAAGTCATGTATACCAGCAAAACATACCAGGTCTATCCATACCTCACCAGAGCTCAATGCAACTGACCTAAGTCTACTTCTTACCTTAGTCACCATACCTTACCTAACCTTGTCATTTTTACCTACTTTAAATAAGGTATTGTTATTATTATTATTCATATGCATTTATAACTTTGCCAGCATTTTGATAGCTCACCCACAGTTTCTCAAATTCTTTCCTTAACCTAACATTGACCTTTTCATTCTTTGTAAACCTTTCCCTGCCCAGACTGACCTGACCTGACCTGACTTGACCTGATCCCACCTTATCTTGCCATACACAAAACATTACATTTCCAGACCAAAACCAGACTGGACAGGACTAGACTGGAAAAAAGAATAGTATAGACTGGACTGGACTAAAACTAGACAAGACTAGAATAGACTAGACTAGAATGGAATGGATGAAACTGGACTGGAGTGGACTAGACTGAACTAGACTAGAATAGACAAACTAGAATAGACTAGAGTAGAATAGACAAGAGATAGACTAGACTAGACTAGACTAGAACAGACTGGACTAGACTAGACTATAATATGCTGGACTAGATTAGAATAGACATGACTGGACTAGACTAAACCGGACTATACTACGCTAGACTATACCTTACCTTACCTTGTGCCTGACCCTTTCAGTGGGTCCGCCAGTGCCAGTCAGTGATGTTCTGGACGTTCTGTCCAAGAGTTCATCGCAGGTCAGACTTATGTTCGAGAAGAATCAACCGGTCTCGTTCCAGA
>JACEVL010000267.1:277500-290000 GCA_020284085.1 Aporrectodea caliginosa | reverse complement strand
CCGTTCAAACGTTGAAAATGGTGGACCCGTTAAAATGGTGAAGATGGTGGACCCGTTATAACTTTGAAAATGGTGGACCCCTTAAAACGTTGAAAATGGTGTCACCGTTAAAATAGTAAAATGGTGATGGTGGTAGTGTATGTAATAGTGGTGGTGATGGTGATAATGATGATGATGATGATGATGATGATGATGATGATGATGATGATGATGATGATGATGATGATGTCAATGATGATTACGAAGATTGTAATGAGTATGATGATTTTTGATGGTGATGGTGACGGTTGTGGTAATGGTAATGATGATAACGACGATAATGATGATGATGATTATTATTATTATCTTCCAGATCTACTGGGTCTACGAGATACAGCGGCAGAAGAGACTGGTAGCGAGACAGGAAACCGAAAATAAGTTCCTCAGCATTCCAAGCGATTATCCTCTCAACGTTCAGGTTTTCAAGAATGGAAAACGTAACTATATAATTATTAATGTATTGACACTAATTAATTAATATTAACAATATTTTAATATTTATTATAATTGTTTCCGTCGTAATAGTAATAATAATAATTATGCATTGTAAAATTTAACAACTCAAGTTTAACGTTTTATTAAAACACCTCTAGAACATTGTTAACTGCCTCTATATATAATTGAAATTCGTTCGCTATATATTTATCATGGTAGAAACCAAGCAATGTCATTGCTGATATAAGTGAAAAATGTAAAGAAAGGTTAAACCTTATAACAGCCAATAGTGGATATAAAATTCCGCCCTTGTTTGTACTCTGTCAGTGCCAGTCCCACGCCTGGAGAAAGGAGGGCGACGCTAATGATCTTTGCAATCACACAGTGTCGTGAAACTGAAACTACTAGCATAATGATGATGATGATGGTGATGATAATGATAGTTGTGATGATGATGACGATGACAATGACGACGACGATGACGATGACGATGAAGATGATGATGATGATGAGGATAATAATAATAATAATAATAATAATAATAATAATAATAATAATAATAATAATAATAATAATAATAATAATAATAATAATAATAATAATAATAATAAATAATTATTCAGTGTAAGATTTAAACGTGAATTTAACGTTTTATTTAAACACCTCTAGAACGCAGTCATGTGCGTCTATATATATGAGAGAACTTCGATATTCAGTTGATATCTTATTGCAAAAGTTTCGTTGAACAGCAACTGACAAACAAATCCCAAATATAATTATTATGGAGAAATGTCCAAAATAGTTTATACCGACGTAAGATGTCGCTAAACTCTGGATGCCACAGTATTCAGTTGAAATCTGAACCGTTGGAAACCACGTACTGCTGATAATAATCGAAAACTGTAAAAAGTTAAACTTTTAAAGAGCCATTACTGGATATAATAAAAATAAAATAATAATAATAGTAAAATTTAAAGTAAAAAACAATGAAGACGATGACGATGGTAACAATAATAATGATGATAACAATAATGATGATGATTACAATAATATTTGAAAAATTGGTTTCAGTCGGTCCTGCAAAGTCCATGAAGGATCTATCGAAACTATTGATCGGGAGCGGAGACCCGATCGAGATCCAGTTCGAAAACAACCAGAGTGTCTCCTTCCAGGTGGGGGCAGACATCGGAAATGCCACCCAGTTTGGGACTCTGTCAATCGAGGACACCTACGAGGAGAAATACCTACTGGCCTACACCATTCACGGCGGTAAGGAGGCCTACGAATTCTAATCTATTCTATTCTAGTCTATTATATTCTAGTCTATTCTAGTCTATTCTAGTCTAGTCTAGGCTAGTCTAGTCTAGTCTAGTCTAGTCTAGTCTAGTCTAGTCTCGTCTAGTTTAGTCTAGTCTAATCTTGATATTGCAATGTTTATCAAGGATTTAGCTAATTCATATTTCTGAAATGTTGTTCTAGGTGTCCCTAGTTAGCGGGATCTTGATCCCTTTTGGGACTCCTCTTGCGGCCAATCCTGATACTTTATGTTGAAATGTTATGTGTTTTTTTTCATTTGGCTTCAATAAAAGAGATTTGATTGATTGATTGATTGATTGTCTAGTCTAGTCTAGTCTAGTCTAGTCTAGTCTAGTCTAGTCTAGTCTAGTCTAGTCTAGTCTAGTCTAGTCTAGTCTAGTCTAGTCTAGTCTAGTCTAGTCTAGTCTAGTCTTGTCTAATCTATTAAATCTAATCTATATAATTTAATATAATCTATAGCGCCATTACTTACTTACTTACATAATTATCGTAATGCATAAGTAAATAAATCAAAGAAATCTAGGCGTTGAATGGGTGTGTGTTTAATAATTAAGCAGTTTGACACTGTATTATAATTAGCAAGAGCGCTCTTCATAGACACCTTTAAAACGTAGCCAACCGATGCTATATAAGTGTTGGACACTGTGACCATGCGTTAGGTATGGTGGTGCTCCTATTCAATAAATGAGTCAAATAAATCGAATGAATACATGAAAAGTTAGCTGCATTGGTAAGAGCGTAGGCTGCGTATCATGCGCCTCCGTGTAAGAGAGCGTTCGGATCGCGGATCGCTTCCCGATGCTGGCTTATTTCAGAGATTTAAATCTGAGGTTAGCACGGTCCTTGCACGGGGACCTTAAGTGGTGTGGCGTCCATTCAAACGGACAGCGGTGGTGAAGGATCTAACCCGATCAATTCAAGCAGGGTATCTCTGTCTCTGTCTGTCTGTCTCTCTGTCTGTCTCTGTCTCTGTCTCTGTCTCTGTCTCTGTCTCTGCGTCTGTCTGTCTGTCTCTGTCTCTGTCTCTGTCTCTGTCTCTGTCTCTGTCTCTGTCTCTGTCTCTGTCTCTGTCTCTGTCTCTGTCTCTGCATCTGTCTCTCTGCATCTGTCTCTCTGCATCTGTCTCTGTCTCTCTGTCTCTCTGTCTCTGTCTCTGTCTCTGTCTCTGTCTCTGTCTCTGTCTCTGTCTCTGTCTCTGTCTCTGTCTCTGTCTCTGTCTCTGTCTCTGTCTCTGTCTCTGTCTCTGTCTCTGTCTCTGTCTCTCTCTCTCTCTCTCTCTCTCTCTCTGCATCTGTCTCTCTGTCTCTGTCTCTCTGTCTCTGTCTCTGTCTCTGTCTCTGTATGTCTCTGTCTGTCTGTCTCTCCGGTTGAGAGCGCAGCTGATTTTGAGCGGCGCTATATAAATGTTCGATTACACTACATTACATTACACTGCATGTATTGTATGATCTGAAGTTTGTTTGCGCAGGCGAGATTTTCTCGAAGACAGTCGGCCTTCCCGTCTACATGGACATAACGGTTTCTGTGGCTGAATGTCTGGCCAACGGAGACACAGCCACATTCGAAGGTTGGATGGAAGAACTGGAGAAGGTCGCAGGACGATTCACAAGTACCCCTGCCAAGATGTGTCAAGGTCTGTCTCTCTCTGTCTCTTTGTCTCTGTCTGTCTCTGTCTGTCTCTGTCTGTCCACATGTCTCTGTCTCTGTCTGTCTGTCTCTGTCTGTATCTGTCTCTGTCTGTCTGTCTGTCTGTATGTCTCTCTCTCTCTCTCTCTCTCTCTCTGTCTCTCTCCCTGTCTCTCTCTGTCTCTCTTTGTCTCTCTCGCTCTGTCTGTCTGTCTCTCTATGTCAAGGACATTGTTTTTGCCCAATCTTTAATGGTCCTTACAATCGTCATCGTCATCGTCATCGTCATCATCATCATTAGCATCAACAACAACAACAACAACATCATCAGCATCATCAGTTCCTGACGCCAGCCATTTGATGGCGACGGGTACAAATAAATGATCGCCAGTTTCTCCGGTCATTTCTCTAGTCCAATGCTCCCGTAAGTGTTAGTTTCGTCTTGTCATGTCCGAATTCTATGTTGTCTATCCAGCGTAGTCTTGGTCTGCCTTTGTTTCTCTCTTCTCCCAACTCTACATATAGTGTAGTGACTCTTTGCACTATCTGTACATTATCATTACACTGGCTCCCCACTCGGCAGCGCATTGAGTACAGGATTGCTGCCTTGGTACGACGATGTCAGCTGGGTCTAGCCCCAGTCTACCTGCGGGAACTTTTCTGCCCATCGGGTATTCAAGGTCGCCGCCCCCTCCGCTCTGCAGAGAAGAGGTGCTCTTAGTGCCATTTGCTCGAACTGCAACTATGCAGAATCGAGCCTTTTCCGTGGTGGGCCCTGTGGTCTGGAACGGGCTCCCCCAGGAGATACGCCTGCTCCCTGGGACCTTTACTGAAGCTTTCTATACTAAGCTCAAAACTGTACTTTTTGGCCGTGCTGGAGTCGGGAGCGCCTCTGAGTAGTCCTCTGGAAGGGGCGCTATATAAATTCATGAATGAATGAATGAATTGCAGTCATTCATTCACTGAATCGTTCATTCTTTCGTTCATTCATTCGTATATTCATTAAGCCACGCCACCTTTATTCTCTGGTCCATCAAGCGATCCATCCATCTAAGCATTCATCCATCCACACATGCATCCATCGGTGTCACTAAATAGAGTATCCCCTAAATGAGTATCTCCTTAGCGAAATGGAGTATCCGGTTTACATTATTGGCGGTTTCTATGTATATTCAGTCGTACTGTTTGGATTTATTGTACACATAAAATTTATTAAGTTGCGTATCCATCTATTGATCCATCCAACCACACATCCATCCATCCATCCATCAATCCGATTTTCCTCTTTCAGAGATCATCCTCTTCAACGAAATGCCATCGAGTGGTCAGTACGAGTACCTCAAACCAGCCCAGATAGCCAACCTCCAACAAAAGTCTTCACTGACCGAAGACAAACCAACTCCAGGTGGAAAACCTGGCGAGCAGATCAACCTAAACGAATACGTCACGATTCCAGAAAGACCTGCTATCCAGAAGATAACCAAACTCTCTCTTCCACACTTTCCAAGACGTCCACCACCGTCCCTTCCAGGCCAGGTGGGACCGCCGACTTCCCCGGTCTCACCTTCCGCCACTGCTGTGCCGGAGAAGCTTAGGAAGCCTGGAAAAACCACACAGTCCCACGATGATATTCCACCTGCACTCCCCCCAAATCGAAGAACCATTGTTCCACATCCTGAACATTCCACGGGAGAGAAACAAGGGTGTAGTAACAGCAAAACCCTCAGAAGCATTCCCTCAAACCCTGAACGAGATCCACCACCAAGCCAGTCCAAGAGTGCGCAGCCACACCCGAGTCCTTCAACATACGAGCACCTGCAATCCTGCTCCTTCGACTCCTTCAAGACCTTCGAAGAAATCCCGGTGGATATCAACGTAGGCGAACTGTCCGTTCAAGATATTTCGAAGATACTTTCTCTGATGAGGCTCGGAAGTCACTGTAGCGTCTTCGAGAGCAAGTTCGTGGATGGTGAGCTGCTCCTACATCTGAACGAGGACATCCTCGTCCAGGAATTTAGATTCTCGGCCTTCGATGCGAAGAAGTTGATGATGTTCACAAAAGGATGGAGACCGAAAAAGTCCTAGATTCGCTTGTGTTATTATAGCACTGTCTTAAACTGAATTACACTGTACTGTATTGTACAGATGAACTGAATTGTATTGTATTAATAATAATTAGAGGTGGGCAACGATTAAAAATTTTAATCGAAATTAATCGCACGATTAAAATTTTTAATAACGCGATTAATTTTTAACGCATGTCACAGTAGATAACAAGTACAACTACTCTACCGACTCTGAGTAGTAACGTTGAATATGCGCTATATAAATGATTGCAGTCAATAAAGAAAAAGCAAACATGCTTTTACTGCATGTTTAACTACTTGTTAGTATTTACTTCAAAGTTTAAACTGAGGTTTTTCAAGAATTGTTTTAGCGCATTTTGAGAAATTATTGGGCGCAGTGACAATCGCGTTAACTGCGTTAAAAAATTTAATCGCGTTAATTAATTAACGCAATAATCGCGTTAATAAAGCGTTAAATGCCCAGCCCTAATAATAATAATTACGAATATTTATATGTCGCCGTAAGGCTCGTAACACTGCCATGCCGTTACAAGGGCGCCTTACAAAACAGCTAACAGCAGTCGGGATAAGCCATGGCGAACAGATGTGATTTTAGCATGGATTTAAAAGAGTCCACTGGCCAATCGAATGTTGAACAGTTTAACTGAATTATATTGTATTGTATTGTATGACTGAACTGAATTACGTAGTATTATATTGCACAGTTGAACTGAATTATATTGTATTGCATGTATAACTGAACTGAATTACAATAGTATTGTTTTGTATAACTAAACTGAATTATATTGTATTGTATTGTATTGTATTGTATTGTATAATTGAACTGAATTATATTGTATTATGATGTATTGTATTGTATTGTTATTCTGATGAACTCGTTTCTTTTTAATTCCCGACCAACTCCTGATAATTCATTGACGTTCCACTTTGTCTACATCAACTTTATCTGGAACAAATGAAACGCCGCGTGTGGAGCGCTAGAGGTTACGCAAGGCGTTCACTTAAACTCAGCGGAACAGTTTGGTCGATTGATGAGTTGGTCGTGAATACCAAAATATTGTATTAATCGTGCAATTTTCAATCGTGTTTACACAGCTTAGTAATTTCACACGGATGCCATAACATACATGTATTTAATTATTAATCATAGCATAGATAACCTTATAGCAATTAAACGAATTCAGTAGTAAATAAAGTTGATTTTGTAAATAAAACCAAACGATATTTATATGAAAGCTGCAAATATTTAGTTATTGTTATGTAAATGAATATTTGTGTAGCGCCTCTATATGGGTGCTAGTATTAATGTGGATATGTGTGTATGCGTATCTGGGCATCTATACGCGGACCAACTGTTACCGTGGTATAGAGTCAGAGGAATTTCTGTTATAATTGTGGTGGTCTCTCGCTAAAAATAAGCAACAAGGTAAGAACAAATAATGAAAGAAAGAAATAAAGAAAGAAAGAAATAGTAAATTAATTTCATTAATTATTCATTAATTCATTTCAGATATTTATATAGCGCCCCTTCAAGATTTCTACCCAGAGGCGCACCCGACTACTGCGCGTACGCTGAATCTGAGTTTCACGCCGAAGCGCATGAGCAATTGCGAGTGAAGGACTTGCCCAGGGTCCCTACGCGCGGCGGCTTTGAGGTGGATTCGAACCCGCAACCCTCTGGCTGCAAGGCACCGAACATACCCCTACACCACCGCGCCCCACAATTAATTAGAACGAATTAACCACGGTATATATATATAATATTATATATATATATCCATTCTTCAGTTTGAATTTTACCGTAGTACCCTAGATAGTACAAGGCTTTATAATGGTTATGACAGACTTTAAACAAACACTCGAAACTTTGTACACAGTCAAGTCACACGCTCTTCCACTAAGCAGACACCAGCGTAAGCACACTCACGTATAGGCCTACTAATCCTACATAGGCCATAAATACGTTTACACACCATTATTAGCAAGCAAATGTACACATCATAATGATCAGCGCCTGACGCTAGCCATTTTAACTCCGCCACTGTTCGCTTTCTGACAGTGCCAGTCCCAAGCCTGGATGAAGGAGGAGGGCGACGCTAATGGTCTTTGTTACCACACAGTGGTCGTTAAACAGTAAACAAGCAAGCAAGCTAGCCATTTTATTTCATTAATTAATTTTATTTCATTAATTAATTTCATTAATGGTCATTTCATTATTTCATTGCATTTTCTAATGATATTACATTGTTTCATAGGAAAATGTTTAATGAAATGTTTAATTAAGTATTCTGTCATGTAAATAATTGTTAACATGCATTCTTGTAAATAGATGTATGTTAAAATAAAATGTGTATATAATACATGTATATATATTACACATCTGTGCTGAATTTCTGTTTGCAAATAGCATTACATGTTATTTTAGAAAACTTAAAGAAGTACTGTTAATAACTTTGTAAACATATTTGAAAAGAGCTAAAATAGCCAAAAAAAAAAAAGAGCTGATATAGCCAAAAAAGAGCTGATATAGCCAAAAAAGAGCTGAAATAGCCACCAAAAAAAGAAACAAAAGGAGAAAAAAAAAAAAAAAGGAAAAAAAAGATGTTAAAAAAGAATTACAATAAAAAGAGCCAATGGGCCAAACATAACGGAGATACAATACTTTAATATGTATCAAATCAAATAATATGTATCTATCAAATATTGTTAATATTGTTAATAAGATTGAGGAGAAAACAGTTATTAACATTATACGGAAATGAACTTAATCCGTCAGAAACTTTAAATACGTCTACATCTTATCAGAAACGGAATCAAAGCCAAGAAAAGAAAAAGAAAACTGTTGATAGAAATTATATGAAAATGAACTTAAATCGTCAGAGACTTTAAATACGTCAGCATCTTATCAGAAACGGAATCAAAGACGAGAAAGGAGAAAGAACATTTGTGAGAACATTACAAGAAAATGAACGGAAATACATCAACAACTTTAAAGACGTCAACAGCCTTTGTAGCTATAGGATGTCGTTAAATATTGGATTATGTATATGCTAGCCATTTTAACTCCGCCACAGTTCGCTTTCTGACAGTGCCAGTCCCAAGCCTGGATAAAGGAGGAGGGCGACGCTAATGGTCTTTGTTACCACACAGCTAGTCGTTAAACAGAAAAACCACCGCTAGCCATTTTGAGGCGATATTTACGAATAAACGATCTCCATTGTCCTCGGTCATTTGTCAAGTCCATTGCTCTTCTTAGTGTTAGTCCAAGTGATGTTATGTCCTCGTTTATATTATCTATCCAGCGTAGTCTTGGTCTGCCTATATTTCTGTTGCCTTCGAATCTTGAACGTGCACATGTGGGGGTGGGTGTCCATAGTGTAGTGGTAACATCACTGGCGTGAAGAGCAGTAGGTAGCGGGATAGCTTCTAGGGTCGCAACCTTCCCAAAAGATCCACTCAGCCAGTGTTTCCGTTAGGGGCAAAAAAAGGACGTATTTACGCCCTGGTCTAGAGATTTACGCCCTGGTCTATAATTTTTCTGGACGTAGCTCATGTATTTCGGCTATCACACCGAAACATTTGGACGTTTTGGACGTTTTTTACGGACGTAAAAACGGTCATTTCGGCGTTAACGGAAACACTGCACTCAGCCTATCACTCACGAGATGGTAAAATGAGATGTAGGTCGTGATGGGCGCCTTGCGTGGCTGTCGTATACAGTTAAATTCGACTCCTGTAATAACTTGTGACCATCCGTTAATACTGAATTGTAATCATCATGCATTGTCTCAGTTTGAAAATATTAAACGAAGATTATTATATGTAGGGCCTACACTAACAATGGAGGAGTAGGGCTACACTAATCGCCTTTGCTAAAATACAGTGTCGCCTTAAACAGTATACCTAGCCGATCCTTTGACACCGTTGATTCCGCCAATGACCGTACTCTGGCGGTGCCAGTCCCAAACCTGGGTATTGGAGGAGGGCGACTCCAGTCATCTTTGCTATGATACAAAGTCGTTAATTATACAGTATACCTTACCAAACCTTTGCAACAACTGACTCAGCCAATGACCGTACTCTGGGAGTGCCAGTCCCAAACCTGGATAAAGGAGGAGGGCAACGCCAATCTTCTTTGTGATGACACAGAGTCGTTTAAAAGTTACTAATCAAAAGAAACCCACATTTCGTTTCCGCCGCCAGGTATAAGTGTCTTCAAAGATAGCGCGTTTCGTGACATTCCCCCGCCTGTAAAAAGAGACAATTACTGATCTCAGGTCATAAAATACAATGACATAATTATTGTCTCGTCTGATAATTATGGCCTGAATCAGAGGCTTTTATAGAGGTGAAGATAGACATAACAGACAGACAGACAGACGGACGGACGGACAGACAGACAGACAGACGGACGGACGGACAGACAGACAGACGGACGGACGGACGGACGGACGGACAGACATACAGACAGACAGACTAGACATTAATATAGATATACATACATACATACAGAGAAACAGACAGATATACAAACAACAGTACATTTATGCGTACAGACATAAATATACAGAGGGCCTACATACATAATAATATATACATAAATATATACAGACATACAGACGGCAAAGAAGCAAACACACAGAGAGGATTGGTTGGAGCGGTCGTCTTAGACACCTTTAAAACGGTCTAAACCGATGCTATATAAGAATGGGATACAATAAGCGTTTAATGAGAAGAATGTTTCTTATACAAGTTTAATTGATTGTTAGAGCGGTCGCTTTAGACGACTCACACACCTTTATAACGCTGTCAGCCTGTGGTATAAATAAGAATAACGATGCATGTGAAGGGTCTTTTGTCTGCAATTTGAATGAAACAGTGTCAGAAACCATCTGAACTTAAATCGAATAACATTATATCAATCAATAGTGGGATTGGTGAGAGCGCTCGACTTAGACACCTTTTAAACGGTTTCAACCGAAGCTATATAAAGCTGGGACGCAATAGGAGTTGGAATAACATTTTGGTTGGATAAGTTGGACATCCTCCTCCCCTGAGACGGTTACTGTGTAGAAACCTTGAGCAAGTCCTTCACTCACAATTGCTCAGCGCCATCTACTGAGGCTTCGTCATTAGATAGTGGCGCTTAATAAATCCACACCTAATAATAATAATTCCGTCACAGTAGAGCGATATTCAGACTCGTGCGTCACAGTAAGCTGAGTTTAACACAGGCCGATGCATTCTGGTTATATCTTCACAGCATGACCGGTTTCAATTACCGTGCCAGGCCTAAGGGTCCCAGGCTGTAGACACGCACAAGCATGTACACACACATACATAGATACACACATACACACACGTACACACACAACTACACGTACAGGCACACAAAATGCGTACATATACATACACACACCCAGACATCCGCACTCACGCACACACACTATAGGCTGATGACACACAAAACGCGTATATATATATATACACACACACACATACACACACATCCACATACATCCACACACACACACACGTACAGTCAAACACACAAACACACACGTTCACACACATGTCACACGTACACACACACACACACACACACACACACACACACACACACACAGACACACAGACACACACACACACACACACACACACACACAATTACCGAAACTCTATAGGCTGATGACACACAAAACGCGTATATACACACACATATACACACATACACATCACACATACACATACATACATCCACACTCACAACACGTACACACAGACACAGACACACAGACACACACACATACACACATACACACACACACACAGACACACACACACACACACACACACACACACAACTCCCGACACATACTATTTATAGGCTGGTGACTTAACTAGACCAAGTATAACAGACAAGCAGGTGCCCGCAGGCAGATAGATAGATAGCCAGGATACGAAAAGTGAAAACCCACGGTCATACTACCGGCCTGCGAGCAGTTATTAAAAGCCTAATGTGAAACGAAGACACGTCAAACTTGACAGAACAAACAGGGAAGAAAAGCCGGAACAATGTCTTCTCTCCGTGGCCTACTCCCGTTTCGATTGTAACGTTTTAGGGCTTTGTAAACTATCGGTATACGTCGTTGAACGTTTTTGAAGTAGGAATTGAACGAATTATATTATGATGGCGGCTAAATACGTCGTTGGGTTGAGCTGTACTGCCGTCAAGGAAGTTGCGGAACCAAAGAAACAACTGGTGAGTATCTCGCTTCTACCTCTATTTTTATAACCTGTTATAATACTCAATATGGGGGAGTGGGTACTTGATAGTGTAGTGGTTAGCGCGCTGGAGTGTCTATTGAGAGATCGGGGGTTCAAATCCCAACCAGGGCAGAACATTTGGGTCGAGAATTCTGTTCCACCAGCACCCCCTAGCCAACTCAGCTATGATGAGTACACTGACCGTACACTGTCGGTGGGAAGATGAGACGGTGAGGGAGAGGATTGGCCAACCGCCCTCACATGCCGAGGCTAAGAGAATGAAGTCGCTAACACTTCATACCCATGGCTGCCTCAAAGTTAGCTTAAGGGACTGCTCTTCTGCTCTTCTTCTTGTATCAATTAATTTTGTTTATTTATTCTCAGCATCAAGCTGACAGGTCGCAACTTGTAACAGGTAACAGCTAGGAAAATTTGTCTCAGCTCTGACAGTTAGTTACTAAAGGAGAATTAGGCTAGTGGCAATGATAGTTAGGGCAACGAACCGGTCAACCAATGAGGTACAGACTCTTAGTAGATGTTTTTAAATAATACACGAGATATGAAATTACCATCGTACTTGGTTGGGAGGAGGAAACCGTGTGGCCTCGGTCTTGTAGCTTAATTCAACCTCCACAATAATATAATAATATTTTCGTTTATTGAAACAATCCGTTTGACAAACCGCAACTGGTTACAGTGTACAGTTATGCAATTGAAACAATTCACAAG
>JACEVL010000267.1:267500-275000 GCA_020284085.1 Aporrectodea caliginosa | reverse complement strand
GACACCAATCGACACACCCATGCACGAACATGTCTATGTTTATGTACGTATGAATGAATGGGTGTGTATGTATGCATACATGTATAATGTATATAACATAATGTAATGTGTGTATGTATGGATGCATGTATGTATGTAAGTATGTGTATATATGTTTGTATGTATGTATGTTTATATGTATGTATGTATATATGGCTTAATGTATTATGTGCATTTGTGCATGTACATACATACATACATACATACATACATACATACATACATACATACATACATACATACATACGCACATGTATTTACGTACGAACGTATGTGTGTACATTTTTGTGCATGTCGGTATTTGTGTTTAAATATTTCACTGAAAGCTAGCCAATATACTATATAATAGGCCTTGAGGCCTTGGCGAATGATTTAAGCTATATAGGCTTCTAAGCATTGTTATAAAAATGTATAGGCCTTATGGCGGACAGCCTACGCAGATGACTTCTACTCTCTTTTGTTCTGTACTGTTCCATTCTGTTCTATTCTACTTTAGAATGTAGTAGAACTGCTATGGCTCAGGCTCGTTCCTTTGCTTCAATTGGTCCCTCTCTTTGGAATGCTCTTTCTCCTTCTGTTCGCTCTAAAATTCTCTCTGGCAGTCTCTCTTCTTCCTTCGCTTTTCTCAAGACCTGTTTATTTTCGCGGGGCTTAGCACACTGGGAGCGCTTGTGAACGGTTCACCCTACGAGAGGCGCTTTACAAATGCTTAAATACAATACAATACAATACAATACGATACTTTGTTCTGTTCTATTCTGTTATGATCTAATCTGTTATGTTCAATTATGTTCTATTATGGTCTAATCTGTTATGTACAATTCTGTTCTGTTCCGTTCTATTCTGTTCTGTTCAATTCTGTTCTGTTCCGTTCTATTTCGTTCTGTTCAATTCAATTCTAGTCCTTTCTTTTTCAGATGGTAAAGTTGGCGGATTTGTCTCGAAGGCCAAAAAGTTGGAGAAGAGAAAGAAAAGCGTTGACGATTTCTGCACGGTAGGTATGGCAGGAAACAGAGTCTTGGCTTAAGGGGAGACCAGGTAAGAGGTAAGGTTAGTGAAAGAAAGGTAAATAAAGATGATGATGATGGTGATGATGACGATGATGATGATAATGGTGGTGGTGATGAAGATGATGATGATGATGATGACGATGATGATGATGATGATGATGATGATGATGATGATGGTGATGACGATGACGATGACGATGACGATGACGATGATGATGATGATGACGATGATGATGATGAAGATGATGATGATGATGATGGTGATAGTGGTCGTCGTGATGATGATGATGATTTCTTCTCCTTATATCTCCCCCTCTTCACATTCTTCTCGTTCCATCATCCCTGTCTTCCTTGTCCATACTGAGTTTCTTCTCCTTCTGCTTCTCCTGATTCTCCCTCTCCATCTTTCTTTCCATCCTTACCTGTTTCCTCTTCCCCTGTTTTCACATGAATCGGGAGATATATACGTGCCCTATTATTCCTCTCCATCTCCAGCTGCGTTATTGGGGGCCCGATAGCGCATTGGATAACATCTGGCGTAGAGACCGAGAGGTACCGAGTTCGAGCCCCCGTTGGGCGGATATGCTTTGTAGGCTGCTATTAGCGCCGTTGTATTGCAGGCTGTCTGTTCTGTTAGTAGTTAAGATTGTTTCAATTGCATAACATGTAAATGTACAGCGCAGTGCGTTTGTCAGGCGCTTCAATAAAGAAAAGATTATTATTATTATTATTATTATTATTATTATTATTATTATTATCTCTCTCTTCCCTTTCCTCTTCCTCGTTGTGAGGATTTTCCGAGTTTTATTTTCAACAAAACAACATTCGAATACGTACATCGACGCAAAAGTCACCAAGTCTACTATTTACACTACAATAATACACACACGTTTATCGATCTCGGTCCGTCGAGACGCAACATCGGCCTATGTCCTCTTTCCACTGAGCAGAGCCTCGAAACTGTCTTACTCCGACAAGAGCTAAACCTGAACTCCCTTGTTTCAACTTGATCCGCTCCCGCGTTTTCTACGGCCCACACTTCCGGTCGGTGGACCACCTGCCCTGATCAGTAATTGGTCAGTTATAGGCCTACCTAAATAGCCTACAACTAGGCGCGCACTCATAAGTGCCTATATGCAGGTGCAAATGGCCTAATTGTTCTTCCAGGACCCAACCACTATAATTATAGCCGATATTTGTCACAAGACTCCCCCTTTTCAAAGAGTGAACATTCGAGACAAGAATTATCACTCTTATAAACAAGACGAATATCGAGAAGTCTATAGCAGGCCTATATACAAAGTGCACCAGCTAGGCAAACTAAACAAGATTACACAATAAATACTCCAAATAGCAAGCTGGTCTTAGTTCTATGCAATTACCCCCAAATCAGTCTAGCGATGCACCAAAATACAAAGTAACATGATTGCAAAGCAAATTCAGTGCCAACAGCAACACATTACAAATAATGCCAGTCATAATCCTAGCGTCATCAGTCACGCAGTCATATATACCAATAATTATTAGACAGTCTATAGCGTTCATTTTGACCACTGGCAATTATGTGTGTACACCCCTAGTTACTTTTTCCACAGTACACTGATCTAAGGCGAATCATGTCCTACACTAGTTCTGTTCTATTACCTATGGCCCGTGATCCAACTGGCCCCAGGAACGTTGCCAATTATTACATCATATAAAGGCCTTCTCATGCAAATGGCCTAGGCCTTCCCTTTGAAGAACGGCGTGTCGATATCTATTTCGGCCACTGGTACTCGACGAATTGTTCCATCGATCAAGACACAGGTCTTCGTTGCACCTGTTAGGGCTTCGTCTGGCACCAGGTCCCTTCTGACAACGACAGTTGAACAACCCGTGTCTCGTAGAGCAATCACCTTCTGTTGCCCGACCCATCCTTCGGCAGTTGGCATCGACGCTGCAGATTCCAAGTCTCGGCAGGCATCGGCAACGACCGGCAACGTACAGCCACAGCGGAGCTCGACGCTGTCCGATAGCATGGCGTTACACATCGGCTCTAATTCACCGTCATCGGTAATCAGACAGTCTTCACATTGATGTCTGGCATGCGCTCGACACTTCGGACTCTCTCTACTCTGCACCAGTACAGGTTGTTTCAGCTTGGTTGTCGGTGAAGCAGACAGTAGCTTCTGTTGACGTCTATCACAGTCAAACTCATGGCTCGTCGCTGAAGAGAGTCGTCGGCTGTCCCTCTTCTTCCAGGGCTTCCGGTTTCTTTGATCTTGGTATCCGTGACCTTTGCACTCCAGGCTGGCCACAGGTATTTTCTTTATACAGTCGCGCGCCAAATGCCGCGGGCTGTCGCAAATGAAGCAACGTCTGACCTGAACGCTGGATTTCCGATCTGTCCTGGCTGATTCTTCTTGTGATGAGCTTCCGCTTTTGTCATCAGGTCGCAGAGGATGCGCTTCCGTGTAGCGCTCGGCGATTTCGGCCACTTCAGACAACGTAGTGGCCTTCCGTTCCTTCAGAAACACTGCCAAATCCTTCGAGCACGTGTTGATAAATTGTTCTCTGATGATCAAAGTCTTTAGGTCGTCAAATGTGTCCTCCTTCCCGGCCATCTCAATCCATCGCAAAAGGTAGGATTCCAAACGTGAAAGAAACTGAAAAGGAGTCTCACTTCCGTCCGGTCTTGCGCTCCGAAATCTGGTGTGGAATCCATCTTCCGAAAGATTGAAGCGCTTCAACAAAGCTCGCTTGAGGCAGTCGTAGTCCAGCGCTTCCTCGACTGGTAAACGAGCGTAAACGTCAAGAGCTTTACCTTTGAGCAGCGCCGACAGATAAACCGCCCAGTCGGTTCTCCTCCAGTTCTGTAGCTGGGCAAATCTTTCGAAGCGGAAGAGGTAGCTGTCCAATTCGTCCTTGTCCTCTTCGAAAGGCGGAATTTTTGGCCCTTTGGCGCCCTTACTTACGAATGCTCTGCCGCTTCCGTCGCTTCCTCGCCGCTGCCATAAATTTTCATCGTCCGGTAGACTTCCGTCGCTAACGGATGATCTGCTGGCCTTCACGGTCTTAGACTGCAGGACCTGCGTGTCTCGTTCAACTTTGGCACGAGCCAAAGCTATTTCCTCAAGTTCCTTTTGTTGAGCGATCCGTTCTTTTTCTGCAGAATGCGTTCGTTCTCTGTCTTCTCGTTCTTCGGTCTGCTTCTGCGTAACCCATTCCAGAAGCTCCTTTCCGGATAGCCCGCATTCTTTGCCGAAGACCACAAAGTCTTTCATCGCTGACATAACGTCGATACGTGTGAAGTCTAACCCAAAAACTCGCCCAAAAATCTTCTTTTAACACTTGTGTACTCCTGGCAGGCTCGCCAATTGTGAGGATTTTCCGAGTTTTATTTTCAACAAAACAACATTCGAATACGTACATCGACGCAAAAGTCACCAAGTCTACTATTTACACTACAATAATACACACACGTTTATCGATCTCGGTCCGTCGAGACGCAACATCGGCCTATGTCCTCTTTCCACTGAGCAGAGCCTCGAAACTGTCTTACTCCGACAAGAGCTAAACCTGAACTCCCTTGTTTCAACTTGATCCGCTCCCGCGTTTTCTACGGCCCACACTTCCGGTCGGTGGACCACCTGCCCTGATCAGTAATTGGTCAGTTATAGGCCTACCTAAATAGCCTACAACTAGGCGCGCACTCATAAGTGCCTATATGCAGGTGCAAATGGCCTAATTGTTCTTCCAGGACCCAACCACTATAATTATAGCCGATATTTGTCACAAGACTCCCCCTTTTCAAAGAGTGAACATTCGAGACAAGAATTATCACTCTTATAAACAAGACGAATATCGAGAAGTCTATAGCAGGCCTATATACAAAGTGCACCAGCTAGGCAAACTAAACAAGATTACACAATAAATACTCCAAATAGCAAGCTGGTCTTAGTTCTATGCAATTACCCCCAAATCAGTCTAGCGATGCACCAAAATACAAAGTAACATGATTGCAAAGCAAATTCAGTGCCAACAGCAACACATTACAAATAATGCCAGTCATAATCCTAGCGTCATCAGTCACGCAGTCATATATACCAATAATTATTAGACAGTCTATAGCGTTCATTTTGACCACTGGCAATTATGTGTGTACACCCCTAGTTACTTTTTCCACAGTACACTGATCTAAGGCGAATCATGTCCTACACTAGTTCTGTTCTATTACCTATGGCCCGTGATCCAACTGGCCCCAGGAACGTTGCCAATTATTACATCATATAAAGGCCTTCTCATGCAAATGGCCTAGGCCTTCCCTTTGAAGAACGGCGTGTCGATATCTATTTCGGCCACTGGTACTCGACGAATTGTTCCATCGATCAAGACACAGGTCTTCGTTGCACCTGTTAGGGCTTCGTCTGGCACCAGGTCCCTTCTGACAACGACAGTTGAACAACCCGTGTCTCGTAGAGCAATCACCTTCTGTTGCCCGACCCATCCTTCGGCAGTTGGCATCGACGCTGCAGATTCCAAGTCTCGGCAGGCATCGGCAACGACCGGCAACGTACAGCCACAGCGGAGCTCGACGCTGTCCGATAGCATGGCGTTACACATCGGCTCTAATTCACCGTCATCGGTAATCAGACAGTCTTCACATTGATGTCTGGCATGCGCTCGACACTTCGGACTCTCTCTACTCTGCACCAGTACAGGTTGTTTCAGCTTGGTTGTCGGTGAAGCAGACAGTAGCTTCTGTTGACGTCTATCACAGTCAAACTCATGGCTCGTCGCTGAAGAGAGTCGTCGGCTGTCCCTCTTCTTCCAGGGCTTCCGGTTTCTTTGATCTTGGTATCCGTGACCTTTGCACTCCAGGCTGGCCACAGGTATTTTCTTTATACAGTCGCGCGCCAAATGCCGCGGGCTGTCGCAAATGAAGCAACGTCTGACCTGAACGCTGGATTTCCGATCTGTCCTGGCTGATTCTTCTTGTGATGAGCTTCCGCTTTTGTCATCAGGTCGCAGAGGATGCGCTTCCGTGTAGCGCTCGGCGATTTCGGCCACTTCAGACAACGTAGTGGCCTTCCGTTCCTTCAGAAACACTGCCAAATCCTTCGAGCACGTGTTGATAAATTGTTCTCTGATGATCAAAGTCTTTAGGTCGTCAAATGTGTCCTCCTTCCCGGCCATCTCAATCCATCGCAAAAGGTAGGATTCCAAACGTGAAAGAAACTGAAAAGGAGTCTCACTTCCGTCCGGTCTTGCGCTCCGAAATCTGGTGTGGAATCCATCTTCCGAAAGATTGAAGCGCTTCAACAAAGCTCGCTTGAGGCAGTCGTAGTCCAGCGCTTCCTCGACTGGTAAACGAGCGTAAACGTCAAGAGCTTTACCTTTGAGCAGCGCCGACAGATAAACCGCCCAGTCGGTTCTCCTCCAGTTCTGTAGCTGGGCAAATCTTTCGAAGCGGAAGAGGTAGCTGTCCAATTCGTCCTTGTCCTCTTCGAAAGGCGGAATTTTTGGCCCTTTGGCGCCCTTACTTACGAATGCTCTGCCGCTTCCGTCGCTTCCTCGCCGCTGCCATAAATTTTCATCGTCCGGTAGACTTCCGTCGCTAACGGATGATCTGCTGGCCTTCACGGTCTTAGACTGCAGGACCTGCGTGTCTCGTTCAACTTTGGCACGAGCCAAAGCTATTTCCTCAAGTTCCTTTTGTTGAGCGATCCGTTCTTTTTCTGCAGAATGCGTTCGTTCTCTGTCTTCTCGTTCTTCGGTCTGCTTCTGCGTAACCCATTCCAGAAGCTCCTTTCCGGATAGCCCGCATTCTTTGCCGAAGACCACAAAGTCTTTCATCGCTGACATAACGTCGATACGTGTGAAGTCTAACCCAAAAACTCGCCCAAAAATCTTCTTTTAACACTTGTGTACTCCTGGCAGGCTCGCCAATTGTGAGGATTTTCCGAGTTTTATTTTCAACAAAACAACATTCGAATACGTACATCGACGCAAAAGTCACCAAGTCTACTATTTACACTACAATAATACACACACGTTTATCGATCTCGGTCCGTCGAGACGCAACATCGGCCTATGTCCTCTTTCCACTGAGCAGAGCCTCGAAACTGTCTTACTCCGACAAGAGCTAAACCTGAACTCCCTTGTTTCAACTTGATCCGCTCCCGCGTTTTCTACGGCCCACACTTCCGGTCGGTGGACCACCTGCCCTGATCAGTAATTGGTCAGTTATAGGCCTACCTAAATAGCCTACAACTAGGCGCGCACTCATAAGTGCCTATATGCAGGTGCAAATGGCCTAATTGTTCTTCCAGGACCCAACCACTATAATTATAGCCGATATTTGTCACACTCGTCCTCTTGCTGTATACCTGTTACCTTTCCACTCCGTCTCGCTGTCGCTCTCCCTCTACTTTCTCTCACTCCATCCTCTTCCTTTGCTTTCTCTCCCTCT
>JACEVL010000267.1:257500-262500 GCA_020284085.1 Aporrectodea caliginosa | reverse complement strand
TGAAAAACGATGGATCTATATTAGCTTCGGCTATGATATATCATTATAATAATCATATACATAACTTCGCCACTGCTCGTACTCTGTCAGTGCCAGTCCCAAGCCTGGATAAAGGAGGAGGGCGACGTTAATTATCTTTGTTATCACACAGTGTCGTTAAACTGAAACTACTGCATATGATTATATAGATATTCTGAGAATAGTTATTCTGAGAGAGCCTCAGAGAGGCGCTATATAAATCTATAGATACAATATCTGCATCACATGAATAAAGAAGAGTTGACATCAACGGCCCTTAATGCGGTTATACACTGAAATTATTTATAATTATTTAAGAGCGGTCGCCTTAGACACCTTCAAAACGGTGTCAAGCGCTGCAATATAAGGATGAGACGCGCTGGACAATTAGTAATACTCAGTTAAAGAAGAATGTGTTTAATTATTTTAACTATTCCCTGAGACGGTCACTGTATAGGGACGAAAAGCAAGAGTATGCTAATTAATCTTTTAATTATTAATTTTTCATCTGCTGAAACTCGTCTTGAATAACGCGGCTGCTTTGGCGTTTTCTTGAAAACTGTTCATTATCGTCTGCATTGGTGAATTTCATTGTGGATCTGAAATTATTTTTCTATCATTTCACAGTCTTATATAGCCTCGGTCGATACCATTTTAAAGGTGTCTAAGAGAAAGCTGTCGACGAAAATTCGTTGGTTGGTTCTACGTGTTTGCGTGGGCCCACCACTGGTGACTCTTTCAGCTTACTGTGCATTGTTTTGCCAAATGATGTAATAATTATATTCATTCGTAATGAAATTTAACATCATATTCATTCATTCCGGATATTTTTTCATTCATATAGGCCAGCGCAGAGATTAAATATTAACGTAGGAGGTCGCCAAAAAGGGTTACTATTTTGGTATTAATGAAAAAGGTATTGTTTTTAGTCGAAATATAACTTTTTTTATTCTGTTTTTAAGGCCTGGGATAGCCGATTCACATTAATACCGATTAGTGCTAAATCCGGCGCGAACCGATTACCGAAAGGATAATCGCTTCATCCCTAAAAAAGCATTTCGGTTGGGTAGTGATCGTCTGGATATGACTAGGCAAGGCAAGATCAGGCCAGGAAAGACGAGGCAAGACAAGTTTTTCGGCAGATCAAAATATTTAACAGGTTAATTAACACACTCTTGTTTTTCGTCCCTGAGTGAAGGACTTGCTCAAGGTCCCTACACAGGAACCGTCTCAGAGGAAGAGGATCGAACCCATACTCTCAGCGTTACAAGGCGACCGCTCTATATGCAGGTCCCACTGCTTAATATATATATATATAATCCATTCAACACCTTCTCAACTTCTCAAGGACGAGCGCCTCTAAATAATGTTTGAAAATGGTCTCATTAATCGTTACTGTGTTCCATCCTTATATAGCATCGGTTAACATCGTTTCAAAGGTGTCTAAGGCGATCGCTCTAACCGATCATGTAACGCAGTATTCCATAATATATAGGGTATATGCTGTGCCTTGCATCGAGGTAAGGCTATGAAAGGCGTGGCAATGCGAGGCGAGATGAGACGAAACCAGGCGAGGGGATGGGAGGGAAAGAGATGGGAGGGGGATGCGTGGGGAGGGGAGAGGGGAGGCGAGGCGAGGCGAGGTTTGTCATGGCTTACTGGGATAGAACGCATTGTGACTGTACCCATGCTATTGAATTGCATTGTACTCATTCATTCATTCATTCATTCATTCATTCATTCATTCATTCATTCAGAGCATTTATATAGCGCCCCTTCAAGAAACTACTCAGGAGCGCTCCCGGCCCAGCCACGACTAAAGAAAAAGACTTGAGGGACTTGTAGAACCCTGTCAGATGGCTTACAAGTAAAAAACGGAGCTTAAGTGGTAGGTCATTCCAAATGGAAGGGCCAACAACCGAGAAAGCACGGCGCTGCCTAATAACCAAGCGAGCCCGTGGAACAAGGAACTCACCCCTCGTCACAGAGCGAAGCACCCGACGCGCTGGAACACCAGACACTGGGCGGCAAAGATCACGCAAGTAAGATGGAGCGCAGCCAAGAACACAACGAGAAACAAGAGCAGCAATGCGATATGAGATACGCTGAGACACAGGCAGTGTATGACCAGTTTGCGATCAGGGCATATTTGAAGTAATTAGCTTAGATTAGATAGATTAGATTAGACTGCGTAAAATCGATATTCTGTCTTCCGCTGCCTTGCCTTGATTTTTCTTACCCTATATTTTATTGGACCCTGTATTATATGGTTAGTTAGAGCGGTTGACTTAGACACCTTTAAAAGAGTCTTAACAGTTGCTATATAAACTTGAGAATCGACATACGATTAGTTAGCTAGTCAGACGAGTCTATAATTATAATTGGTGGGACACGATACGATCGATTAGAGCGGTCACCTTAAACACCTCTAAATCGCGGTCAACTGATGCTATATATATAATTGGGGCTGCCTAGACGATTAATTACTCCCTAAATCCATTCAAGCTGTCGAATGACTACGTGAACGTACTTGAAACCTTGTTAAACTAAGAATCAGCTTTCATTGTAACAATTTGCGTCTGTGACAAATTGGTTATTCAGATAAACAAATATTGATTGATTGAGCGATTGATAAATATTTAAGTAGTGGGACACTGCATAGAGCGTTCGCCTTCTAACGCGGAGAGTACGGGCTGGATCCTCTTTCTATGAGACGGTTACTGTGTAGGGACGAAAAGCAAGAGCATGTTAATTAATCTGTTAATTATCTTAATCTGCTGAAACGCGTTTTGAATAACGCAGCTGCTTATGCGTTTGGTTGTAAACGGTTCATTTTCATTTGGATCGGCCAGTCTCCTCATGGGACACTGCATCTGAATAGTTAGAACAGACGCCTTAGACACCGTTAAAACAGTGTCAAAGGGTGCTATATAAGGATGGGACTTCATAGGCGATCACTTAACTACAGACGACTAATAAACTCGGCAGGATCAGAAAGTCAGCTGCAGGAACTAGTCACTCGTTTACAACAAATAGGAGAGAACAAAGGACTAAAGATAAATATGAATAAAACAAAAGTGATGACACAAAAAGGGATAACGTGTAACATAGAAATTGGAGGAGTAAGGTTGGAACAAGTAGACACATTCCGTTATCTGGGATCTTTGATAACGGAAGATGCAGCAGACGTTAAGGATATAAGAGAGAAGTTGGCTAGAGGTCTTAATACAATAACAACGTTGAAACAATTATGGAAAAGCCATAACATAAAGATGGATACAAAGATGAAACTCATGAGGGCTTTGGTATGGCCAGTGGCAACATACGGGTGTGAAAGTTGGACTATCAAGAAAAAAGAGGAAGAAAGAATAAATGCGTTTGAAATGAAATGCCTAAGACAGATTCTGAGAGTATCATGGATAGAAAAAAGAACAAATGAGTGGGTGTTAGAGAAAACAGGAACGGAAAGAAGCCTACTTGATCAGATTAAAAGAAGGAAACTTACATACTTTGGACATTTGATGAGGAAACAGGGAAACTGCCTGGAAAAGGAGATCATACAGGGAACTGTACCAGGAGCACAGACACGGGGAAGACCGAGAATGGGGTGGCTTAACAACATAAGCACGTGGATGAATATGCCTTTTCATCGATTGTTGACAGAGACGGAAGATAGAAAAGGTGGAGCAGACTTGTCCATGGAGCGACCAACCCTCGGATCGAGGATGGTTGAAGACAAGACAATAAACTCGGTCACTGTTCGCTTTCTGAGAGTGCCAGTCCCAAGCCACGATAAAGGAGGAGGGCAACGCTAATGGTCTTAGTTACCACACAGTGGTCGTTAAACAGTAAACAAGGAAAAGGCGACTAATTAGAGCGCTATCTCTTAGATACCTTTAAAATGGTATCGAACGAGTCTATATAAAGGTGGGACACAACACGAAGTTAATTTAGACAAGGTAATGTCGTGTGTGTGTACAAAAAGCATTATAATAATCTTAAGCCACAGGGTCAAGTATTAACAAGGAAATAAAAAAAGAGTAGATGGGCTTAGTGATTCATGGATGGTTTAAGAAGTTTTTAGCCGGTAATAGGACTGACTGAAGAGGTGAAAGATGAACCTTAGGAAGACCAATGAGAAGAGAATTACAGTAATCAATTCGGGAGCATATGAAAGCATGAACCCGAGTGGTGAAAACAGAAGATGAGACAGAATCATGTAATATAATTATATATATCTTCGTTTATTGATTATTCGGGATGTCACACCGCATCCAGGTACAAGTTAAATTAGAAATTAGATAGTAAGTTCGTTGCTATCATTGTTCTCATAAAAAGGATTATTTGCTACTTTCTATATAAAACTCTTGGTATATAGTTTTTATCGTCTTTGGCTGGGAGCTTAAAATCGTGCGGCCTGGGGCGAAGATTGTAATGTTTTTGCAATGTAATACAGTGATACATAATATAGGGTGCCTATGCCGTGCATTGCCTCGAAGAGATTCAAGAGAAAGTAAGGCCAGGAAAGGCGTGGCAAGGCGAGGCGAGATGAGACGAAACCAGGCGAGGGGAGGGAAAGGGATGAGAGGGGATACGAGGCGAGGTTTGTCATCTGGGATCAAATACATTGCGACTGTACCCATGGCATTGAAATTGCATTGTACTGTTGACCGGTTTGCGATAAGGGCACATTAGAAGTCATTAGCTTCGATTAGATTAAACTGAATAACATTGCTATGCATCACTCTTTCATCCGTTGCCTGGCCGTCATTTATGGGACACTATTATTATAAAATTATGATTGGTAAGAGCGGTCGCTTTAGACACCTTTAAAATGGCGTCAACAGATGCTATATAAAGATAGAACACGATAGCCGATTAATCTTGTCTACTTAAGAAGGTGCTAAATAGGACTATAATAAAGTAGTGGGACACTGTATAATATGATTGGTTAGAGCGGTCGCTTTAGACACCTTTAAAAA
>JACEVL010000267.1:175000-245000 GCA_020284085.1 Aporrectodea caliginosa | reverse complement strand
TCAAACTCGCGTCCTTCTGATCTTCGTACCAGCGTCTTACCATTCAACCATCTCCCCTCACCAATTAGAAAACTGTTCATTCGTAAGTTTTAAAACAATCGGCTCTGGAATTAATTTCTAAATGTGACTCTTACATTCATATCTGTAATGATTGGTCAAAAGTTGATGACCTTGTTGTTGCTGCATTCAAAGTGAATAGAGTTTAAATATAGACAAGACATTTGATTACGTAATAACTCCAGTATTTAAGCAGCGGAGTTGACTGCAATAATAGAAAGTGTTTTCTGAATATTAAACTGTGAATGTTATAGTAGCTGTGAGTTTGCGATTTTCTCTGATTCATTGAGTGTTCTTGCATCAAATAAGAAACCTTACTCTCAGTGTAGTGGGACGCGGTGGTGTAGTGGTATGTTCTGTGCCTTGTAACTGGAGGGTAGCTGGTTCGAATCTACCTCAAGCCACTCAAGCGGCCTACTGGACAAGTTGCTTACCTATAATTGTTTGTGAGAAAGGGGATACCACCTTACTCATCTCATCCCCAGTTGGCATAAAAGACAATGGACCTTCATTCGGACAAAGAACTCATCGTTATCAAATGTTTCAATACACTACAATTTATTCGAAAAGAGGAAAGCCGATCGTGCGATTATGGATGGATCCACAGTTTAACGGCAGCTTATGACAACATAGTGTTGCCGCCGACAAAGATTATTTTTGGCATATTACAGCTCTAAATGCGATTAAATATAAAAATCTGCTTTTGTAGCGTCCGGAAACTTGTTTTAAAGGTGTTTAATTACAATCTCTCTCATTCTCTCTCTCTCTCTACAATACAATGATAGTGGCGGAACTATTATTATTTATTTCTTCATTTATTTATTTATTATTATTGCTACTATTCCAGGTTCCTATTGTTACTGCGGTAAACCTTAGGCATTCCGACGTGCACCTGGATATTTAGCGTAAATTCTGGTATTTGTAGCGTCTGAATGAAGTGTTTAAAAGGCGTCTAATTACAATATCTCTCTACAATACAATGATAGTGATAGCACTGTTATTGTTTATTTATATGTTTATTTATTTATTTATTATTATTATTATTATTATTATTATTAGGCCTATTGCTACTATTCCAGGTTCCTATTGTTACTGCGGCATGCACCTGGAGGTTTAGCGTAAATTCTGATATTTGTAGCGTCTGAATGCAGTGTTTAAAAGGTGTCTAATTACAATATCTCGCTTCAATGCAATGATGATATTTGTTCGAATCGACCTTAGCCACTGCATACAGCGACCCTGGACAAGTTGCCCAACCATAATTGTCTCTGAGAAAGGCAACGGGAAACCACCTCACTCATCTCATCTTCATTCGGGCACAGCACTCATCATCATCACTTTCAGTCGTCTAGACCAACTTTATTGAAAAAATTACTAACTCATTTAAGTCAACTATCGGGGGGCGATAGCGCATTGGATAACATCTGGCGTAGAGAGCGAGAGGTACCGAGTTCGAGCCCCCGTTGGGCGGACATGCTTCGTAGGTTGCTATTAGCGCCGTTGTATTGCAGGCTGTTTGTTCTGTTAGTAGTTAAGATTTAAATTGCATAACATGTAAATGTACAGCGCAGTGCGTTTGTCAGGCGCTTGATTAAAGAAAAGATATTATTATTATTATTATCAAATTCTAATCAAATAAGATTTTATTTATATCGCAAGTCACGTTGACCTGATGGGCAATAACAGAGCAGATACTTTGGCTAAAGAAGCTCTAAGTATTGATCACCTAAATTCTACTATACTCCGCCACTGATCGTACCCTGGCAGTGCCAGTCCAAAGAGTGGAGACAGGAGGAGGGCGAGGATAATCATCTTTGTTACGACACAGTGTCGTTAAACAGCAACTAACCGCCGATTGGTTAGTAACCAATTTTAGAGGGTGCCTTTTAGACACCTTTTAAATGCTGCCAAACAATGCTATATAAACATTGGACGCTGTAACCGGTTTCATGATGACCAGTACAATAATATTGACAGGGGGGAGAAGGTCGTGAAGGATGTGGCAAGTATTTTGTTAACCCTAGGGCTACCAAGCTTTTTTTGTAACACTGACTACCAAGGGGGGGGTGGTTACCACCCCCCCTGGATTTCGTGTTTGGTTTTACATATCATAACTTGTAATACAACAATGGATTCAGCATTCATTTCTGCACAGAATGGTATATTTAGTTGTACATTATGTGAATGCACCTCGAAATTACATCACTTTTAACAACGGAACCCATTAATTAGCAATATTGTATATTATTGCGTACATTTTGTACTTTTTGGATAAACAAATATAAGATTATGTGTGTTTTGAAACTAATCTATATATAAAAGATTCACAAAATCATCCCTACACATGTTTATATAGTATAAATGTACATCCATACATATATATCCATACATATATATATCGGTTTACGTTGTAATGCTGTATTCAGCCATTTTCACACAGATTATGCGTATTATTATTTTATCCATCTACTTTAACTTGCGGGAATCTTGCTTGATTGATTGCTTGATTGATTGAGCCACAGGCTTAAAAGTCAAATCTTGCGACGACTAGTTCGATCACTTACAATCATTCAATCGTCGTGAAACTTGGCAGACAGACTCGCCCTCGCACACACTTCATTCTATCAAAATTTCAGCTCCCCCAAAAAGGCTAGCTTATAGAATCGGGGACTCAACTTTTCGAATCGGGGAATCCCCTTTTCCGAAACGCAGCGTTGTGATTGGCCAGCGTTGTGACTGGCCGCAGTCGTAAAGTGAACGCGGACTATATATTTGTAGAGGTAACTGCTTCATAAGACGCATTATAGGATAGTAGATGGATATAGTAAAAACTTTGTTTTTACGGGCTGTATTTTATTTATTTGGATCATTTCCGGTATTCAAAAGATAAAGATGTAGGTATGCAAATGAAGCCCTTCATTCCTCTAAAGAATGGTATCTTTGTTTCTCTTCCAGGAAGACAAATGAATACGCTACAGACAAAAACTAAGGGGAGTGCTTCCATTCAGCCATTTTTCGCGCATTTTACGCGTGTTATTATTTATTTTGAGCACTTCCGGTTGTCTGAGGTCAACTCAGTGACCATAGAAATGTAGCCCCACATTCCCTCTATAGAATGGTATAATTTGTGTCTCTTAATATTAAATGACGGATAAGATATAGTCGAAAATCTAGGGGCTGGTTTCCACCCCCCTGGTACCTCGGGTATATTGGGTATAACTTTTGAACGGTGTGAGATATCATCTCACATTTTACCTCAAAACGTGTGTAAATGAACCCCCTACAGCTACCTAAAAGGTCAAATTTTTATTCCTTACGGAAAAAGTTTGAGATGAAAAAAACCTAGGGGGGTGGCAACCACCCCACCCCCTTGGTAGCCCGAGGGTTAAGATGTTTCTAAAAAGGTCTATGTCAGCTTTTTTTTATATCGAATATTGCACCTGTCATGCCTTTGTCTGTACAATTATTAATTTGAGGATACAAAATCAGTCTAAAATAACGTATATATATTTTCCTGTCCATGGCCAAATTAAGCTGTTGGGATGAAATACTTCGGAACCATTCGGACGGTGTAGTATAATTATACTCATTACTGCAGAGTCTAAAATAGCGTATACAGTTTCCGATGGATGGATAATAATGGTGAATGTGACACAAAAGATACAAATGAACGTTTTCTCTCATTAGCCGACGATATAATTATTAGCAACGTCAGTCACCATTGCCATCTAACCATTATACGTCCAAATTGTGAACTAGGTTTAAAGCGATCTAATTGCATAGTTAATATATATGAATATATATATATATATATGTATGTATGTATGTATATGTATATATTAGATTGATTCGGCATAATTGACATCAATTTGCCTTACATCATCTATCTCTATTATCGACTTGATTCGATGATGTATATCATATATCTATATGCAGAATATATCTGACATAGAATATGTATACACCCTGAATAAATTCGATATAAACTACGAAACGTTTACGATGCACCTTGCACGATATATATTCATTGGTTGAAATAATATATGAATATATATATTTTCGTTAATGAAAATATCACTGATGTATATATATATATAATAATATTATATATATATATATACATCAGTGATATTTTCATTAACGAAAACTAAAATTAGAAGTAAAAATAAAGGATTTCGTTAACGAAAATTAGAAGTAAAAGTAGGAATTATTTTGGCTTCAAAAACTAAATTAGGAATTAAATTATGAATTATTTGCAGAAGTAAAATTATGAATGAAATTAGGAATTATTTTCAGAAGTAAAATCATTTTACTTCTTGTGGCGCTTAAGCTGAGATGAAGGCGAATAAATCACACGCGATCCAAACACATATTATTAATCCATTGAAAACTTCTGCTTAAGATGAAGGCGCTGCGCATACCATTCTCTATGCAATATACTATCTTTGGTCTTCGTTGTCTAAAAAATGTCCCACCTGCGTACCAACCTAACAACGACCTCCTGGATATTATTTATACTGTATTATATACGATCAGCTAAAATGGACATGCTCATGAGACAAGCAGTTTCTGTCAAAGTCAGACAAATTGAAGATCTTGTCAAAAGTTATTTGGCCGAAATAAGGGAGAAAGATCCTATGAATCCTCTTGCTTTCTGGAAGGAAAGGTGAGCTTCATACAGCAAAATTGCACCCATTGCAGAGGATCTTTTATCAGCTCCAGCCTCACAGGCCTATGTGGAAAGAATTTTTTCTGTATGTGGAATTTTTACTGATGGACGAAGAAATCGCATGAAAAATCTCCGGAAATGAGAGTGTTCTTGAAATTGAACAAATTTAAGATATCTTATAGTAACATTAAAAAACTTTTTACTGCACTGAAATTAATAATTATTTGGAAAACTAAAATAAGAAGTAAAATTAATTGAGAACTAAAATAGGAATGATAAGTAAAAGTTAGTCCCGGAAGCTGTCGTGTGTGCCGTACGCCGTGTTCCAATAAAAACCCGACGTTTTATCGGCGACGCCTTTAATTACAACACGCGTCTCTCTCTCTCTACAGAGCAGTTCCAGTCGGAGATCATCGTCTGCCATTCTCTCTCACAGGTAGCATACAGGTAGCATTACGCCTGCAGCTTTAGCAACCGGTCTTGTATCTTCATTTGCATCTCTGGACAACCGCTCTGGCACGGCCTATAGCGCTCGTGAATAAGCTGGTGCCCGTGGGTTAGCTTTGGAGTAGCACTTTAACAATTATTTGCGATTACGATTTCCAACTGTCTTGAAGTGATCATCGGCGCAACAGAAGTAAGATTAGATTATATTCGACTGAATAAGATTAGAATAGAATTGTTAGAATACATTTGAATGAATAGAATACAATACAGTGGATTATTATTAGATTAGAGGAATAGATTATTAGAATAGAATAGAATAGATAAGTTGATTAGATTAAAACAGATCGCATTAGATTATATTAGATTAGATTACATTATTATTAGAATCGATTCCAATAGATCATCATCATCCAGAGATGTCTACCCATCTCTACCTGACCATCTACGTCATCCTCATCGTCCTCTCCATCCTCACGAACTCTCTCCTCCTCACCAGTCTCCTTCTACTACGTCTCCATCAACCCTCCTCCTCCTCCTCCAACGTCTTCGTCGTCTCCCTTGCCCTCTCCAACGCCGTCATCGGGACCGTCCTCGCAGAGTCATCCGTCGCCGACAGCCTCGCACCTCTCACCGTCAACGCCTATCGCTGCCTCGTCGTTCCCTTCCTCCGTCTTTTCTCCCTCTCTTCAGCCATCTTCTCAATGGTCGCCATCGCCCTCGATCTCTTCAGGGCCGTCCGTCAGATCGACGTCGCTCGCAATCGCCGCAGGTGGGGATCCTTCGGACTGGTGGCCGTCTGGACGGCGTCCGGGATCTACTCCAGTCGAGTTCTTCTGCAGGTGGTCGTTGGCAGCGATCACCACCATCCACTTCCGGTGTCGGAAGTACTTCCGGTTACAAGTGACGGTCGGTTTTACTCACTTCCGGATTTGGGCGACTTTGGATTTTCTTCATATCCGGTTTCAGAAAGATTGCAGTCTTCGTTACTTCCGGTTGCAAATGACGCTCGTTTTTCGTCACTTCCGCCTTCAACAAACTTCACTTCTTCGTTACTTCCGGTTTCGACAGGAAGTTGGTTCATTGACGCGACATCTGTTGGAGAGGAAGTAGCGAAAGTGAGCGATAATAAGAGAAGCATCTGGAATGACACAGCGTTCGTCACAGACTATTATGACGCCGATACGACACAGTTTGACGTCACCGTCACAAGATTTGACGCGAATACACGTCAGACAAGAGGCAGGACGCCGTATGACTTCGATTTGACGTCTGACGTCGATATGACAACATCTGACACTAATATGACACCACGGACTGAAAATAATGGAGCTACATCATCAACAGAGTACCGTACAGATATCAGTACACCTTTCTCGCCACGACTAGAGTACGAGTACAGTACTGACGGAAGTACTTTTCACCCTCCACACCTAATTATCTGCAACCTCGTCGTTGATGACGGAATTTCCGACATCTTGTTTATCGTTCTTGATCTCTTCGTTCTCTTCCTACTTCCGGTTCTTCTTCAGATCTCTCTCTACTACGTCATCGTCCGGTCGCTATGGCGAACCAGCGTCGCCCTTGGCAACACCAACGCGGCGTCGCTTGGCAACGCCATGGTAACGCGTCAGCAGCGCCATCTTGTGCGCATGTCTGTAACAATCCTCCTATTGTTCGTTCTGTCGTGGGCGCCGTGGCACGCCGTGCGACTGGCCCTTCCGTCGCTAAGGGCAACCGGTTGGCAAGGCGACGGGCGGGGTCACCGCGCAACAGGTCACGACGATGCTGGCCTGCTGTAACAGTTGGATAACCCCTCTGACGTATTCCGCCTTCAACGGAAGACTCCGTCAACAGATCCGCCGATTATTCCGATGTAAGACCGGATCTGGATCTGTCGTTCCGGATGAACACGTGACAGGAAGAACGGGTTCTGCAGCAGACGGTCCACGTGACCAACCACTTCCGCTAAGAACGCAAACAAGAGCGACGATAGAACTGGAACAAGAGCGATGAATTGTGAATGAAGAGCGACCCCTAGTGAACGTTCTCTCGTCCGTTGCTATGTAAATGACCTTTGACCTTTATTGACCTGATAACTGTTTCGTTGTGATGGTTTGTGCAATGGACACCAGAGTTACAATTACCATAACAATTACCAATATAATAACTTAAATGCATTTTCAAAGGTGGGTAAATGGTGATTACACGCTATAAAATGTGATTACAGTGGCGCTCTATAAATGTCAGATTACAACTACAAAAAATTTCCATAAAATCGAAATTAAAACCTAAAAGTGGCCCTTTATTAAAAGAGCGCTTAAATTAGACACCTTTAAAAATCATAAATAAACTCTAAAAATTAAAATTGAAATTGTACACAACGTAGCGAATAATTCAACAGCGCTTCAGATTGGACACCTTTAAAAGGCTGGGACGCAAAAATTATATATTCGTTGACTTCGAGAACATAAAATACATTACAATCCATTGAGGGTAATAATATTATTATATCTCCACGAAAACGCATTCTCATTATTAATACGCATTTATTAAGCGCCACTATCTAAGGTCGACGCTAATGGCCACTGTAGCCGCAAGATGTCGTTTAAAACTGAATAACACAACTGATCTCTTTAGACACCTTTAAAACGCTTCTACAAGACGCTATATATAAAACAATCGCGTTTTAACCTTATATTTCTGCCTTGCTAAATATGTTCTTTCGTGATAGTGATCGTAAACTCTACGGTTTTACAGCACCCAAAACAGCGAAGTCGCGGGATCCCGCTCATTCACAAGCACATAATTAATACCGTATCTACATGCAGAGGGTTAAGATCCAAAGGGTCAGGCAGGCAGACAGACGGCCATTTGGGTGATATTTAGGGTTGAAACGTTGATGGAGGTGAGGGGAAGAGATGGAATCGAGATAGGATTTGTGAAGGAGCAGTGTTTTAAGTTTTGAGTTAAAGACGTGGAGAGATAGCGAGAGGTGAGGTTTTGGTGAGTTCGTAGGATGGATCAGATATTTGTCGTAATACTGGCGGGTGTTTATTCCGGAGAGGTGAACAGCTATGGTTATAAAGCGATTTGCAAATTTTTGTGATGAGGTGACGGAAGGGCTCAGGAGAAGTGTTAGGTGGAAGAGAAGCTGATTGGTTGGACCGTGAACAGAGATACGAGGGCTGAGAGGATTGAAGTTTCTTCTAGGTGAGTGATATGACCATGGTAAAGTATAGATAAGGCCAGGAGGACGAGGCCAGTCATCTTTCTTATGACGAAACATCGTTAACAGCAACCCCCACACACTCAACGATCCTGTCAGCCTCAAGATGCCGTTGAACGCGATAATAAAAAAGGTTATGTTTAGACACCCTTAAAACGCTGTTTACCTTCGCTACATATAAAGTAAAATTGCGATAAATTCTTTGAATGTTTTCTGAAGGCGTGGAACTTGTGCAAGCTTAAGTAGACATCAACAATCCTAGCGGCCACTAGGTGTCGCTTAGCAATGGAAAGTAATTACATAATCGTAATCCAGAGATTTATACTCGGGTTAGTTACTGTTTAATCAACACTGTGTCAAAACAAAGATGATTAGAATCGCCCTCCTAATTTACCCAGGTTTGGGACTGGCTTCACCAGGGTACGGGCAGTGGCAGAGTTCTAATATTTCTATAGCGCCCAGTGCAGGTTTTAGAATTTTCATTTTACATAGTCTATGTGAATAAAATCTGTTTAACATAGGCTGGTTTCCAATACTTATCAATCATTTCTCAGTCTTCATTGCAACACAGGGAACAACCAACAATTGAATGGGGTTAGTAATAATAATAATATTATAGATGATTAGTGTCGCCCACCTACTTTCTCCAGACTTGGGACTGACATTTACTAATACATTCCTAACCCTCTTATCTATTTGACTATTATTTTTGTCTAATCGATATCTAAACTGTTGATTTTGTAATCTTGTTGCGTTTGTGTCAACGAGTTGGTGAAATAAAGGAATAGTAGTAGTAGTATCTATTAAACCCAAGACCCTTTAGCAAATCAAATAAAAGCCAATAATATCTTAGACCAAACTTTAAACGGTATAGCCAATGCCTACACATATTTTTTTCTTGTAATCGCATTGCATTCTAACAATTTGTTAAAGAATAAACGAAGGTTCTATAACTGACTAGAAATAAACCAGCCTCGGTCATTTTAACAACGGAATAATGGAATAACCGATGAGAACGAGAGCTGAACGACATCTTACGGGAACAAAAATGCCATCTATATACAGAGAATTATTTGAGCAGATGACACCGTTCAGTTGGCTTAATAGAAAACCACTTTCACATGATACGAGAGAAGTTTTGAATGCAGGACCAGTTGGACCACGCTTCTACCCTCGCTTATAGGACGAATGTCACGCTATAAAAGGGTGTCTTTTTGAACAATTATCACCGTTGCTTATTTTGTTATAATGCAGCCAGAAGGAAATTACTGAAACCGATTACCGTAGCAGGATTATATATAGCCTGATATGTAAGCTATAAAGCGGTGTCTAAAACTGCACTATATAGAACCATCATTTTACGATCTTTAAACGTCAGATGGTTAGTTTCAGGTTAACGACGGACTGGTCAGTTATACAGTAATTCTAGTTAACTTAAATTGAGGGATATACATGTAGAAGGGCTGGGAGGATTGAAGTGTGTTGTAGGTGAGTGATATGAGTTTATATTCTATTCGCTCAGATATTTTAAGCCAGTGGAGGGATTTGAGGACAGGAATGATGTGGTGGTGTTTGGGGGTTTTGGTGACAGCACGGGCGAAGGCATTCTGAACAGCTTTTAGTGGCGCTGAGAAATTTAGAAGGTTTATATTAAGTTACATTATCAGCGGTTTTCAAACGGTGGTACGCGTCGTTTAGAGCGCTCGACTTAGACACCTTTTAAACGTTGTCAAGTGAAGCTATATAAAATGGGACGCGATTGGCGATTAATTCGTATTGATTGGTTACATCGATCGTCTTGTCTAAAGATGAACAATTTTAAGACGAAAAATAATCAACGATAAACTAATGAATTGATGTAGTTATAACTTATATGTAATTATCGTGCATTGAAAGACGTCAGAGTAAGAAAAGATGTCTGAAAATATTGCGCTAGCGTTCGAGGCGGATGAAAGAATATTTCTCTGTTAAAAATTCACTCCAGTGGACAGTGTGGCGCATTTAACATCGTGCCTGCATACGCACGGGTCTCCCCAAGACACACGACTGGGAACGTTAAACGAGCATCTTGTCTTAAGAATATTCTGATTGCTATGAATTTCCACCTTTATCTGTTTATCCGGTAGGTGGTGGCTGAGGCGACTATATATGTTTCTTTTTCTGAATATAAATGTAATTGCTTCCCATTTAAAATTATTAGTGGTGTGTGTCTGTGAGTGTGAAATTTTGACGACGATAAACCTTGGAATAATAATAATAAAGTTATAGAGAGCGCGCGCAGTATTTTACACACCTCCTTTTATGTTTTAAATCCCCTAACTGAAAGAGGACGAAGAGCGGTCTATTAAAACACCTCTTTTTAGTATAACCATTGCCTTATAAGTTTATGTAGACGACTAAAGTTGTCGTATAGAGATCCTGAGTGGCCGAGTGGGTTGGTAGCCCGCTCGTCACGCCGGCGCCCCGGGTTCGATTCCTGGTCGGTCGGTTTATCAGAGATTAATTTCTCGGATCTTTACTGCGGGTGGCTCGGTCGCAATATAAACGTGGAGTACGAGGTTGCTTTCTGCCTCCGACACTAATCATCTTCGATATGAAAAAGTGTCGTTAAGCCGAAGTACAACAACAAAGTTGTCGTATTATTTAATACTATAGTTATTCCACAATTATTCTGCAATTGGCTTTCTTTCATCGATGCCTCGACTTAACGGAAGGCACACAGACCTGTGGATCGTTATCGGGCAATGATTCGGTCCGTTATCGATTATGGCAGCATCGCCTACGATACTTCATCGAATACAGTACAAGGCCTCATCCATCTGATGTGCAATGCTATATGTAAATCTTTGTAAATTTGTTGCCTTGTTAATCCTTGTAACAGGTTCGATCCTCTTCCTCTGAAAAGGTTACTCTGTCCCTGTCCGTGTCTCTGTCCCTGCCTCTGTCCCTCTACTTCTTCCTCTTCCTTTTCCTCTACCGTTACCTCTCCTCTCCCTCCTCTTCTGCCTTTCCCTATCCCTCCCGTGTCTGTCTGTCTCTCTATGTCTCTCTGTTTCTCTATATCTCTATCTGTCTCTTTGTCTGTCCCTGTTCCTGTCTGTCCGTTCGTCTGTCTGCTGCCTGGCTGGCTGTCTGACTGTCTCTCTACTTAGATAATTAGACAATTGTTTTTGTCTAAAGATGAGCAATTTCAAGACGAAAAATAATCAACGATAAACTAATGAATTGATATAATAATTATATAATTATCGTGCATTGAAAGACGTCAGCGTAAGAAAAGATGTCTGAAAATATTGCGCTAGCGTTCGAGGCGGATGGAAAATATTTCCCTGTTAAAAATTCACTCCAGTGGACAGTGAGGCGTATTTAACATCGTGCCTGCGTACGCACGGGTGTCCCAAAGACAAACGACTGGGAACGTTAAACGAGCAGCTTGTCTTAACTATGTCGATAATTGTTCATTCCGTTCGAAGAATATTCCGTCAGGTAAGAATTTCCACCTAAATCTGTTTAAATAAAATCAATTTCAATGCTCTTTCTTCTTTTCATTTTCAGTTTGAAATAGAAATCTTTTTTGATGGCGGTGTCCCTTGTATCGATGGGGCAGGGTAGCCGATTCGTTACTTGTAACTCTTCGATAGTATGGGTTCGATCCTCCTCCTCTGAGACGGTTACTGTGTAGGAACAGCAAGTCCTTCACTCACAATTGCTCAGCCCATCGATGTTCTGTCGTATCGCATGTGCACTTCTGAACTTTGAAAGTAGGGCATATGATGCAATTGTGTTTGTATCTTTCTTGACTGGTTTATCTATCACGGTCCTTGTATTGACGCCTCAGTTTGTTCTCTTCCGGCACTCTCTTTGATATATTTAACGCTGCACCTGATGAATTACACCATATTTTTCACCTTTTGCGAATTTCCTCTCATATCCTGATTGCTCTTCCTGGCCAGGTCCCTCTTATGACAGATAACCATCACCTGTTCCATTATTTCCTTGATAGCTTTGGGCGTTGATTTGACGTTATACTGATGCACAGGTATTTATCTTGATTATGATATTACCTGAAGTGCACCGACAACGTTGTTTCACCTGTTCTACCTGGACAGGTGTCTTTGATGAAACCGTCAAAGCATTTCCATTGTTAATGTTGTTCGGGCGTTTCTTAATTGTCTCGTCTGGTTTTGATGGCACGCATCAATGATTGGTCTACCTGCGCGGTCGCAGTATGACAGTTTAATTGCTTTACCTGCGAGGTAGTCACGTTAACACCTTAATTGGTATCAGATGGACCAGGTGCGAAATATCACGTCTTGATTGCTCTATATGCGATGTAGGTATTTTGACACCTTGGTTAGGATACCTTCGATGTAAGTCATGTTGACACCTTGGTTAACCAATCTTGATTAAGATACCTGCGAGGTGTGCAAGCTGATACCTTGATCGGTTCACCTGCGAGGCACAGTTGCTGCTAACCTTGATTGAGTATGAACGGATGATCACAAGTTATTACAGGAGTCGAATTTAACTGTATGGCAGCCATGCAAGGCGCCCATCCGTCCTACTACTCATTTCACCAACGCCACTGCTGTGAGGTGTGGAGGCTGATACCTTGATCGAGTCGCCCAAGAGGCACTCATGTTTACACCTTGATTGGATTACCTGAGAGGTTTTGCAGATTGACACCTTGATTGTGTTACCTGGGGAACGAGGTTCCTTCGTCAGGTCTGTCCTTCGTCCTTGAGCAGTCCCAGCTTCTGTCCGATCCACTTGCACTTGTCCTTCACCTCCTCCTGCATCAGATTGAAGCACATGGCAAGCAGAGACAGTCCAAACGCCAGCCACAGAGCGCACAGAACAAGCTTCGCCTCGGACGCCCACTCCTTCATATCCGTACCCGGGACGATGTCCCCGAACCCTATGGTGCTGAGGGTGATGAAACAGAAGTAGGACCCGGTCCACATGTCCCACTGTTCCCAGACGGCGAACAGGGCCGACCCGGCGAACAGGTACCCGCTGATGATGATCAGACAGATGGAGATGGGGACCGTGACCTTGCCCTCCTGTTCCTCCTCATCCCCCTCGTAGTCGAACGGATCGTCGAGGAAACTGATCGGCTGGTCCTGGATGAAATCGGGAAAGTCCGGATCGTCGTCGGTGGGAGGAGAGGCCATGTCGATGGTAACGGAGTTGAGACTGTGCGAACGGTGCGACTTGGAAAGGATCCGTCCTCCTCTGTGGTGGTGTTGGTGGTCGTGGTTCTGGAGGTTTCCATCATCCACGGAAGAGGCAGCCTCGGTCCCTCCTCCGTCGGAGTAGGAGGAGGAGGAGCGACTGTCGTCAACGGCCGTAACAAACGACTCCTCCGACCGATGAAACGGGGACCGAACGATCCTCGCCGAGAAGGACGTCGTTCCAACCCTCGAAGTGGAGTCAGGGGGTTTCCACGAGTCCACGGAGAACTTTCTCTGCAGCGGTATCTTCACCGCCATCTGCTTAGTCCTTCGCTGCTCAGAACTGGATTCATCGACTGGGTTCCTTCGAGAGAGCAGAGACTTTTTCCCCATTTCCGTTGTATCGATCCGTCTCTTCCTAACTTCCGGTAGTAGTTGCTTATCCGGTTTCCGGTCTGGTGTCTTTCCCAGTTTCTTCTTCTTACTTCCCAATTCCTCTTTCCTATCCGTTCGACCCGTTCGCTCCAGGCGTTCCGTCTCCGCAAGCTGTTTGGTGAACTCGATCAGCTTCTTCCAGTTGGCTTTCGCCCGTTCTTGGGAATCTTTTCCTAAGGCAGCCGGGGATAACGACGGTTTAGCTGCGGATGTTGGTGTCTTACTCGCAACAACAGCAGCAGAAACCTTTGTTCTCCATCTTTCGCTCGACACGCTTCGCTTCTTCTGTTCCGGTCGACTTGGGACGCTATGTCCCTGTCGATGATATTCAATACTTGGCTTCCTGTCCGGTTTAACGGTCAGAGATCGAGCTGGAAGGCGCCTGACCCCGGCCGAAGCGGGACACCGACTGGAGCCGGGTTTCTCCCTGGAGTGAGAGTCGTGGAAAAATGGATCGGAGCAGCGTCGCTGGAAGTCCCTGGAGTGTCTGGATGAGTCTCCCTCTGCGCTGGAGTCTCCTCGAATGAGATCCGTTTCCTTAGCGGTGTCGAGGAGATGGAATCCGTTGGCGGCGTGGAAGGACGGAGACCGGGTTCGGTTGGCGTTGATCCGATCCCTTCTGGGATGGACCACCGACCGATGAGACCGGGACGTCGTCGAGGGGTCGTTGTCCCTCCTCCTCGAGGAGGCGTCGTCTTGGACGATGGCGGTTTCCCTGATTGCGTGATGATTGCTATCGTCCTCGATGATCGCCGTCTCTCGAACGGTCTCCACGGAATCCCTGTCATCCGAGGAAGAGACCTCACTCCCACACACCTCCTCTCTTCCTCCTCCTCCTCTTCCACCTCCTCCAACTCGTTGTTGTTATCATAATCGTCGTCGTCATCATCATCGAGCGATCGATCACTGGAAGTAGTCCTCGAGGGGCAGGAGGAGGAGGAGGCGCAGGGGAATGTATCCTCGGGGGCAGCAGCGGTGGCTGAAGATGACGAAGGTCCGAAGGGGTTATCATCACAGTGCGTCGTCGTCTCCCAACTGAATCCAAGATTGTCACCCCCACCGACCGCCCCAACAACCTCCTTCACCCTCCCTTCACAACCCTCCTCCACCTCCCACCTGTAATCATCCCCATCCCCATCCCCATCGTTCTCCAGGAAGTGGAGGTCCGGAGGCAGGTCATCGGCGTTGAGCATCATATCTGAGGAATGCCTCATCATCATCCCATGACGGAGTAGGAGGATGTTGCGCTGCATGGCGTCTGCCAGTTCCCTTCTCCGTCTCAGCTTCAGTCGTTCCCTCTTCCGCTTCCGTTCGCACTTCTGGCAGCAGATGATGTCGCAGCAGATCCGCTTGTAGAAGAGACGGAAGCAGTCGGCCAGGAAGTTCCCGATGTTCGACAGGTAGAGGAAGGTCAGTGGGATCCCTATGAGAGCGTAGACGATCGTCAACATCCGACCTTGGATCGTCTTTGGAGCGATGTGACCGTAACCTATTTATAAAGGCAGAGGAAACACATTGAGAAATATCAAAGGAACGTTATTCTAATATGATATGATATTATGTATTATAATATTGTTGATATGATATATGCTATGATATGATATGATATGATATGATGTGATGTGATATGATTTGATGTGATAACCTATTGAATGGAAGGCTGATGGTGAGATGATGCGGAACGTTATTCTAATTATGAAGATATTCGAATGATGCGTAATATATCCAATGTAATAGCATATGATATGATATGCTGTGCTATGAGTATATTGTGTTGTATTGTATGTGCATATATATGATAATGATATGAGAATAATAATCTAAATGGTAACCCTAATAGGCATAATGAAACATTGAGAAAATTATATCAAAGGAACGTTATTCTAATATGATATGATATTAACTAATAATTATAATTATATAATATATGATATGATAATGATATGATATGAATGGAAGATATATAATGTGCTGCGATGTGATAATGTTAATGATTAATCGTTTATTCAGAATAAACATTTTATATAGTATTTCCCAACAAAGATACAGAGTGTTATGGCCGTAATAGTAATTTAAGAGCAGATTATTTGATGCGTAAAGCAATCCGGGCTATGACATTCAGTCATGGCTGGATCAGAAGGGATGTTGTGCTCTAATACATGTGATAATATATGACATTGTATCGTATCATATATACAATGTTTATAAAGCGTCTATTATTAGCCGCTCACTAACTTGCAGTAATAGAAATTGATTAGAGAAAACCTATGATTAGTTTAGCCATCAGTGAAATAAAGCATGCTGTGATATGATATTAAGATGCTAGGTGATGTGATGCTATGAGTGCCATGTAGATGTTGGATGTGATGTATTTGATATGATGTACAATATGATAAGAAATATGATTCGATACAAACGTTTTTGCGACCGAGCCACCTGCAGTAGTATGGTTGTGAGTAATGTATATTTTTTAAAAGAGATGCACTAGCAAGATGCAACTATGATGTAATATGGGAAAAATGATTCTAAGATATTGGTAATACGTCAGAAAGATAAAATGATACGGCAGATAAATCTGTAATGTTCCTGATTTATATATATAAGATAAGATGCTATAAGTATATATATACGCCTAGATTTTGCTGGTACATAATCTGTATGAATGCCAACATATGTCTGTGTATGATGTGTCTGTCATATGTATGTATGTCTGTTTGTATGTATGTGATGTGATGTATATGCATATGTATGTATGATGCATGTGCTACTACAAGTAGTGCATGTGTATATCAACAATCTAAAGTAAATGTCATGCATGTATAAACAGTATGTATGTATACAGATCTGTATGCATGTATATGGGGTTAAAACTAATGTATGTATTATGTATATGTATGTATATATGTATATATATATATATATATATATATATACTTAATAAAACGATATCCCTGGATAGATAGACCCGTGTGTCTCTCTGCCTACCAATAGTCGTAATGACGGTAACAGCGTAGAGAATCGCTCCAGCCAGCGACCACTGCAACGCAGATTCATCCATATCATCGTTTCCATCCCATCCCATGTCCTTCACGGCGACCTTCACTTCCAATTGAAATTCCGTAAAGACCTTCTTCAGCGTCTCATTCAACCCCTCCACATCCACCTCAACCACCCTCGACCCTCCTCCTCCCACCTCCGCCACCACAGACCAGGCGCACGGCGTCCAGGATCTTCTGGATGTGGGCCTCCTTGTGTCGGATGACGTTCAGCTTGACCTGCTTCTCTTCGGGGGCCTCGATGGCACGAAACAGGAATCCGCCCATGATGGAGTATGCGACGACCATGGCGGCCAGACCTACGTGTGAGAAGAGAAAGGCGGCCAACTGCTTACAACAGTTGACGACCTGTTGACGTTGTCTCCTCCTCCGCTCCCTCCGCTCCTCCTGCTCCATGCTCTTCAGGGTCCACCAGGCGGAAGGGTTCGTTGGCAGGGCTAGTCCGCTCGTCTGCTGGAAGACTAGCGACCGTAGGTTACCACCCCACGGGACGCCACTGGCGCATGACCGCATAGGGGATCGGAGGGGGAACGGACTCAGCCCGACGAGAAGAAGAGAAATCTAATCTAATCTAATCTCCAATCTAGAAGACATTAGTCGATGTTCGCTTCGAGCGAAGTCGTATTTGAAAATCATAATCCGTTCGAAATCCGATAGAAAACGGAAGTGAGGTTACGGTCAACCGGAAACCAGGATACGATGAAGATGGCCTATGGAGGTTCCGAGGTTCCACCTTGCATCAGTCCGCTTCAGAACGGAAGTGGTGATCGACGAATCACCGCTTGTGACCGCCGAGTTTCCGGTTGGCGGAATATGACGAACGACGAATGAGTTCTACGGACCGTATCAAGTTTCGAAAAACTCATCGTTAGAAACCGAATATGGACAATGCGCTGGACTAGAAGACCGTCTATTCGACCTATTCGACAGTCAATAAGGATAGCGTTTCCAAGGCGACGAATAGGGTTCCCAATAATCCAAGGCGACGAATGAAGACAATACTGTTTTCAAGGCAACGAATATGATACCGGATACGTAAGATACAGTATCCAAGGAGACGATTAGGATACCATATCATGGCGACGAATATCGTACTGTTTCCAAGGCGACGACTAAACAGGATATCGTATCAAAGACTAGAATACCGTATCCAAGGCGACGAAAAGAGTAGGACCAAAGCGACGACTAAAAGGATACCGTATCCAAGTCGACAAAACAATTGCGGACGATTAGTGTTCTTATTCCACTTCCACAAATAGAATACTACCCTTAATAACAAGACCGTATTCGAAAGCACCATTGCTTCGGAACGGCGTCGTTACCAAGGCAACGCATAGCCATAGCGATGAAATCGAAAGGTCGTTGGCTCCTAAACTCCATCGTTGATATCCAACGGAATCCAGGACGCCGATGTTTTAGACAACGATCCCTCTTCTCGCCCCGTCCAACGAGAGGGTCTCTGGCGTGGGTCCCCCCCTCCGGCGTGTAGACCCGTCGCGCGGTCCAAACGGTTACACCCCTAAAGTAACCTATCGGTCGCTGACAACGAAATCCTATGTTCAAAGTTTTCCTATGTTTTTATTTTCTGTTCCTTCTTTCCAGACGTCCTAGATATACATCGCCCTGAGCCGCACTGACATTTGCCAGGGACTCCCGCCGACTCCGCCAGAAGGAGAACGCACAGCCTGGAAACAGGTGTTATTTTTGATATTTACTCCCCGACCCATCCCACTCCCCCTCCGCCCGAAGCACGCTCCCTCGGTGGTGACGTCATAATGCCCTGCCAGTCGCTTCTCCAACGCGTGGCGCACACTGTGCAGCCCGTCCGGGCCAAGGCTGACGGTGCGAAGCCAAATGCGGACCTCGGGAAAACAGTTCCGCGAAAAATTATGTTGTGATTTGTTAACACGTGAGCTCGATGCGGATAGTTTGATTCTGAAGGAAGAATTGTTTCGCGAAACTGTTTCGTTCGTAAAAATCGTGTTTTCTTTACGATCACCGCAGCGTAAGTACAATCGGGCGCATTAGTCGATTGGCTAGAGCGATCGCCTTCGACACCTTTAAAACGGTGTCGACCGGTGTTATATAAGGACGGGACACGATAGACGATTAATTAGGAATTTGACCTCGCTAGAAAGTGTTGAATGCGCGTATGTAATAAGCGATATACTATTAATGAAAAGTCTTTCATAACTAGAAAGTGTTCAATGGGTGTAAGCATTGGGACAACGTATGCGATTGGTAAGAGCGCTCGCCTTAGACACCTTTAAAACGATGTCAACTGAGGAAACATATATACGGGACATTAATTATTGTTGATTAATTAAATAGAGATGCTGTTGATTTTATACGATATGTAGTGAGACACTGTATGCGATTGATAACAGCGGTCGCCTTGTAACGCTGAGAGTAAGGGTTCGATCCCCTATCCTGAGAAGGTAACTGTGTAGGGACCTTGCGAAAGTCATTCACTCACAATTGCTCGATTTATGCTGGTCATTTGATAAATGCATACTGCTGCTGCTGGCGTTTCGCGAGGTGGAAAGGCTCACCAGGAACCCTGAAACAGCTGGCCAACGCAGGAGGCAGGTGTTGGAAGGACACCTCAGACCGGAAGAGGCCAGAATGGCCCAACGATCTCCTTACCCTACCAGGAGAGGACTGGTCACCGCCTGGCAAGAGACCAAGAAACTCTAACAAAATGAACACAAGAATAAAGATTACAGATAACGACGTTAACGGGGCTCCCCCGAAGATACGGAGGAGCATCGCGTCCGGCAGGAACGGAGGAGGGAACCGGGCCGTTCAGGTCGTCATCCCGAGAAATCCTGGAACCCAGAGGGAAAAAGGAGATACAAGAGATCAGATATTCAATAGTAAGGAAACCCTGTTCGTGGGAACATGGAACGTGAGAACAATGTATGCAGTAGGACAACTGGACATATTACTGCATCAGATCAGAAAGCTGAGATGGAGCGTCATGGGAATAGCAGAGACGAGATGGACGGGGACAGGAGAGATGAACAAAGGTGACCATAAGATCATATACACAGGAAGAGAGGACGGGAAGCATCAAGAAGGAGTAGCGCTGATCATGGACAAGAGAGCGACCAGAGCCCTGATAGGCTACACAACGAGGGGGTCACGACTCATCAAAGCAAGATTCAGAACGGCGATGGGAAAGACGACGATCATCCAAGTGTATGCACCAACAGCGACCTCAACAGAGGAAGAGATAGAAGACTTCTACGAGAACCTACAAGAAATGATACAGGATATACCGAGTCAGGAGATCCTGATCATAATGGGTGACTTCAACGCGAAGGTGGGGAAGGACTGGGAAACGTGGAAAGGAGCATTGGGAAAATTCGGATATGGAGAGGAAAACGAGAGAGGCGAAAGATTGTTAAATTTCTGCACGAGCAACAACCTAAGAGTCATGAACTCGGCATTCCATCAAAAGAAGGACAGTAGGAAATGGACGTGGGAGTCGCCAGACGGTAAAACCAAGAACAGAATTGATTACATCATAGTTAACAACAGATGGAGGAGCAGTGTAACAACCTGCAGAACATACTCAGGACCGGATGTAGCGTCAGACCATAAACTAGTAATGGCAGGTATACGCATAAAGTTAAAAACAGCAAGAAGGCATGGGAAAATAAGAAGATACGACGTGGAAAAACTAGAGGATACAGAAACGAAACAAAGGTACAATGAGGAACTAAGAAGGAAATGGACGAAAGCCAAAGAAGAAGAGGAGGGAGCTGAGAACTCCGTAGAGGGAACATGGAAAGAGATCAGAGAAATCTACAACGAGACAGCAAAACAAGTGCTGGGTTACAGAGAAACAAGAAAGAAGAAGCCGTGGATAACGCAAGAAGTGCTTAACCTAAGCGACCAAAGGAAGGAACTTAGAAGGACCAAAACGGACAACGAAGGAAACAGGAAAAGATACAATAAACTAACTAGAGAGATCAAAAAGAAGGCAAAGAAATGCAAAGAACAATGGATAGAGGAAAAATGCACAGAGATGGAGCATAGAGCGGAGAGACAAGATACCAGGGGATTGTTCAGGATGGCGGAGGAAATATGTGGCACGGTGAGCAGCGGATCATCAGAAATCAGAAGCAAGGATGGGAAAAAGATAGAGGACAGGGACGAGATCAGGGGACGATGGAGAGAACACTTCGAGGAACTGTATAACGAAGAGAACCCAACGGACATCACGGTCTTGGAGGAGATGCCACAGAATAGCAACCAGGATAGGCTAGGCCACATACTCAGAGGGGAAATAGAAGAGGCGATAAATAACCAAAAAAAGAGGAAAGCACCGGGGGAAGACAACATCACAGCAGAAATGATCAGGGAAGGAGAGGAGTGCTCGGTGGAAATGATGCACACTCTGTGCAACAGGATATACCAAGGGAAGAAATGCCCGGAGGACTGGGGAAAGGCGATCATAGTCCCCATACACAAGAAAAAGGACAAAACCATCTGCAGCAATTACAGAGGAATTAGCCTCCTGAGCGTGCCTGGGAAGGTGTACACCAGAGTCCTGCAACAACGACTACGGAGGTATGTGGAGGAAATAGTGGGAGAGGAACAGGCGGGTTTCAGAAGAGGAAGGGGAACGGTAGACCAAATATTCACAATCAGGCAACTAGCGGAGAAATACTATGAAAAGAACAAGGTGATTTATAACAACTTTATAGACTTCAGACAGGCTTTTGATAGCATCTGGCAGCGGGGGCTATGGAGAGTGATGAGGAATTATGGAATACCAGAGGAGCTAGTGGAGCTACTAGAGGACCTATATAGCAAGACGGTAAGCGCAGTGAGAGTAGATGGGGAGCTAACGGAATGGTTTCGTGTGCATGTTGGAGTAAGACAAGGCTGCGGTCTATCCCCATACCTATTCAACCTGATATTGGAGGCAATGATGGACATAGCGCTGGCAGATACAGAAATAGGGGTGAGAATAAATGGAACAATAGTCAACAACCTAAGATTTGCAGACGACATAGATCTGATGGCGGAAAGCGGAAGCCAACTGCAGGAACTAACGACCAGGGTACACGAAAGTAGCAAAAGATTCGGGCTTAAGATCAATGGAGAGAAGACCAAAACAATGACAATTGGTAAGGAAAAAGAAAAGATAAACATCACCCTGGAAGGAGAGGAGCTGGAACAGGTAACGGAATTTGTGTACCTGGGGGGCGTAATTACGGAGGACGCGGAGTCGACAAGGGACATAAGGAAAAGAATTGGGCTGGCGTCAGCAATGTTTGGAAAGCTGAGGAAACTATGGAGATCAGGCAACATCTCAACAAGAACAAAAACCAAACTATACGAAACACTGGTGATACCGGTCCTCACGTATGGAGCAGAATCTTGGTGCATGAAAAAGGAGGACGAGAGAAGACTCCTGGTGGCGGAGATGGGATGGCTACGAGGACTACTGAATAGATCACGAAGAGAAAAGATACGGAATGAGGTGACACGAGAAGAACTGGGACAGAAGGAAACGATAGTGGAAAGAATAAAGAAACGAAGACTAACATGGTATGGACATGTGATCAGGATGGAGAACGGAAGAATGCCGGCAAAGGCGCTGCACGGAGAGGTGGAGGGAACAAGGAGCAGAGGACGTCAGAAGAAGAGATGGATAGATAACATTGATATGAGCGCTCGCCTTAGACACCTTTAAAACGATGTCAACTGATTCTACATAATGACGAGACACGGGAGTTTATTTATTAAATAGAGATAACCGTTTTATTCGATACGTAGTGAAACACTGTATGGCAGTGTATGCGATTGGTAACAGCGATCGGCTTAGACACCTTTAAAACGATGTCAACTGAGGAAGACCGAATGGCCCTAGACGTCAACAGTATCGTCGGCGGGTGCTCTATGATGCACCTGACTTCTGCCCTTCGCCAGTGTCTCGGGTTCGTCGAACCGCTAACATTATTCAGCCTTTCCTCTTCACCTCATTTTAAAGCCCTCTTCGTACAAGGTATCTTGATGGGCCCAGTCTCCGGCCACACACTGTCTTTGGATTTATTTGGAAATCGATTACTATGCCTTTGAGTAATATTATCCTCAATTTACTTGGATTATTGGATACAGTCAATAATATTTTAAAATAAAACTCAAACGATAAACTAAATCTAATAGTCCAGATGTTATTCGATATAGCCTACTTGGACACAGTCTATCATACTTTTAAGTGATGTTCTCTCGAACTTCTTCTATAATATGTATGTTTAATAATCTTGGAATTGTTCGGTTTGGTAGCTGGTTGCATATTGACTAACTCACTGTTATCTGCTATGAATGTAACCTGATGCGGTTTGACATCGGGAAAATCTATTAAACGAATATACAATATACATATATACGGGACATTATAGTTGATTAATTAAATAGATGCTGTTGATTTTATACGATATGTAGTGAGACACTGAATGCGATTGGTAACAGCGGTCGCCTTGTAACGCTCAGAGTAGGCCTAGGGTTCGATCCCCTATCCTTAGAAGGTGACTGTGTAGGAACCTTGCGAAAGTCCTTCACTCACAATTGCTCGATTTATGCTGGTCATTTGAAAAATGGATACTGTTGCTGCTGCTGCTACTACAAACAACAAAATAATGACCAGAGATTAGGAACCTTTTTCGCACGGTACAGACGTGTAACCACACTCTCTTTTCGTCCCTTGCGGCCGGACCGCGAGCAACCTATCTCTTCTCGCTGTCTGTGTACACCTGGCCAAGAGGTAAATGGGAGTCGCTCGCAAAGGTAGGCTATAATCTGCGGTGGGATGAGAAGTAGATATACCTACGGGAGATGATGTTCTACGGCGTTGCCCGCTTCCTCCTCTGCCCACAGCGGCAACTCCAACGAACGAGCCCCCCACCCCCGATCAGACGCCGAAACACCGAAACCTTTCTTCCGGCGGCGCCCACGTACACAATCCTCCGTTTCGATTTCGTCTGGTGTTATTTTCATGCGAGGAGGCCAATCTTTGATAATATCAGACGAAAGGTCGTCGTGGGTCAAACTGTGCAAAGGTCACCATCGGCGGCGGAAGAGGAGGAGGAGGAGAAGAAGCGACGAGTGTAAATCACGGCCCTCTGGCGGTGGAGCGAGGAGGAGGAGGAGGAGGAGGAGGAGGAGGAGGAGGAGGGTGCTGCGCTGAGGAGGAGGAGCGGATGACAATGATTAGCGGCGTAACTCATTGGTTTATGTTGGCAGGCAGCGTAGGACGATCTATGCTCTTCACAGGTTGCTACTGCTCTATGCAGAACTGATGCGCGTGAGGTGTAGAGGCGCGGTGGTGTAGAGGTATGTTGTGAGGCGCGGTGGTGTAGAGGTATGTTCGGTGCCTTGCAGCCGGAGGGTTGCGGGTTCGAATCCACCTCAAGCCGCCGCGTAGGGACCTGGGCAAGTCCTTCACTCGCAATTGCTCATGCGCTTCGGCGTGAAACTCCGATTCAGTGTTCGCGCTGTGGTCGGGAGCGCCTCTGAGTAGAAATCTTGAAGGGGCGCTATATAAATATCTGAAATGAATGAATGAATGAATGAATGATGCGTCGTCTTACGAAGCCATAACGTTTCTCCAATGGCTGATAGATGCAGGCAATAGTGTGGGCAAAAGGCGCGATGCCTTGGACACCTTTTTTGAGCATTATGATTTTGCTATATAAATACGCTCCTAAAAAAACCGCATTACTTTCTAAACCCTTTTTAGAGTAGATAATCTTTCTATTTAAGCTCGTCCCTCCAAAATAATATTATAACATCTTAATATCCAAAGTTATTTCGTTGTTTGTCTCTGTGTAACTTTGCCACTGGTAGTGCCAGTCCCAAGTCTGTAGAAGGCAGGAGTGTAACGCTAATAATCTTCCTTATGACACAGTTTCGATAAACGTCAACTGACTAAACGAAGTTGTTATAGAACTTCGTCACTACCATTCCGTACCAATACGGCTAGTTAGTGCCAGTCGCAAACCTGGAAAAGGAGGAGGGCGACGTCAACACGTTCTGGAAACCATAAAATGTTATCAAACACCAGAAACAACTAAGCACCATAATGTCTATGTAGACACCTTTCTATGTGTTGTTCTCTCGCTATATAAGTGCGCTCGTCAGAAACCAGATATAGTTATTATGAAAATTAAACACCTTTTAGATGCTGATAGTCTTGCTATATATAAGTGCTCAGGGCGATGCGCTTAGACTTAGTTAATTTCAGAGTAACAATAATAACCCTTTCAGAGTAATCGGAACTCCGACACTGTGTAATGCAGTGGTTCTTAACCTTTTCAAGGGAGACGTTATGCGACTCAACTAATGGGAACAAAAGGAAATAAAAAATTGTAACAAAATGTTATACAATATTAATACATTTTTAAATTTCACAAGGTAGGGCCTGGTAGGCAATCTATTTCAAACAAAATTTATTAAATAAATGTCGAAAAATAAAAATAAAGTAGCAAATGATTTTTCACTAACACTCACTGACCCTGAATACGTATATATTTCAGAGGACCTCTGCGGAACCCCTGGCACTGGCTCACCGAACCTCAGGGGTTCGGTCGAACACTGGTTAAGAAACACTGGTGTAATGTAATGAAATTGTAATGTGAACAGACATTTATAAAGCGCCACTTAAGTGTTTATCAGAAGCGCTGAACACGTGCGTCTTTAAGAAAACCATTATAGTCACATTCAGCATTAGTGGCACGCACAAATTGCGAAAGTTATGCCTAACCCTTTTAGTAAAGAAAAAAATTGAATAGGAAAACAAAGATTAAAGAGCCAAAATAATCTTTGTTTTGAGCGGTCGCCTTAGACACCTTTAAAACGGCGTCGACTGATGCTATATAAGCAAGGATCACAATAGCCGACACATCGAGCTGTAATATGCCGAAGTAATCTTTGTCGGTGGCAACGGCCTCTGATGTCATGAGCTGTCGGTAAACTGTGGATCCATCCAACAGGATTGTTCGTCCCTAGCGATGACCAAGTTTTCAGGTCGACCGTATACACTGTTTATGTGAATGTAGTGTAATGTATTGTAACAAGACATTTATAAAGCACCACTTTAGAGACTCTCAGAAGCGCTCAACACGTGGCCATCAAACAGCTGAAAATATGCGTCTTTAACATATCTACAACTGGTCAAAAGAAAAGAACTTGAAATAAACTCTTCCAAAACCCATGAAATGGCAGTCATCAAACATAGCCAATCTTCACTCTCTAACGAACCCTCAATCACCGGTATTCCTCGCTCTACCTCAATAAAAGCCCTAGGCCATTGATGAAAAGCTATCAGTCACAGAACACATCAACCAAGTCGTCAAAAGTGGCTTTGCTTCAATCTTGAAATAAATGTTGCAAAAAAGCTAGTGTAAATAGATATACATGATGCGTGAAATAGTCATTCATTATACAATGTCTCTATTATTATTGTGGGGCGCGGTGGTGTAGGGGTATGTTTGGTGCCGTGCAGCCGGAGGGTTCCGGGTTCGAATCCACCTCAAGCCGCCGTGTAGGGACCCTGGGCAAGTCCTTCACTCGCAATTGCTCAACTCCGATTCTATTCTCTTCACAGGTTGCTGCTCTCAGAACTACTGCGTCGTCTTAGAAGTAGACCGTTTCAACAATGGCTGATAAATGCAGGGAATAATTATTGTGCGAAATAATTATTGGCTTATCCACGAAACGCATTATTTTCTGTATCTCTTTAAAGTAAATTATTTTACCATTTAAGCACGTGCTTTCAAAAAATAATATAAAACTATAGAACTGCACCACTGCTAGCGCTCTGTCAGTGCCAGTCCCAGGCCTGGATAAAGAAGGAGGGCAACGCTAATGATCTTTGTTATCGCACAGTGTCGTTAAACTGAAACGACGACAAAAGTTTTATTAATTCAACCCTTTATTCTGTATTTTGTCTCACCGTGTAACTCCGCCACTGGTAGTGCCAGTCCGAAGCCGGCTGAAGGGAGGAGGGTGACGCTAATAATCATTCTTATGACACAGTGTCGTTAATCATCAATTAACTGAACGAGTTCGTTTTAGAACTTCATCACTACCAGTCCGAACCAGTAGGGCTAGTTAGTGCCAGTCCCAAGCGAAGAAAAAGAGGAGGGCGACGTCAACGGTCCTAGTAGCCATGAGATGTCATTAAACATCAAAAACTACTACTAGCCGCAATGGACACCTTTTAACGTGTTATAGTCTTTCTATATAAATGCGCTCGTCATAAATCGGTGATATGATCGATATTGAACACCTCTTTAATTCAAATAGTTTTGCTATATAAGTACGCTCACGGAAATGCGTTTATACTGCACGCTTTTTTCGCCCTACGGCTGATAATGTTTTCAGATCGACCGCAACTTGTTTAATTAACCCGTTTTTGCCCAGTGTTCCATTATTGGAACATTTTGCAAATACTTTACTTACTTGTAATTTAGCGCTATATAGTGAATATAATTCATCACCTACCGTTGTAAACAGTATTTCTAAGATATATCTATCAAAAAATTATTACTTTGAATAACTAATAGTTATGAGATACGGTCTTTATGAGCACTTTTGTGTTAAAAAATTTTTGACGAATTTCGACGAAAAGGTACATATATAAATAAAATTAATATAAATAAAGATCTTTTTAGAAGTTGCTGTTTTTGGTACTCTAATACCACTTATATTTCATGATAAATTTAATTAGTTTTTAGGACGAACTTTACTTTGGACTTTTTGCAATTATATTGTATGTTCCATTATTGTAACACTGGGCATATATGGGTGCAAAATTTTCTCGTTACGGCATATCGCTCTAGGCTCTTATATTGCATTTCACAATGAAATTTAGCTTGGTTTAGCGAACTTACTCGCATATAAAGATAAGTTTTTTGATTTTGCATCATCATCCATACATACATGCATGCATACATACATACATGCATGCATACATACATACATGCTTACATAGGCCTACATACATACATACAGACATACATGCATACATTCATACATACATACATAAATAAATACATGGCACCAGAGTGAAGAAGATAGTGCTGATGAAAAAACTGGTGAAACCCAGTGGCGGCGCCAGGATTTCAGGTTTTGGGGCTAAAGCTCAAAACCTTCCCTTTTGTCCCCTCCTCGCTGTGATTTGCAGTGATTTCCCACTTTTTGGGAGGGGAGCCGCAGTTAGGGGCTAAGCACCCCTAGCCCCCCTGGCGCTGCCACTGGTGAAACCCTGAACATTCTGAGCGAACGATAGGTTTCAAGGTTTTGGTTCCAAGTGTCAGTGTGATTCTGGCCGGTATTCCTTTCCAAGATAATTTTCTTCGCTTGTTTGCAGGAAAAATGGTCATTTTTGTGATATTTTTCTGTTCTTTGTCTGAACTTAGGCACATGTATACTGAATATGGGCCCCAACTCTTTCTATACAGCACTGTGATAGCAGCTAGAACAAATGTGCTAGGTAACTTCACTTGAAATAATCATTGCTGTACTTGGTAATGTTGGCGTGGATTATGTATATTTCTGCACCCATATATGCCCAGTGTTCCAATATTGGAACATTGGAACAAAATAAAAAATTTCATGGAATTTCTTAAAATAATTGAAAAATTAAGGTGGCATGGCTATTCTAGAATCAAACTGTGTAGCATAACTCAAAATGAAGCAAAAATAAAATTTGGGCAAAAACGGGTTAATGTAATGTTATGTAACAATAAAACTCCACCTAAATTTTCTCAACACGTGGCCATCAAACAGCTGAAAAGTGCGTCTTTAAGAGTCTAGAGGAAACCATTTAGTCAAATGAAGCATTAGTGTCACGAACAGACGGCGGAAGAGCATTCCAGATCCGTGGCGTTGCAATCGAGAAGTCCCGACGAGCACGGGTGGTGGTTCGAAAGCACGGTACAATCAAGTCATTTCGCGAGGCAGACCGGAGCGGCCGCCGACCAGTTTGAGTGCCAACTGGAAGGCACAGTTTAATAATTAGCAACTTCTATTGCGCCGGTGTCTAATGCACAATTAGGCATCAACCGATGGCGCATCAAAACGAAGCCGTAATCAGGTCAACATCCAGAAGATCAGTCCGTAAGAGACAGAGAGACAGCCTAAGGTGGATAAGCAATTTGAAAGAGGTAAGTTTGAAGTTGAGAACGAAATGAAACTAATTATTCGGAGATGAATGCATTGTAAATAAGACTGGTATCAACATTAAGAACTTGCTGAATATGAATTAAATACAGAATGTTCATCAAGACTTTTGTACATTTAAACTTTATTTGGCTTGAGAATTGAAGCAAGAATGTTGTTTAATTTACATTAAATACCTTCTTATCATAATACATAATTATAGGCAATCTTAGGCATTGTTAACTGTATTTGTTGGTGTCTCTAAACAATGAATATTAAACACATTGTAAGGTTCTTCTTTAACACCTTTACATAGAGTCTTCGCGATGCTATAAATTTCTCGCTTTGACTACAATGAACTTTGGTCGACGTCAACGGTTTTTCTTGCCACAAGATGTCGTTAAACTCTCGATCCATCTATCTCTCTATCCATAGTACATGTTGAGTAGTTGTCAACGTTCTTTGATATTATAAGAAGACGTTAAACCGTGGAATAAAATATCAGCGAATCTCTCACATGTTCATAGTTTCATTGCGTTTAGTGTCATAGCCTCGGCATGTCACTATAAACTTAACAATACAGTCCTATGTTAAACACCTGCAAAACGCTTTTGAACAATACTATATATTTAAAACAATAGCGTCGAACTTCTAGGTTACAGACGGACAAAAATAAATTTAAACTAAGATGGAGGAATGCGACGCTAATGATCTGGGTAATCACAAGGTGTCGTTATACTGAAACTACTACTGCTAGTCAGAAATGAAAGAAGTGTTGCTTCCGCACACGTCTCTGCTGTTAACCAGCTATGATTCAACCGCTGTTCCTATCCGTCTGGATGTCTGGCTGCATGTATCTGTCGGTCCGTCTGCAAGAGATGAAGTAGGGAAATGCGGAGAGGACCGGAGACGAACGACGATGAGATAGTTTGGGAGCTTCATCGGTTGATAGTTTAGAGGCGAAACAGAGAAGAGAACTGTCAGATGCCAGGATAACGAGGTATGGGCTAGAGTAAGGTATTACGGGGTGAGGTATGGCAGTGTAGGATTGGATAGAAAGTGGTTGAGTAGGTATGGTTGGGTAGTTCAGAGAAGGGTAGAGCAGGGTAGGGTAGTGTAGTCTAGGGTAGCGTAGGGTAAGCAATTTGAAAGAGATAGGTTTGAAGTCGAGAATGAAGTGACACTATTTATTCGGAGATAAATGTATTATAGATAAGACTGGAATCAACATTAAGAACATGCTGAGTATGGATTAGAAAACAGAATGTTCATCAAGACTTTTTGCATTTAATCTTGATTGTCTTTGACAAAATGAAGCAAAAAGTTCTTTAATTTGCATAAAATACCTTCTTTTCATAACACATTATAGTCAATCGTAGACATTGTTAACTTGGTGTATTACTATATAAAAACACGCACATATACACGCACATACACACATGCAAACATACAAAAACACATACATTCACGTAAACGTGTATACACATATATATTACATACACGACATATTGTTTATCTATTCGTTGGCATCACTTGCCAAACACATCACTGTCTCTGAGCTTCTTCTCCATCACATCAATCGGATACAGCGGCAGATCATCTGATCCCACACACAGCAACCGGTTGCTGAGTCAAAGGATGCGGCGGACTACGGAGCATCTCCAGTTGTTGTTGCAATTGGAGGAAGCTATGTGGTTTGACGCTTGCTTTGTAACGCAGAGTGGGCGGGTTCGACACTCCCCTGAGTCATTCGTATACGTATGTAAGGTTACGCATCTGGGTTAGTATGTGTGCATGCATTCCATGTTTGTATGTATTTTGTATGCATGTAAGTGTTTATGTATATATATATGTAATTATGTATGTATGCTTTTAAATACGTGTGCGTGTCGGGGTTTTAAGTATGTATGTGTTTGCATGTTTGTTACCGTTTATGTTGGTGTATTTATAAACGAATGTGTGTGTTTATGCATACATACATACATACATACATACATACATGCATGCATGCACACATCCATACATACATACATATATATATACATACAGACAAACATACATACATACATACAGACAGACAAACATACATACATATACCGGGTGGTGCATTAAAAACGTTCCCAAACTTTGTTAACCTGGCAAAGATCTAATTTATGACGTCATACCTGTTTACAAATTTTGCACAAAACTACGTCATTTATTTCGCCGAATAGTAACGAGAGTATCTTGATTAAACTAGTCCTCGAAGTAGTAAACATTAAAACATGGTGTTTTCAAATGATGATCTCGCTGTTATTAAAACATCATTTGAGGAGAAGGGTTGGCGAGGCAAGCGAATCGCTCAGGAAAATCCGCGTAAAAACTGGTCAAGACAAAGCATAAACCGAGTCAGAATAGCCGCGTTTACGGCTCTAGCAATGAACGAAAGTCTTCAATTGTGCCAGAAAGACTTTATCATGAGACTAATCGTTTCTCTAAAAAATTAATGGTATCTGCTGGAGTTTCGATGCACGGGAAAACAGACATCATCTTCATTGATCCTCAGAAAAACCAAAGTCAATGGAGAGTATTACGTCGGCGTGTTACGCGATAAGCTCATTCTCCAAAGTCGTAGACTCTATCCTGACGACAATTACATCTTTCAACAAGACATTGCTCCTTCACATCGTTGCAGATTGGCTTAGCAATTTCTTCAAGCAAACACCCCTGATTTCATCCACAGTGATGCCTGGCCACCAAACTGTCCCGATCTAAATCCTCTGGACTACTATGTATGGAACGCCCTAAAGGAGCTGGTGTATGCTGGTCGCAGAAAACCGTTTCTAAAATTAATACTGACGAACTTAGGCAGGTCATTGAAGCAAAACGGTCTCTTTTAGACTACACACAAATACAGAAGTCAATAGGACAGGGGAAACAGCGTTTAAGGGTCGTTACAAGAGAAGGCGGAGGATCAATTAAACATAAGTTCGCGTAAAGCGTCATCATAAAACAACTGTGCAAAATTTTGACCATGGGTCATACAGTTCTAACAAAAATTTCTCTCAAACTGTTGAGTGTTTTGCGCTAAATTTTGGCTGTGTTGTACAAATATGAATTATGATTAGTTTGATATACTATGATTCAATTTACTTTAAAATTGTTTAATTGCCAGGTTAACAAAGTTTGGGAACGTTTTTATGCGCCACCCGGTATATACATATATACATACAAACAGACATATATACATACACCATGTCTCAATAAAAACTGTGCAAAATTGTTTCTGTCAGAACTTCGTCAAATTTCCACCAATTTTAATAAGTTTTATGTACAGATAAAATGGATGAAATTTTATGCTATGCATATATTTTCACCTCACCTGACTCATATCACCGCACTACCTTGTTGTATTATGCGTAAAGCCTCAGCCTTCAAATTTCCATCCTCACCTATCGCCGCCCCCGCAGCGTCTCCCTACCATTCAAGTTCCATCCACTCCCTCGCCTATTCATTGGAAACGGTAATGCTGAGCAGGCAGGTACCAAGGATTTGTTCACTCAGTTCCAGGCCGACCACCTGTGAGTCACAATTCGTAGAATTTCGACAGGTGTTGAGACGAGAGTTCACTTACCCACTGAGTATATAAATATAATTGATAAGAGTCCTGTTAAACTTGTTATCATTTGTGTTACTGCCTAGGTCATGTACCTGCTGCGTACATTGTCATCTTAAATTGGAAATAACGAATATTCACCTTTTATACCTCTCTGACTTATTCTTTTCAGCCGTGGTTGTGCCGGGAGCGCCTCTGAATAGATATCTTGAAGGGGCACTATATTAAGTGTCATTGATTGATTGATTGATTGATTGATTGAAAATTTTTCAAAATTTCCGGATGATCTTCTTTATTAACTTCTTTTTGACCAGTTTTGAACCCGTAAATTGCGCATTCGGCGAATAATATAATCTCCATTTGAAAGCATTAAAAAGGTGTTTAATCTGAACCGCGTTTAAGTTTTTCCTATCAGTCTGCATCACAATCAGACTTATTATGTCATTGACGTATTTAAAACAATGTGTATACATGAAGTCAAATGCAACCGCCCTTTATATATAACTCCTTTTGAGCGCTTTAAAAAGGTGTCTATTCCCAAATGCCGTTTCAATTATTTACATCAGTGTGGGTTCACGATAAGTCTGTTATAAGGGGCGCAATATGGTATACTACACATTAGGTCAGGTAATTTTATCCAGGTGTTAGGGGGTCTTGGCATCCAGGTGAGTTCGTAGAGCGACCACCGGTGAATCTCACAGTTCCCAGAAAACGAACAGGTGTTTATTGGAACAACGTTGGTTGAACCTTCGACCAAGTGCATCGCTCTCTATGACCGTCTGAATGTCCTCTTGCCTGTCTCTCTGATTACTTCTCGGTCCCTCTGACATCATCGTCATTATTATTATCACGCATTTATTAAGCGACAAGTTTTAGTCGATGGCGCTGAGTCAATTGCGAGTGAAGGAATTTCTCATGGTCCCTACACTCACAGTAAACGCCTCAGGGGAGGAGGATCGAACCCATACTCTCCATCATTTACATCAGGTGAGCGCCACTAACCAATCGTATACAGTGTACCGGAAAAAAACCAAGGTACATCATTAAAATACAACGATTGCATTAAACTTCACCACTTCTTGAACACTGGAAGTGCCAGTCCCTGGCAGATCAAATCAAGGAGGGCGAAAGCTAAACAGGTGTTTATAGGACATAGAGTTGTTAAACACCCATAGAGATCAAGTGGCCGAGTGGGTTGACCGCTTGCTCTCCACGCCTGCGGCCCGGGTTCGATTCCGGTCGGTCGGTTTATCAGAGATTAATTTCTCGGATCTTTACTTACGGGTGGCTCGATCATCAATATAAACGTGGAGTACAATACAATTACAACACAATACAACTGGGGCGCGGTGGTATAGGGGTATGTTCGGTGCCTTGCAGCTGGAGGGTTGCGGGTTCGAATCCACCTCAAAGCCGCCGCGTAGGGACCCTGGGCAAGTCCTTCACTCGCAATTGCTCATGCGCTTCGGCGTGAAACTCCGATTCAGTGTCCGCGCTGTAGTCGGGAGCGCCTCTGAATGGGCAATCTAGTAGGGGCGCTATAACAAGTGTTCAAATACAATACAATACAATTCAAGATCTTTTTCTCTTTTAAAAGAACTAACTAATTTGTCGACTCTAGCGTTTCATCCTTATATAGCCTCGTCTGACAGTGTTTTAAAGGTGTCTAAAGCGAACGCGCTATCTACGCGGATAGCTTCCATTGACTTTCATAAAATTCATTCTATAAATAATTATAGTTCTCACCTATGGCATTATTTAACGTACCGTACGAAACCAGACCAATCGGTAACAGTGACTTAAGCTTATATAGAGTGAGATGCCAATTGCCACAGAGAAATTAAAAGAAGGATAGCAATAGGAAAGGAGGCATTCTGAAACAGGAGAGAATTACTGAGAGGAAAACTAAACAGGAATCTGAAGATAAGAATGATAAAGACACTATTATGGAGCATGGTGCTGTATGCGAGTGGCCTCTTCAAGAATTCTTACCCCGACTCATGTGATAGTCTACTTTCCGATTCCCGACCTAAACGACACCCGCCTTAACAGCTACTCTACCAAAACACTATTATGGATGCTGGATTGGATGATGACGAATTGTCCCACAAAGCTGACAACTTAATGAGAAAAACGTTTTTAACAAGAATGCTTTATAATGTGTAATTTCATGTAAACCAAAGTGCGGTTATGCAGTTGGATAAATAAAGAATATACTTACTTACTTACTTACTTTACTGCTCGGGTCACAATTACAGGAAGCTGAAACCAACAGTAGGCCTACGACGTGAGCGCCGTGGACTGTATGAACGCGGATGTCTGGACCATGACACTACCCTCAATCTGAGGTCTTAAGTCGATGTCATGGCCACGGTGTCTATAAGAGCAGGCAGTGCGACATTAATGGCGTCACATAAATAACTTCTAAGCAGCGCCTGATATGTTGGGGTGCGATACTTTCAACAACATTCAGCAGTTAGTTGTGGTTTGATATCGGTTGATAGATGGTAATATCATCCTTGTCTTGTCCTGATCTCTTCAGTTGTGGTATTACTACATGTAGAGTAAGTTTCTGATCATACAATGGCATGCCATATGCCAGTGCATTCAATATTTACTGCCTATGTTTATACTGCTCAATATTTAGCATTTTCTTATATATCCATAAAATTCTTACTACAACCTCATTTAGGCAGCTAATTATCCCTCTCGCTAAAAAGGTCTAACGATGTTACAAAGACGTGCGATGAGATTATTGTTGCTAAACAATAATATGAATATATGATACTGTCACTGACCATTTGTTCTCAACACTGCCTATTCCGAGATAGAATGTATAAATAAATTCTTGATTGAAGAATTAATGTATTAATACTGAACGGAAATCATTGCTACCAAGGTACAATGATTATGTATTGCACTATTCTTAAATTCATTTATTTAATTATTTATTTAAATATTTATTTATTTAATTAAGTTTATTTAATTGTTTATTATTTTTATTGCTTCTATATCCAGGTTCCTGTTATTTTGTCGTAAACCTCTCGCATTCCTGCGTACCTGGCGATTGAACGCAAAATCTGTTAATTGTAGCTTCCGACAAAGTCGTTTTAAAGATAAACTAATAAATATTTTTATATAATGCAATGGGAATAAATTGAGAGTTGTCGAACGTACCTGGGAGAATAATTATGCGTTGTGTGCTCTACAAATTAGTTGGTGATTGGACCAATAGGAAGGCAATGCATTACCTGTACATCATTCATATCATTGCCGGGTGGCTAATAGAGACAATGGACCTACCTTCATTCGGGCAAAGAACTCATCATCATCACTCTCAGTATGCAATTGGTTTTATTAAAATTACTACTTACTTACTTTACTTTATATAAGAATATTCTCTATTGAAAGCACTATTTATTTGCACAGCACTACACATGGCAAGATTAATACATTGAAACAAAAAAACAAATTTATATATTTAAAGAAATTCTAAAAAGTAAGTATTGTTCACCATCATAATTCTAATATACAACTATCAACACTAGTGTTATTTAGGCAACAAACGAAGAGCCCTGAAGGGTCCCATACCCACTAACTAGGGCTACGCTAAGTACCATATGATGTGGTGATAATGACAGTTCATATTATACACAGACAACCAAAAATTGATGATTGCACAGAAATCAAAACAAACTTAACTATAGCGATGGCAACCGCAGCAATTTGAATAATAATAGGCCTAATAAAAGACGCACGCATACGATTTTTAAAATAAATTCTTTAGCAAAGAATTAGAACGGGATCAAGTTATGCTATATAAGGGGGCCAAGGGGAGGAAGAGTTAGGGATAGTCATACAGGAAAAATTTCGAATAACTTAAATGGACTTGATTTAGGAAAAGGTATTGTTGATTTGTAATTAGAAGGAAATTGGGTCTGCTGTTTTATTGTTCTGCCTCTAAATTATGGCTAAATGCTTTCCTGATGGGTATGTTGGATGGAAGTGGACGAATATTGAACCTGTCATGCTCTTGTCTGATGCAATCATTAAGCTATGCACATTTAATATTGCTTATAAGTGTAATTATGCAAGACAGAGGATTTGGAAACAAATGATGAAATTTGCATAGGACACCTACGTTACGGCCCATGGATCCATGATGAATGATAGCATCCGGGCAAGGAAGCATTTCTGTGTCAGGTTGTCAAACATAGGAAGCTCAGGGTTATAGGACCGTGGCCGCAGCGAGTAGCGAGATTGCTTAACAGGCGGTAACAATTTGTGCAACGCATAGCAAGGATTGTGCAGAATACAGGCAAAGAGTTAACGTATCCGCATTGCTGCAAAGAATCAATACTAGGATCGTAATCGTCGGATTCTAAAGCGCCATTCGAAACCAGTGCAGGGCACCAGCTTATTCACGCGCGCTGGGAGGGAGCAGATGGAGGTACATAATAATGTGTACAAATATTATATTTGTACACCTAAATGGCTTCTCTCGAGTGCTATCGGTCAAATTTCAAGATATCAAATTTCAAAATGTTGTGTTCCTTGAACATTTAGTAAAACTACATCGTTAAGCCCTACCTCATGGCTTCACGATTCGGTAGTTGAATCCTTCTCTTTTGGATTGTGTACCATTTATAAACTATTTATGCTAATTATGTCTGGGCAGCAATATGTTTACCTTAAGGCTTATAGCGCTCTTAGAAATTGAACGTATTTTCTAGTTTTTATTTTAAATTCAATAAGTGTCTGGTTTGTAGTATTGTCTGCAGTCAAACGCGACTCAAACTACATCTTAGCAACGAGTGACATCTGGTTCCAACAAGCATTGAAATGATGAAGCAATTTTGTTCCGATGACTGCTTAAAATTACAGTGTGGAAATTCAGAAAAGTTTTAAGTGAGGAGGGGCACATCCCCCTCCCCAAACCCCCCTCCCCTGCTCGGCGCTGCAGGCCACAGCGATCGTCCTTCGGACACCCGTTCATCGTATCCCTCCACTGACCTTCGTCCCCCGGGCCCCGGCCTACGTGTCGTCTCCGGGTTATTGGGTGACCCGTCAGAACGGCCCAGGACAAATCGGCCCCGACAAAACGGCCCCGACAAATGGGCCCTGACAAAACGGCCCCGACAAAACGGCCCCTCGTCAAAATAGCCTCGACAAAACAGCCCCGTCAAATCGGCCCCCGTCAAATCGGCCCCCGTCCCATCGGCCCCCGTCATATCGGCCCCAGTCATATCGGCCCCCGTCATATCGGCCCCAGTCATATCGGCCCCAGTCATATCGGCCCCATACAAAATATCCAATGTTCCAAGTACTTTTAAGCTTACGCTGACAAACTATGTTGAAATGAGGCCTCAAGCGACAGTTCAGCTGGACAATGGACTGCCGGGACCATCGTCTAATGCTAACTGGTTGGCGTATTTAATTATTTAAATGCTTTCAATGACAACTATCATAAATCCAGCTTCTATTTACGCAACCAATTATTTTTTATAGATCCAACTTCAATTCTAACGCCCAAACTATTTTCAGCAAGCCAACTTCCATTTTAAACTGACCACATAAAATATTTTGGCAACGTAAACTACGGTTTTCCCAATCCGAGTTATATTTACGCAAAGAATTCTTTTCAACAATCCAACTTAAAAGTACTTTGGACATGGGATATTTTGTGAGGGGCCGATGTGACTGGGGCCGATATAACTGGGGCCGATATGACGGGGGTCGATATGACGGGGGTCGATATGACGGGGGCCGTAATGACGGGCGCCGAAATGACGGGGCTATTTTGTCGAGGCCATTTTGACGAGGGCCGTTTTGTCGGGGTCGTTTTGTCGGGGCCCATTTGTCGGGGCCGTTTTGTCGGGGCCCATTTGTCCTGGGCCGTTCTGACGGGGTACCGGGTTATTGTGCGCACACAGTTAAAATCCTGGCGGCGCCGCTGCATGCTTCGTTCTCCTGCAAAATACAAAAATGTGTTTATTTAAGTAAAATAGTCAAGAATTCCAAGTTTCCAGTTACAATAGATGCACGATCATATATGTCTGAGTAGGTATCTTGTTACAGTTTAAAACTCTGTGTCTTAACAAGCATGATTAACGTTGCCCTCCTGCTTTGTAGAGGCTTGTGACTGGCACCATCTAGGCCCACGTAGGGCAATGGCGTATATTTGTCCAAGTAGTTAGTTTTTACCGCTTATAACGTTGTGTCAAGTTTTGTTTATAGTATAAAATACCTATAGACAAATTACCATAGATCTGAAAGCAAAAACATCTCGTTCTGTTTCTATTTTCTTACTTCACTTAAAAATATTATTGTCGCAGGCTTCGAAGGGACTACGAGGAATCTTTGGACCTTTATTACATGTACGAGCGGGAAAGGCACACGGCAGAAATTGCCGCATTTCATCTCGACAGGTCGGAATATAACATATATAAATATATATATATATATGTGTGTGTGTGTGTGCGTGTGTGTGCGTGTGCGTGCGTGTGTGTGTGTGTGTGTGTGTGTGTTAATCTGTGAATAGGCCAACCATTACTCCCTTTGACTGTAACCAGAGCAGAGGTGCATGGGTAACATATCGACTTAGATTCTAGTCGATGAGCTAATTGACTAGGCTCACTACATAATAGACAAACAGGCTGAACAGCTAATTCTAATTCTAATCCATTAGCTACAAGATTTTGCTAATTCTAATTCTAATCGATTAGCAAATTCCAGTACCTAATTCTAATTCTAATTGATTAGCAATTCAACTAATCTGGACCAGAGTAGGGTTACCTGTAACTAAAGGTAACTTATTGTTTGCACGCATCTATAGATTTAGGGCTGGAGAAAGGTGCGAGAGCGGGGAAAAGGGGATGGAGAAAAGAAGGAAGGAAGGAAAGAAAGAAAGACAGATAGACAGATAAGATGCAAAGAGGAGGATATACACTTTTATACAGGTAGAAAAAGAAAGCTGGTTAATTAGTAATTTGGCATTTCTTTCTGTGATAGGCTTCTAGGTTTTCGACGAGTTCCTCCCGTCGTCGGAAGATATATCGACATGATTGAAGACATTTACAATCATGCAACAGACGATCTCAAGAATACATTCTACAAGTCACCAAGTATGTACATACTTACGTGACATTCATTCTACGACGTCACCGTAACGTCACAGGTCAAAGTTACACACCTAAATTTCGGTAATAAAAGATAATGAAACCATAGGTAGACTTGATTAAATTGCCCAGATCATCTCAACCAACACAAATAGATAGCTAGATACATGCATATTTTAACCCTTATTCCGTTCTTATTCCCTTTGCTCGCACCAACTCTAGTCTCTCCTCTATTGAATGTGCTGGACCTAGAACCTGGAACGACATTCCCATTAGTATACCTCCCTATAACCATGTCTTCACCTCTTTAAGCGTGATATACGTACCCACATGTCTACTTGTCTACCAGTTATCCTAAGTTCCACCAATATTCCACTCCTCCTTTAAACCATCTGTTAATAATGTAATGCCTCTACTTGTAAATCGTTCTTTTTCGATTACTAGGATCGGTAAATGTGACACACGCTAGATTCAGTAGGCATTTAGTTAAGTTTTCTAATTAAGTCTAAAACGGAAACTCAGTGTCTAAAATTACTTTCGGTTGTCCTCATTACTTCATGTATTGCCTGATACTCCCAGGTGGCCTGCATAGAGGGACCTTCGGCCCCTTATGGGTTCCTCACTCCTGAGTGCCTATTGCATGTTTATGCCAATGTAACTGAGTTGTTATTGTTTATTCCTCTGTTGATTACCAAATAAATAATTAATCAATCAATATTATATTTATTAATACATACTAATGTACGTGCGCACTCACTTACAAGCATACATACATGTATAAATGAATGCATGCATGACACAGACTACATAGAACGGAGCAGCTTGTGATGCACCTTCTTAATATTCTTCTTCTGGGCCTACTTTATAGAACTCTCTTCCTGTGTCCTTGCGCTGTGCTCAGTCACTTAATTGTGTCATTTCGTTCGCGACTGAAAAGTTACCTCTTTCAAATTGCTTATCCGCCATAGGCTGCCTCTCTGTCTCTTATGGACTGATCTTCTGGATGTTGACCTGATTACCGCTTGGTTTTGATTTGCCATCGGTTGATGCCTTGTGCATTAGACACCGGCGCAATAGGTGTTACTAATTACATTACATTACATTACTTAGCACACGTTTTCATTTACGATACGCAGTTGGCAACCAGTGTTTCTACGGTCTGTGCGAATACTTCTGCGACCCCGGTCACGGCGTCTGTGGCAACGGAAGTAGGCTTGAGGGGTCATTCACCGCCTACATCCCTTCGAGGTTCCTGGCTCTGAGGGTGTACGTTCAAAACCCGTGGAGGAGGTCCTATTCCAAGTACACAGAGGCGGAGTGGGAAACGACAGACGATGGAAGGGCGTACTGTGCTTCCGTCCGGTTGCAATCCCCATGGGACACGGACAGCGCGCTTCTCAACGTCATCGATGCACACATATTCGACTTCCTAACGGGTAATTGTAATCGTAATTTTGGTAATTACCTTCTATTGCGTCTGTGTCTAATGCACGAGGCATCAACCGATGACACGCCAAAACCAAGCTGTGACGTCCAGGTCAATATCAGTCCATTAAGACAGAAAGGTCGACACGCAATTTAAAAAGGTAAGTCAGGGAGAGGGAGAGGGAGAAAGACAGAGAGGGAGAGGGAGAGGAAAAGGGACAGGGGCAGATACAGGATCAGGTACAGGGACAGGAACAGAGACAGAGACAGGACAGGGCAGGGATAGGTAGGGGATAGGAAGAGGGACAGCTATCACGTGAATGTGACAGGTATAAGGATGACCGTCAGTGCACGAATATCCAGGTATGCAGACGTGCGAACAGATTAGCAGGCCGAGAGAGAAACACCTTTGCCCATCCTGTCTTCAAAGCTCTCTGTCCGTACGTCCGTACGTCCGTCTGTCTGTCTGTCTGTTTGCCTATGCCTGTCTATCTGCAATGAAGTGTGCAACTGTGCATCCTGTAATCCCATTAGGCTATAAGTATCTATGATTTCTTCTTGTAAAATTCTTGAATCTTCTCTAAAGTCAAAATAAGATTCGATGGTTGATTGATTATTATGGACGAATCAGAAGCGCATCGGAATTCTATGTGATTAAATCGTGTTCATCTGTGGTTTATTTATGTTGCGCAGGTAACAAAGACAGACATCACTTCGAAGCCTTTTCAAAATATGGCAATGGTTCATCTCCCACTCTCTTCGACAACGGCAAAGGGTTAGAAGCCTAGCGTTTCTGCCTTCTCTTCATAGCATATCATTTATACAATCAAACTTCTATAATGCTATAATACATACATACATACATACAAGCATACAATCATGCCAAACACATAGATAACACATACATACATACATACATGCCTATATACATTCAAAGACTGATAACTTTGCAAAAACGGGTGATCCGTATTGTGGCTGGTACTACTTATGGATCTCATACCAACCCTCTATTTTTTAACTTTAAAGTATTAAACCTAAAATTAGAGCAACTCAGGCTGTTCCATATCGGTGAATTTATGTACAAGTACGACCGAGGCCTGTTACCTCCAGTATACAAGGGATTCTTTAATCTTGCCTCAGAGGTTCACTCCCACTTAACAAGAAACTCCGTAAATTATAGAAGTGTCTTTGCCCGCTCAAACACTCGTCAGTTCTCAATAAAATCTATTGGCGCCACTACCTGGAATAAAATTCCTCAAGAAATCAGAAAATCTTCCTCACTTACACTGTTTAAGAATAAGCTTCGCACTTATTTAGTTGATTATTAAATTTAGTAATTATTAAATGCTTTGACGTATTAATCTTTTATTTCCATGTGTTTAGCTGCAGTTCCCACTCATTACTTTTGATATTTAGTTTAAATTAGTTAAGGTTAGTTAAGATTTATTATGTTAATCAAGTCAACAACTGTTATACTAAGAAAAGCATCTTTCGGTCGCCACATATTATGTTGAAATTATATAGAGGTGTCCCTACTTAGCGGGATCTTTGATCCCTTCAGGGCCTTCCCTTGTGGCATTCAACTACCCATACTTAAAAGTGCAATCTGATTTGTAATATTAATATTATTGTTCATTGTTGTTTGGCTACAAATAAACGATTGATTGATTTATTGCTTACATACATACATACATACATACATACATACATACATACATACATACATACATACATACATACATACAATGTCATACATACATATATACATACATACATACATACATACATACATACATACATACATACATACATATATACATACATACATACATACATACATACATACATACATACATACATACAATGTCATACATACATATATACATACATACATACATACATACATACATACATATATACGTAGGACATACTCTTACACAGCATAAGTACATGCGGGCATACGTACACGTAGTACTTACATGCATACATGCATGATGCATTCGTACATGCAATCTTACTTACATACATACGTACATGCAAACATTTGCCCTTAGTTTGCCTGAATTTCCGTCTGTCCGTCTACCAGTTAGGCCGCCTGTCTGTGCCCCTATTTGTCCGTCTGTCTGTCCGTTTGCCTATATCTCTCTGTCCGTCTATCTGTCAGACTAACTGTCCGTCGGTTCGTCCGCCTATCCGTCTGCCTGTACGCCCGTCTGCATACCTATCTCTTTACCCTTCTGTCTGCCTGTGTGCCTATACGCAGGGCCGTAGCAAGCTATAATTGCGCCCTGTGCCAAGCGTAAATCTAGCGCCCCACCCCTCGAAGATCAACTTAACCAATAACGACCAAATTTGTTATCTCGAATATAATAGAAGGCTTTGTCTTTTACAGAAAATAGAAACTAAGTTTCTGTGCTTCTATTAACATTTCATTTTAGTCACTTCAGATTTATTTCGCTGTTGAAGGGACCTTGAGGACAGAGAAGTTTGGCCAAGTTCCATGAGGAAAGGATTCGACTTCCCTCGGGTTCACTTCCCCCACTATAAGCCATGGCCCATGGGTGTCCCATCGTGTAATCATCACGGGTTTATGAAGCAGGCCTAATTAGGGGCCTCGTCCATACGGTGACTTCTATAGCACCACTATCCGCTATTACTTTCAGCTCTTCAGATACTATAGACCGAGCGTAGAGCCTATGACCGGCTTCGGTGGCGATAGAAGTGTCTCATTCTGATTGGGCTCCTCGCCTCTACAACTGTACAGTACGGTTTCTATTAGTCTGGGTTCACTCCCTGTCCTAGCACTTAGCACTTCTGGCTGTTCTTCTTGCCGCTGTGTAATTTTCTGGATTAAATCATCTAGCTCTGCATTAGCTGGCACTGACGACTCAACATCCGCCATTTCCATGGTTCTGATTAGGTTACAGTTTAATTAAAAGAAATTCACGGGAAATAGGGCCTACCGGAAAACGGTTTCCACATCCAATTACGCGAAAATTATATTTATCAGTCCGTTTGATTAAGTTAGCTGTCTTTTCCAAAATTACAGTTTCATCGGGATCGAATTAGCTAACGTTCATTCAGTAGTAATGCATTTCTTCAGTAGGCCTAATCAGGGACGGTACATGCAAAATCATCTAAGAGCCCCTTCTCCGTGCCTCGCCTAGTTTAATAGACTAATCTTCGCGTCTAAAGAACCGCGTTCTTTCGCTCGCTTTTCCACCAATCATAGAGCAGTTCCGCAAGCGCCCTTTACCCAACGTAAATTTCCACCAATCACAGCAGTTCGCTCTATGTTGCTTCTGCGCCCCTTTCGACCTATGCCAGATTTGTTAAATTGGCATTATTTAATTTTAGTACATTTATTTCATTTATAATGTATATTTCAAGATCAAGTAATTAGTAATTAAAGCGTTCCGCCTCAAAATTTGCGCCCCCTCTTGAGTTGCGCCCTGTGCCGTGGCACCGTTGGCACATGCCTCGCTACGGCCCTGCCTATACGTCCGTCTGTCCTTCTGACTGTACGTCTGCCAGTCCGTTTGTTCGCCTGTCTGTCTGTCTGTGTGTCTGATTTTGAGATATTTATTGTTTAGGTTATTTTGTGTTCGCTCTTTTCGCTCTTTTCCAAACTCGCGATGGATAGTCCCTCGTCCTCTCTGTTTGTCTATCTGCCTCTACTTCTATCAATCTCTCTGCCTATCTCTATCGTGTACAATGTGCCCTGGGAAATTTCAGCTTTGGCCGTGCGACGTATGACGTGATCAGCATCCTCGCTCCGCTCTATCAGTGTTGCATCGTTCGATATTCGACCCTGCTGCGGCTGCTGGAGCTGGAGACGGCGGGGGAGGGACGGTTGCTAAGCGACCGGATGCGGCAGTCGCTGTCCAACGATACTCTCCAGGGCATCCTAACGGAAGAGCACCTGGAAGCGCTAGACCGACGCCTTTCCATCGTCCTCGACCACGTCTACGACTGCATCCAACAGTCAACAGACGTCAACCAAGTCGTCAAAGACGTCGACGGTTGAACTAACTATCTAACTGACTGATTGACTGACTAACTTACCAACTAACTAACTAACTTACTAACTAACTAACTAACTAACTTACTAATTAATTAACTAACTAACTGACTAGCTGAATAACTGGCTAACTGACTGACTAACTGGCTAACTGACTAACTAACTAACTGATTGACTAACTAACTAACTGGCTTACTGGCTAACTGACTAACTGGCTTTCTAACTGACTGACTAACTAACTGACTAATTTGCTGACTAACTAACTAACTAACTATACTAACTGTATATCTGATTAACTGACTGACTGACTGACTAACTGAGTAACTACCTTACTTATTAGTTGAATAGTATAATATACTCATTAACGATCTCAATGTAGAATTGTACACTGTTTGTAGATGATGTTGTATATGCTATGCATTAGTAACTGATTTCCCCGGTGAAATTAATCCGGAGACTTTATATTATGAGCTGTTATTTATTATTTAAGTATTTATTTACTTAAATATTTATGTATCTAAATATATAATTATTCACTGTGCGTCGCTCCTTTTGTCGTAAGTCGCGATCGATGCTAGGTTGAAACAATACCTTTTCATCACAAAAAGAAAATAATTATAATTTGGTTTTCATAAAGAAAACGAGACTTCCTATCAACTGTCACAAGGCAAATAGACAAAAATTAAATCGGAATTTAAATATTTCTTATCCAAAAAATCTTATTCGAGATTTACACTGTTTCCAAGCTAAGACCTGAAGCAATAGCGGAAGAAGCATAAACTTCGCTGCACAGCAAAATTTCAGAAAGGCGACACTTCATAAAAATTCAAATCGGGGTCATATGATTTTAGATTATTATGAACTTCATAATATGACTAGATGTGTGCCCGTCCTCGGACGGTAAGGTTTAGCGTGCTCGGGAGTCGGGCGGCCACTTGAAATCAGCGCTTCCCCTTTCCCCACTTCCCCTCCCCACCCCTTTCCCTGCCTTCTACCCTTTTCTTCCCCTCCCATTCCCGTTCTCCCTCCCATCCCCTACCCCTATACTACCCAACCCTCCCAATTTATTTAAGCGCCACTGCCTAATGACCAAGCATCAGTCGATGACGCTCAGCTATCGTAAATGAAGGACTTGCACGAGGAGGCTTGGTAAGTGCGTAGGCCTATAGATCCTTACATAGGCTTACAGCTTTAAAGTAAAATTACTTGCATCGATGAACGCTACAAAGAGCAATAAATACAGTGACGACAAAATCGTTTGAAATGATGTGGCGATTGAAAGAACGCAGCGTTGCGGTAGATTCATTCAACATTCTATGCAACCACCTGTGTCGTTCGTGTGTGTCGCTAATCGCGTGGTTAACTACAAGCCGAGGTCTTACAGTTTCTGCATTCGAACAACAAGCGCCAGATGTGGACAGTGGACAGGCATCGAGTTCCGTTAAACAGGCCTCTCGTTCGCCTAACAGATGTTAACGCAACGTGTTAATCGATGGCATACATACGCCTACCGCCTACGAGTCTCCGAATGAGCAAACGTTTTGCAATAATGATTGAAATAAAATAGGCCTTGTTTGATGTCGATTATGAGGTTACTGCCTCCAGTGAGTAGGACATGTAGGTGGACTGACCGAAACAGTGGAGAGTTTATGGGCCTAAGGGCTTCCACGATGACGCGAATGTGCTGCGTTTATTAGGGCCTATTCACTGCAGCTGTTGTGTTAAATTTACAAACGCAATGCTCCAGTCAATAGTAATTGACTGTAGACAAATAAATACAGTGTCCACGTGTTGAATTATGAAAGCGACAGCAGATATTTCATACTACGACCTATCGCGAACGACATAGATTATGCTAATATTGCGCTGTTTAAATCCGCGTGCTCGCTGCCTTCAGATTTCAGATGTTCATTCGTTGCGATTACATAACATAATTCAATTAGCTATAGCTTTTTTAAGAAACAATAACATAAAACGTGGAGTTAGATTTTCCATCGCAGTTCGCGTGCAAGATGTTTCGGCCTGCAGGTAGTTTGCTTTAGGTAAGATTTGAAAGTAGAGATATACTAAAAATCACCATATATGACATATGAGACATTTCGAATCGAATTGCATAATATATTTCTTTTTTGGGAAGTCTTCTAAAGCTCTATCTGTTCGAGGCTAATATATTTGTAATCGAATTATGAATGAATTGCACTGTGATGTCGTAAAGTACGTTGAACTAACACGAATTGGAATTAAATAGAACAGTTTTTGGTTATTAGGCCTGCACGACCTACATCAAAGTAAGTTATCGTACATCGTATAGAGCCTATGCTTTGTAGTCATCACATTAAAGTCAAACACCGTTGTAAAGTTGTGAGGATTAGTTTTTGAGAGATAGACAGAGACGGAGAGAAAGGAAAAAGAAAAGAAAGGAAAGAAGGAAATAGAAAGAAAGAGAGAAAGAAAAAACATTGACGTGCGTATTTATTTAGCGATTAGCTATAGGCCTAACCGACCTCAATGATGTCGATATTCGTGAGACCTGTTTCGAAGCGATGCCTCTTTCGTCTCTTGACCCTCGTGACGATATTCTTCGTCCTGACGTCTCTCCTGATCATGAGCGTCCAGGAAATCCTCGACTCCGGCGCCTACGCAAGAGCCGTCTACTCAGCTTCCGGTTCAGCTGATGAGCGACATCGCTGTGCATCGCTGGATGTCTTCGGTGTGCAACTGGGGAAGATTCTGGTCGACTGGGATGCTGACGCGAAAGGGCGATCCGTTGGGGAAGAACATGGCAATGCATCTGTAACAGACGCAGTGCGCACACTGACAGACAATGAGCTGATGCTTGAAAAAGACAATGCACTTAGACTTTTGTACCTGGCCGACGTCCTGCAGAGGTACAAGGAGTGGCTGATGCAGAGGAGGGAAGAAGAAGCGGGACACAACGAAACGGATGTGAAGGTGAGGGCCGAGGAATTGGAGAGGGCGTTGGAGAATGTGACGAGGAACGAAGGTCGTGCGGTGCTTCCGGTCTACATGAATATTTACACAGTCAACAGAAGCAGGCAAGTCCTCTACATCTGAATTCACATTCATCCTCTTCTCCTTACGCACGAGTAATCTTTCATTTCTTCTGTAGTTTCTCGACATACGGGTGACTTCTCTGGCGCATGAATATGCATAAGAGCCAACTGCAAGTTCGTGTGTACTGTAGACTTGTAAAGTAGTTAATAAATTTATTAGAATTAGCATTGGCTCAAATTTTATAATTGGAATTAGCATTTTTGGAGTAAATAATTAATTAGAATTGAGATAAGCACTCAATTGGTTAATTAGAATTAGAGTTTTACGTCAGAATACAAAACGACACAAAAGTTACAGTGACTTACTTGTTTGACATGTACTCTATCAGAAACTATATCAAACAACGACGATAACTCGAATTTCAATGGTCAAATTAATTAGGTAATTAATTTGTTTCTAATTGATTAATAACCCACCACTGATGCTAAGTTGACGATAACAGGATAACTCAAATTTCAATGGCCTAATTAATTAGTTAATTAATTTGTATCTAATTGATTATATGCAGTTATGAATTGCCGACATGGCAGCTCTTTCATAACGAGATCAGTCAACTGAGTCTCTATCCGGAACACAGTGGCTCGGTGGATCAACTCCTGGTGGACATGGCCACGCTGCCCATCAAAAGCATCTACCCACTTAGCGACGACGGAACACAGATTAAGCTTGTCTTCAATTTGCAAGATGGCAGTAGGGTTCTCTTCAAACCAAAACGGTAAGCGTCCTTTTCCAGTCAAAGACTTCGCGACCTTTAATTGTTTAGCCAAAAAGATTGGTTTAATTATCATTATTAGAGCGTTCGTTTAGAGATTTACGGTAAGCGTCCTCCACTATAGTCAATGAGTTTGTTACTTTAGGTTAATTAGTTATATATATACACATTTTATTATCGTCCTTTGTAGCCTTTATTGGTTCCTTCCAGTGGTTCTGTAGCCTATGTAACTTAACGATTCCAGTTTGGAATCTACTGAACCGATTTCGTGTTCGCGCTTACTTTTCCTCGCGTCTCAGACTCAAATTTACTAACCTAAATAAGAAAATGAAAAAGAAAATGAAAATAACTAAAGGTCAAGACTTGACTTTATGTAATCAAAGTTGTATAAGAAATCAGGTATCGACTTGAAATGCTTCGAATGCGTTTCAAATCCTACTGCCAGCAATTTATCAGTGATAGAGTTATTTTTGTTGATTAGGCTAAATTTACTTGAAGAAATTTTAATTGTGATTTTTTTTAAATTTACTTGAAAATAATTTGAAATTTAAAATTTACTTGGAAATAATTTGAAATTTAAATTTTAAATATACTTGACAATAACTAAAATTTAGATGGTCATTTTACACACTTAATGATTCGTTCTTCTGCAAACTCAAAAAACTGTGTTTGTATTAAGTAAAATAGTCAAGCATTCCAAGTTTAAGTCACAATAGTCACACAAGTCACAATACATGAGCACCTACGACGTTGCATTGTCTGAGTAGGTAGCTTGCCACTGTTCAAGACTGTGTCTTAGCAAGCATGATTAACGTCGCCCTCCTCCGTTGTTAAGGCTTGTGACTGGCACCATCAGCAAGCGGAGGGCAGTGGCAAGTTTTATCTAAGTAGGCTAAGTTGGTAGTTTTTGTCGCTGAAAACGTTGTGTCGAAGTTTTGTTTAAGTGTAAAATGTAAAATACTTCTAGACAAACTAAAATAGATCTGAAGGCAAAAACATCTTGTTCTGTTTCTATTTTCTTATCTCACTTAAAAATAGTTCCGGGTCACATTCTAGATCACAGAAATTTCTGGCTTTAGTCGCTGTCAAAAGATTTGATACGTATATGGTATGCATATAGGCTATTATTGTCTCAGGCTTCGAAGAAACTACGCGGAATCTTTGGACCTTTACTACATGTACGAGAGGGAAAGGCATACGGCAGAAATTGCCGCATTTCATCTCGACAGGTGTGTGTGTGTGTGTGTGTGTGTGTTTATCTGTGAATAGGCCAACTATTACTCCCTTTGACTGTGGCCAGAGCCGAGGTGGGTAGATTCTAATCGATTAGACGAACAACTCAGTCTAGTTGATTAGCTAGAAGATTTTGCTAATCCTAATTTTAATTCAATTCTAGCAAATTTCAATAGCTAGTTCTAATTCGAATCGATTAGCACTTTAAACTAATCGATTAGCTAATCGATTAGACAAACAGCTGATTCTAATTGTGATCAATTAGCTACAAGATTTTGCTAATTCTACTCGATTGGGAAATTCCAGCAGCTAATTCTACTTCTAATTGATTAGCAAATTAACTAATCGTGCCCCTCTCTGGACCAGAGTAGGGTTACCTGTAAGTAGAGGTAACTAATTGTTTGCACAAATCTGTAGATATAGGGTTGGAGAAAGGGGAGAGAGAGAGAGAAAGAGGAAGGGAGATAGGAAGGGAGGAAAGAAAGAAAAAAAAAGGCGCAGAGAGGGGCTAATGGTAGAAAAATAAGAAAGATGAGTAATTAGTTATTCGGAATTTGTTTCCGTTACAGGCTTCTAGGCTTTCGACGAGTTCCACCCGTCGTCGGAAGATATATCGACATGATTGAAGACATCTACAAGCACGCAAAAGACGATCTCAAGGACACATTCTACAAGTCACCAAGTATGTAGAGGAGGGCGGGGCAAGAGCGGCCCCTTAAGGATTTAATCTAAATATCTACTAGCAGGTGAAAATATTGAAACAACGGACTATACCCTGTTATAGGCCATTGAAGTGGCTCTGCAGAGTATACAAATTATTTCAAAAAAATACATGTCATTCTTTGGTATTTAACATTTTATGCAGGCCTTTAAAAAGCCACTCTTGCCCCACCGGTGGGGCAAGAGTGGCATGAACGGCCAGTCAATATGGAAGCAATGTCGTATTCAGTTATTCTTTTCCCCATGTTATTTATCATCCAGCGGTCACACTCTTGGCTGTAAAAAACCTTTAACGCTCTAAAGACAGTGTGATCTAGAGGCTGGAGTTTGCTGCTGGTGTGGGGAGGCACAGTGGCGGCGCCAGGATTTCAGGTTTGGGGGCTAAAGGTCTAAATTCTTCCCCTGGGAATGCGATGACCTTTTTTTGCTTTTTAACTTTTTTATGCTCCAAAAACCTTCCTTTTGTCCCATCCTCGCTGGTTTTTGGGGGGCTGAGCCACATTTAGGGAAGGCTAAGCACCCCCTAGCCTCCTGGCGCCGCCACTGAAGAGGCAGAGTTAAAAGTATAATCCCGTTTGCTCTTGCTTTTTCAATCGCTTCAAGGGATTTATGACTGATGTGATTGTCGAGTACAAGGAGGACCTTCTGCTCCTTGGTTGGTCGAACATGTTCAATGAAATGGTCCAAATATTGACTGAACAACGTGCTGTCTATCCATCCATATCCTGAGCAGTAGGCTACCCAACAGTTCCGGAAAGAGCATCATGCAACAAGCAATCACTTATTCGCTGCCTTGGGAAAATCATGGCTGGCGTAATAAACTGACCCGTAGCTCTAACAGCAGCTACAATTGTGACAGTGCGACCCTTCTCTCCACTTGCAATTCTGCCAAGGTCAGAAGTGGACATTCCATAGAAGATTCCTTCCATTTCCACTACACTTTGCTTCAACTGACTTTCCATTTCGTCTCTAAAAATTCATTTGAATCGACCCAGATTTGTTGGTTGTGGCAAATCGAATGACTTTAAACGCTTTTGTATGGTCGCTCTAGGAATTCTAAATTCTTTAGAGGCTGCTCGCAGGGACATTTCTTTATTTTTGACAACCGTCAAACAACGTTGCAAATTCTCAGATGGATATCTTCCACGCTCGCTTTTCCGTTTATAATGTCTAACCATGTTCTGAAAACGAGACTAAACAAATTAACAAATGTGAAAATATACCCATATTACAATTAATAAATGGAAGACATAACTTTTATTTAGTACGGCCTTATGATGGGGCAAGAGTGGCCGTCGATGGGGCAAGAGTAGCCGAGGCCACTCTTGCCTCATACTGCCACGGCTACTCTTGCCCCGTTGGTGTACCAATTACATTTTAAAATAATTACTAGTGACATCTTGCGAATTCACTGAAACTAATATGCGCATTCAATGGCCTTGTTATGTCTTCGCAACAAAAACCTATCGAAAAATTTCGTATCAAAAACATTGATTTTATCCTAAATTATTCCTAACCATTCCGATTTATACAGATATTAGGAAAATCAGAAATTCCTTACTTTCTTATAGAGTTTTGCAAGTAAATTTAACAAATTTTATGTCGTTCGAAGCGGCCGATAAATGTCTTTCAACGTGGCGTAGTTAAATCTCTACGCATGCGAAATGTTTTATGATAGGCTTCCGGTTATTCTTGCCCCGCAGGCCGCTGTTGCCCCGCTCTCCTCTACACAAGTTACACACCTAATTTTTCGGTAACAAAAGATAATTAAACCATACGCAGACTTCATTAAATGGCCCAGATCATCTCAGCAAACAAATGCCCCCATTCCTGCTGGATCCATAATCTCCATATTATGATTAGGGGCCTATGATATATTAACTAAAAAGTTGCACACTTTTCGTTTAACTAAATGTTTTAGTAAAGGCAGAAGTTTAACTAAAAAAATTAGTTTAGTCAAAATCAAAGTTTAACTAATATTTTTTAGTTATTAACTAAAAAGTTTAACTAATATTTTTTAGTTATTAGCTAGAAAGTTTAAGTAACATAATCAGCAACTAGGCCTATCTTCCGCAATGATTGTCATGAGTAACTGGTATGATGGTATAAGTCAAGTGAACTGCATTGCATTGCACGATGCATCTTCGTTTGCATTAATTAGCAACTTTCTTCACGATTTTTTTCTTGTAGAACTGTACTAGGACTATAATTAGTCTGGTACACATTACATTATTTGAAAGTGAAATTGTCATCGACGCTCTGCATTATTACAGTTCACTTAACCTTTGTCATTGTGAAAATGTCTATGAAAAAGTTTGTTTAAAGTTGGAAAAAGTTTAACTAAATATTTTTAGTAATGAATGCATGTATGACACAGACTACATAAAACATAAAACGGAGCGGCTTGTGAGGCACCTTATTTAGCGCACGTTTTCATTTACGATACGCAGTTGGCAACCAGTGTTTCTACGGTCTATGCGAATACTTCTGCGACGCCGGTCACGGCGTCTGTGGTAACGGGAGTACGCTGGAGGGATCATTCACCGCCTACCTGCCTTCGAGGTTCGTGGCTCGGAGGACGACCGTGGAAAGTCCGTGGAGGAGGTCCTATTCCAAGTACGAAGAGGCGGAGTGGGAAACGACAGACGATGGAAGGGAGTACTGTGCTTCCGTCCGCTTGCAATCTCCATGGGACACGGACAGCGCGCTTCTCTACGTCATCGATGCACACATATTCGACTTTCTCACGGGTAAATGTAATAGTATTATTGGTAGCCTTCTATTGCGCGGTGTCTAATGCACAAGGCATCAACCGATGACACGCCAAAACTAAGTAGTAATTTGATCAATATCCAGAAGATATGTCCTCTAGAATAGAAAGATGGATAGGCATTTTTAAAGGTAAGTCAGGGAGAGGGAGAGGGAGAGGGAGAGAGACAGGGACAGGGACAGGGACAGGGACAGGGACAGGGACAGGGACAGGGACAGGGACAGGGACAGGGACAGGGACAGGGACAGGGACAGGGACAGGGACAGGGACAGGGACAGGGACAGGGACAGGGACAGGGACAGGGACAGGGACAGGGACAGGGACAGGGACAGGAACAGGGACAGGGACAGTGAGAGGGACAGGGACAGGGACAAAGACAAGGACAGATACAGGGACAGAGACAGGGACAGAGACAGGGAGGGACAGGAACAGGGACAGGAAGGGGACAGGAACAAAGACAGGGTAGGGTGAGGTCAGGGACAGGGAGTGACAGCTGCACATAAATTTGACAGGTATAAGAATGACCGCCAGAGCACGATTATCCAGGCATGGAGACATGCAAACAGATTAGCAGACCGAAAGAGAAACACCTTGCTCATTGTGTCTTCATAGCTGTCTGTCTGTCTGCCTGTCTGTCTTACTGTCTGTCTGTCTGTCTGTCTGTGTGCAATGAAGTGTACATCCTCTGTAGCATAATAATCCCATTAAGCTAAATATCAATAATTTCTAGTTGCAAACTTTATTAATCTTAAGTAAAAATAAGATTCGATGTTTGATTGATCAAGCATGACGAATCAGAAGTGCATCGGAATTCTCTGTGATTAAATCGTGTTCATCTATGTTGCTCAGGTAACAAAGACAGACATCACTTCGAAGCCTTCTCAAAATATGGCAATGGTTCATCTCCGACTCTCTACGACAACGGCAAAGGGTTAGAAGCCTAGCGTTTCTGCCTTTATATATATATATATATATATATATATATGGCGTATCATTTATGCAATGAAATAACAAACTATATGCATGCTTACATACATAGGCTACATGCAAACATACATACATACGTATACGTACATGCGTGCAAACATACATACATACATACATACATACATACATACATACATACATGCATACATACATACATACATACATACATACACATTATAAACCTCTGATTAGGTCGTACTGCGAGAGGCACTTTAGAAATCCGTGAATACAAAACTCATACATACTTACACAGGACGTACGTAGTTGAACTACGTACTTGTATACGACATACATACATGCATGATGCATGCGTACATGCAATGCTTACTTACAAACATACATACATACATACATGCAAATATTTTCCCCTTAGTTTGCCTGAATTTCCGTCTGTCCGTCTATAAGTTACCTGTCTGTGTCCCTATTTGTCCGTCTGTCTCTCACTTTGCCTATTTGTCTTTCCGTCCGCCTATCCGTCTGTCTGTACGTCCGTCTGCCTGCCTATCTCTCATCCTGTCTTTGTGCCTATACTTCCGCCTGTCCTTCTGTCTATTTATACGTCTGCCAGTGTGCCCGTCTGTTTGCCTGTCTGTCTGTCCATAAGTTCGACCCTCCATCCGTCTGTCCGTCTGTGTGCTTAATTGGGAGATATTTATTATTTAGGTTACTTTGTATTTGCTCTTTTTCCCTACTCGCGATCGATAGTCCCTTTGCCTCTCCGTTTGTCTCTCTGTCTGCCTGTCTGTCCGTCCATCCGTCTCTCTGTCTGTCTGCCTTTTAAATTCGTCTATCTCTCTTTCTATCTGTTTGTCTTCCTATCTCTATCGTGTATAATGTGCCCTGGGAAATTTCAGCTTTGGCCGTGCGACGTATGACGTGATCAGCATCCTCGCTCCGCTCTATCAGTGTTGCATCGTTCGATATTCGACCCTGCTGCGGCTGCTGGAGCTGGAGACGGCGGGGGAGGGACGGTTGCTAAGCGACCGGATGCGGCAGTCGCTGTCCAACGATACCCTCCAGGGCATCCTAACGGAAGAGCACCTGGAAGCGCTAGACCGACGCCTTTCCATCGTCCTCGACCACGTCTACGACTGCATCCAACAGTCAACAGACGTCAACCAAGTCGTCAAAGACGTCGACGGTTGAATTAGCTGTCTAACTAGCTAAATGACTGACTGACTGACTGACTGACTGATTGACTGACTGATTGACTGACTGATTGACTGACTGACTAACTGAATAGCTGACCATCTAACTAACTAACTGATTGACTGACTATCTAACCAACTAACTAACTACCTGAATAACTATCTAAATAACTAACTACCTAACTAAAAAAAATAACTGATTATCTAAGTAACTAACTGACTAACTGACAAACTGGCTAACTGACTAACTAACTGACTGACTGACTAACTAATTAAGTAACTAACTGACTGACTAACTGTCAACTGACTGACTAACTTATCCATTGAATAGTTTTAGATACTCATTAGCGATTTCAATGTAGAATTGTACACTGTTTGTAGACTGCATATGCTATGCCTTAGTAACTGATTTACCCAGTGAAATGACTCCAGAGACTTTATATTATGACCGGTTATTTATTTATTTGAATATTTATTTACTTATTTGCTTTGTCTTGCTCCTTTTATAGTAGGCCCTATACGTCGCGATTATAACGTTTGCTATCCCGAAAAATTCTGGAACCACCCGTAGTAACCAAACTATACATAATTATGATTATGCAGTCATAAACTGGTATCATTTCAGTTCGTCTAAAACTCTAAATTAACCATAGCCCCACAACCTGAAAACTGTTCTTTTTGGGCGTGCTGGAGTCGGGAGCACCTCAGAGTAGTTCCCTCGAAGAGGCGCTCTATAAATCTCCTAAATGAACGAATTGTTGTGTAGAGTGACGTATAGTTTGTTAGGAATGTTCTTTTCTAGAATGCAAATTTTCAAAACTGATAATTTTTTTGCAAGAAATATAAGAAAACATCGACACACAGAAACAGTAATCGTAATATTTATTGTAATCTTAGGAAATGACGTTCGTTATTAAAATGTTGTTCTTGCCAATGATTTCTGTTGTTGTTGTTGTTGTTGTTGTTGACGATGATGATGATGATGATGATGATGACGACGACGAGGATCGTTAAAAGATCTTGATAGAATTGTTTTCTTTTCACGACGGAGCGTCTGTGGTGAATTGTTTCAAATGTGATGTTGAGTTTGTTGACTTATAGACCGCGAAGAAATGCGAAGTTCAAAATTATATCGTATTATATCAATATCCAATTTCTGTTTGTCGTTCATTTTCTAATCTAATCGTGTATGATCTGAACTAAGCTGAGCTAATCTAATCAGTCGGTCGGTCGGTCAGTCGGTCAGTCAGTCAGAAAATGGGTTCTATGGGTTATCTGTACATGATGCAGTTTGTACTTAATGGTTCGTTACTAAATGGACATATTATAGAGTCTTGCATTAGATATATTATAGTCTTGCATTAGATATATTATAGAGTCTTGCATTAGATATTTCTATTCTACTAACTTCTATAGCGCCATCGATGGTTGCTTCAAGTGAAATCGTAGGCAAAAATCATAATCCGTTGGAGAATTGTTGCAATTTCTGGGCAATGATCCTCCTGCCAGTACCCGATGGTGAAATTCCGGCCAATATCCCACCCTCTGAGCAATAATTAACCTCTGGCAATAACCCCCTTTGTCAGTAACCCCTGGGATGAAATGACTGCCATTAGCAGTAAGCCATAAACAACCATCCGGTTCAAAACCCTCTATAATCAAACAAAATTTGCATGAGTTTATATAAAACTTAACTTTAAATAGCTTAAAGGAAACATGGATAACTACTCATAAAATCATGAAATCAGGAATATTCTACCACCTGATAATTAACAATAAAGCGGACTTAGTGAACAATAGGCTAGGTAAATGGCTTGAGTTTTCGTTAAATATTTACATAAAAATTAATGCATTCCACTTCACGCCGTACAGTGAGATCTTAGTGCAATAAATAATTACGATATTAATTATTATTAATGATATCAACTACAACGGTGATTACTCAATTTTCGACGACCAATTTTGCGATCAATTCTCTGGTGTTTTGAGACAGAAAACGAACCTAAAATTGAAGAATTCAAAGGATTTAGAAATATCTAGTGCAAAAGTCTATAATATGTCCATGTAGTCATTGTAGTAATTACCCATTATTATTAGGCTTGATCACAGTAGTAAGCTGAATGCACAGATAAACCTATCGTAATCTCAATTTTTTACAGCGGCCACAAAAGCGAAGTCGCGGGAACCAGCTTATTCATAGGCGCTTAATCAAAACATAATCAATAGGCAGATGGTAAAAATCCAAAGGGTCGGACAGGCAGACAGTCAGACGGCTAAGGTAACCTAGGACCTCATTTCTGACTGACTGACTGACTGACCGACCTACTATCGTTTGAAAGCCTCATAGCTACCATAAATAATCTATAACCTTTCTATGGCGAGTATGTAACACTCCACCTAGGGGTCGTCCATTAATTATGTCAACAAAATAGGGGGGAGGGGGTTTGAAAAAGTTTGACAGTAACTGTTGTTGACAAGGGGGAGGGGGGTTCGGTAAAAGTTGACGTCAACAAATTTTTTTCCAATGAATCAACACAGACCCTTCAAAATGGTAGCGAAAACATTAAGTAATGTTAAAAATGTATAAAGTGCTTAATGTTTAATACTACTAAAAAGCTGGTAATAAACTAAACTCATATATTTGGAAATTCGAGATTGCATTTTTTAGTGTAAAACAATTTGAAAAAATGATTCTACATGTATTGAGCCATTGTGTTTCTTTTTTGTAGGGGGTTCTGGGATTGTTGACATAATTTTTTAGGGGGTCCGTCAATGTTTGACAGTTGTTGACAAGGGGGAGGGGTCAAAAACTGCCTAAAATTTGTTGACATAATTAATGGACGACCCCCTATCAAATTACAGTATGGTCATACGGTGTGCCACTAAAATCTAATGTCAAATCTAGTTTATCTAGAATCAGTAATCGCACAAGAAGTTTAATTAGCATTTTAAAAGCCCAATAACCCACTGACATTATTACGGCTTGGTTGTGTGCCTTAATTTGACTCCTTGTGCATCTGCTTAGCGCTACAGTACTAACAGTAGCCTACAATTCAGTCTATTAATTAAACAATTCCAGCAAAGGAAGGCCTTACGTGTTAAAGCAGGTTTTTTAGCGACCTGGAAAAGGAGCAGGCATTGCAGCAATCTAGATGCAGCAACTATACTGACCCTATGAATGATATTAGCAAAGCAAACTATATAGACTGACAGAAATGTAGTCTAAATGTAAAGGATCGAACACATTTCTTTTAATAAACTCTGAATCAGCTTCTTCCCACGAATTACCCATTTGGGGAGCTACAGAAATTTCTAGATTACGATTAGACCCAACACCTCCATAATTTCTTATTGCTTCACAAGACGGCGTTGAAGACGCGTTAACCTCGGTGATATGTTTATATGCGCTTTGCATGTGGCTTGGCTTCTATACAGGCCTAACTTTTCTTTCTTATCAGTAGGCCTACTATTAATAAACCGTTGGATTATTCTGGTCGCTTCTGCACAGTAATTACGCCGCATAAATAAACCTCGTGCAAAGCGGAAGGAATATAACGGGATCAACTTTGGATAGACGCCGCGATTAAATTATCCCATGTTTCACTCTCTATGCGCTGCGTAGCATCTTGGCAGTTTAGTGTTCGGCATCCGCAGTCAGCTCAGCTGTTGTCTGCGTATTGAGCGGCTGACCAGAACGAAGAGAGAGAGAGAGAGAGAGAGAGAGAGAGAGAGAGAGAGAGAGAGAGAGAGAGAGAGAGAGAGAGAGAGAGAGAGAGAGAGAGAGAGAGAGAGAGAGAGAGATTGGGTGGCTGATGCTGCAACAGAGAACACAAGCAATAATACTTCGTACTCGTTCGTGGCCATCTTAAAAGAGGGAAAATTCGGCAACGTAAGAGGGAAGCGGATCGTCAGGAGTCCACCAAGCGATCGAGGTTGTCAAAATGATCGTCTACATCGGCTGAACATTATTCTGTGGAAATTGCCGTGACGAAAACACCCAACAGAGGGCGGTGCGGATGTCGTGCATAGGCAGTTGATGATCAAGCGCTTCTGCCCGACAGGTGTACCAAGTTGGCCTATACCTGTCCTATGCAAGTCTCGCTCACCGGCTTAATTATGAGGTATTGTTCAGTGATCATTATTTCTTGCTTTTGTCAACGTGAAGTAAGGTTTGTCCTACAGGTCAAACAAACGACTGGCCGATTGAATATGCGACCAAGTGACTAAGTGACTGATTCATTCATGTGTTCGTTCATGCATTCATTTGTTCTTTTGTTAGACTAGGTTGATATTTAGGACAATCGTATTGTTTCATTCACTCATTCGTTGACTGGTCAAAGCGTTGTCATTTCTTTGTTCATGCATTGATTTCTTCGTTCATGCATTCATTTCTTCATTCATGCATTCATTTCTTTATTCATGCATGTATTTCTTCATTCATTGTTTCATTCATGCATTCATTCGTACATTCATTTCTTTGTTCATGCATTTATTTCTTCATTCATGCATTCATTTCTTTATTCATGCATTCATTGTTTCATTCATTTCTTCATTCATGCATTCATTTCTTTGTTCATGCATTCATTTCTTCATTACTTTCTTCATTCATGCATTCATTCATGCATTCATTTCTTTATTCATGCATTCATTGTTTCATTCATTTCTTCATTCATGCATTCATTTCTTCGTTCGTTCATACGTGTGTTGTTCTTCATAAGCCTTGAATATAAATGCTGGCTATGCTACAGGCCTACTTTAACTGTAAACAGCGTTTGATTGGCATTAGGCCTACTTAAGAGCCAGATAGTTCCTCTTAATTGGTATGTAAATAGGCCAAAAACACTCTGGGCATCGTTTTTGAGTTCCTTGTCCTCGTTTGTGTCATCATTCTTATCTCAAACTGCCTACGACAGGAAATTCGCTATGCGTACATTCAAGCGTTGACATAGGCGTAGCTACATGGAGGCACGAGGAGGCAGTTGCCTCCTCTTGTTTTTTTTTATATACTTGAACTTCTATTGACCAAATACACCAATAACCAGCATTTTGACAATAGTCTGTGAAGTTGCCTCCTCGTGAATTTATGTCTGGCTACGTCCCTGAGCGTTGATATATATATATATATATATATATATATATATATATATATATATATATATATATATATATATATATATATATATTCAGCTCATCATCATGCATTTATGTATGACAGCGCTTGAAACTGCGCATAATATAATTTCTTGTCCAATGTTGAATTTTAGTTTTATGGCAGAAGATCGCGAAAGTGTGAATGATGGAGACAGTCAGACGAACAGACCGATAGACAGACCAGACATAGACATACAAACCGGCATAAGTAGGCCCTACAGACAGAGAAACAGAGCTGAGTAACGACGAGAAAGAAAGAGGGAAAGACAGAGACATACAGACAGACAAACAGACAGACAAACAGACAGACAAACAGACAGACAAACAGACACTGAGTGCATGTACAGCGAGATGTTTTCTAAAAGTCTGACGTATTTTTGAGAAGCCCTGAGCCAGTGTTGACAGAAACTTTCCACGATACGCCTTCTGATTACGCAACATGCTCCTCGATCCAGCCTTCCAACTTTCAAGCCAACAAGACTCGAAAGTAGAACGCTATCCGCAGACTATTTCTCCAGAGGCGTAGCTAGGATATTTTGCGCCCGGAGACGAACTGAAATTGGCGCCCCCTCCCTGTCCATGATTTTATAAGAAAACGATAGGCCTATTTCTGATTGTGATCGACTAGCCTGACAATCTTGCATTGTGGTTATGTGACCGTATGTCATTTGTAACGAGTATAATTATGGTGCCCCATAGTGCTCAATGGGGCGCCAAAATCACGTCTGACAACTGGTCAGGATAGGCCATAGCGGAATATTTTTGGGGAGACAAAATTAAATCTTATAAATTTATTTGGGATAAATTAGTTAAAATTGCATCAAAATCAAGAGTAAAATTGCTAATTTTAACCCTCATTTTGGCTCCTCTTCCTTTGGCGCCACAATCATGTCCCCTGCGTTTCCCTAGCTGCGCCTCTGTCTTTCTCTTCTGATAATTTTTTATCTGCACCGTAAGAACTCCGCTCGCCGTATATCCGTCTATCGGTCTTTTTGTATTTTCTGGCGATTAAAATTTTCTCAGATTTACAGTCCACATTTTCACTCGGATCTGAACAAGACTTAATAACACAAAAGCTCACTGCATCGATCTTTAACTAAATGCATGTGTGAATAGCACAATTTTTCACGAATTGCCCGTTGAAGCTGCTAGAATTATGTGCTAGATACATTATGCACAGTCTAGACAATAGATGACTCAAAGAAAGGCTGAACTCTCTTAAGTGAATTATATAGTACTTCAGGCATCCATTGTAACGCGTAATCTGCTTTTGATTAAACTAGGTTCTTGATCCTATCCTGCTCTCGATGGCACCCGTTAACCCCGACCGAAAGCGGTCTGGAAATCTGGAGTTTACAAATAGGCCTACGATAAACATTTTTACCCAGATCCGTAAACTGCTACACTGACTTTGATAGAAACACTTATAGGCCTAAGCTATGCCACTCAAACACAGCGCGGTGTATACGACGCGGTGCGTACCCCACCTCCCCATCCAATTCCTCCTCTTCTGATTGCTGTTATGATGATGATGAATTTATGATTACAATGGAGACGGTGGTGATGATGATGATGATGATTATGATTATAATGATGATGACGATGATGATGATGATGATGATGATGATGATTATAATGATGATGACGATGATGATGATGATGATGATGGTGATGATGATGATGATGATGATGATGATGATGATGATGATGGTGGTGGTGGTGGTGGTGGTGGTGGTGGTGGTGATGATGATGATGATGATGATGATGATGATGGTGGTGGTGGTGGTGGTGATGATGATGATGATGATAATAACAGTAATAATAATAAAATAATAATAATAATATAACAATATAATTTGCTGTGTCCGTGAATAATCTCGTTCCCTGTGTTTAGCTTAAGATTAGCGCTTTAGAAATTTAGAAGTTCAAAATTACAATAATAATTATAATTATAATTATCTTAATAATACTAATATTAATAATAATTAGTATCCTTATTATTGTCACTATTATTGTTGCTATCATTAATATCATTTCTATTGTTCTCATTAGTCTCGTTGCTGTTGTTGCTGTTGTTGTTGTTTGTTCCTATGCTCATTGCATTTTAAACTGCAATGACGCAAAACAAACCCATGACGTAGAATGTTTAACGACGACTATCTATCATAGAGTCGTCTGTGTTTCATTGGCGCATTCTTCCTTGATGAGAGTGACGCTGCATAAATATTAGCGACTGGACTAGTTAACAATATGAATAACGTGACAGCTTCGCGATCGATATGCCGGAATAATATTCTTGCATGATTTATAGATTGAGCGTCTATAACGTTCATTGTCTGCGACGGACCCCCATGCATGCAGACTCATTAGTTATTCGGACTGTGTCGAGTTCCATCACGTAATAGATGGCGCTGAAGTATTAACGGAAAATTCGATCGTTGTTACCTCATCTAAATGCATACTCCGCGTTCCTTCGTCGGCCTCATCTGCATTCCTACCTTTGACTCCTTGTTTTCGCCTGCTTTATGGTATGCCTGTGTGTCTTCTTCTATCCTCCTTTGTAGCATTGCTAGTATTCTTGAGATGGTTCATATGGTTGTCTATCTTTCTTGTTGTGTCTGCTTGCTTTAGTTTGATTCTGTCGTCAGGTCTATGTCTGTTACTCTGGCTCTCTCTCCTGTCTGTGTGTTTCTTTCACTGTTTCTCTGTGTCTGCCTATCTGTTTCTCCGACTGTCTATCTGTTTGTCTGTCTGTTGCTCTATCTGTTTGTCTGTCTGTCTGTTTGTTTCTCTATCTGTTTCTTTGTATGTCTGTTTCTTTGTCTGCTTGTTTCTCTGTCTGTCTGTCTGTCTGTTTGTCTGCCTTATCTGTCTTCCTGTTCCTCATAACTCTTTTCTTTTTTCTTCTCCTGTGTTCCTCTATCTCTGTGTCTGTCCGCGGTTCTCTTAGTTCTCCTCTCTGCTTGCTTTCATCATTTTATGCCTCAGTTTTCTCTCGCTTCTTGTTCTCACTTCTTGTCCATTAACTCTCTGTCTCTCACACTGATTTCCCTGCTTCGTATGTCCTTCTGTCCGTCTGCGTCTGTGTGGTCCTCTGTGGTTCCTCTTCTCTGTTTATTCTTCGCTCAGCACTCTCTCATCTTTTCATACCCCAGTTACTCCCCATCCCCTCCGTTTTCTCTGCCTCTTATTGTCTGTATCCTCCTCTCTTCTTGCCTCTACTTCTCAGCGGTTGTTTTTCTTCTCGTTTTCTTCCTCTGTCCACAGCTCCTCTGCATGCCTATCTCTCCCTTCTCCGGTAATGATCCTATTCATAATACGCCTCTTCCATTTCCGTCGATAGATGGTATACGGTATACTTACCAGAAACCCAATCCTGCGGGTGTTTTTTCGCTTAGCTAAGACGCAGATTATCACTTTCAATGGCGTCTGCCTCGTTGGGTTCAATGTCCGTGAAAGAGCGGAATAACTATATCTCGTGTAGAGCTTCTCTACCATTCAGACTGACGAAGGAAATATTATCTGACACCAAACTCTCAAGACTCTTTGTGCATTGATCACCCTTTCGTAACACCGCCGTCTTTGTCTCCCACAGTTGAGCAGAACAAACAAGAGCTGAGTCGTTGCAATCATTCTAGAAATGGTGCATTTTGACTGACTTTTTCTCTATTTCCTTTGACCAGTTCCGCCAGCGCCTGAAAACCTCTCTCTTTACCAGTGAAGACACTGGCCCGGGTCGGGAGCGCCTCTGTTTTTGAATGGCGCTATATAAATACTCGATTACGATTACGATTATGTATGTATGTATGTATGTATGTATGTATGCATGCACGTACGTATGACGCATTGTAAGTAGGCCTACATGTAGTTAACAAAGCGTTGTGCACATGACCTTGAACTGATCTGATCAGGTGCTTTTTAGACCGTGGTAAAGATGTATGCTGCATGGAGTCAAGCGCAACAATGCGTTTATGCATCGGCACTAGGCTATACCTCAAGCGACTAAGGTGTATGACGTCACTCGTGCATGCTTTAATCCCCAGGTAAATGGTTTCAGTTTACACTGAGCCCCAGAGCAATTTAAGCTTCAAGCAGACGTGGATCTAGATTCTAGAAGATATATAATGAACGAAACTCAACAGGTTTGATAGCCAACCAGTTTGTACGAACAGTCCGTTAAGTCGCAACAACAGACACCTTGTGCACCCTCCTCTTGAGGCTCAGTGTTAGATGTATGTACACCAGAGAGCGCTTTGGCAGCTGGTGCAATAAGGAATATACTTACTTACTTACTTTTCCTTCCTCCCTCTTCTCTATTTATACAAATTGCATCCTCTGCGTCCAAGTATTACCAGCTGGCCCCTGCAGTCGTATATGATATGTATACCTTGAAGACATGAATTCCTTCACGTGGCTGTACATCACACAAGTATCATCGGCGCCATCTTGAAATATCTGATAATGGCAGACATTACAGTGCCCTCAGCCATGCATACCACATGTAGACACTGTTTGCTCTATGCTACAGGACAAACACTGTGCCTGTAATCACACTGAAGTGTCTGAATCATTGTACTTTGTCAACTGTACCATAAAGACGTTTCTTTACTGCAGTACTTAAGGCGCCGTATACAGAAACCACGTGATCAGGCCAGACGTCCCTGGATTTAGATCTATATATATTTATACTCATTCAGTAATCTGTGCCTTGTATATATACATATATGTATATATACGCCATGTGAATATGTCCTATATACATAACCTGTATATATATATACATGTACGTATGCACATGGTCAATATATATATATATATATACATTATACACGGTATAATAATTATGTATTACATGACCTATATATACGCATGTATACACATGGCCAATATATTGTATAATATATAATATATATGTATAACGAACAGTGTAATATATATATATATATTATATATATATATATATATATGTATATATATTACAGGCTATATGGATGCATAGGCTTACACTGTTGTTCAAGATTCTTAAAATATGCCGAACGGTTGGTTGGACCACCACCATCTGATGGATCAATAACGAAGGCTACTGCTGCTGCTGCTGCTGCTGCTGCTGCTGCTGCTGCTGAACCGGAGATGCTTTTTGGTACGTACGCAAATGTCAAAGGTTCAGCGCCATCTCCCGACGCAGTTCAAAGTCAGGCGGCAGTTCATGCAGCGCCACCTACAATTACACGAATAAACACACATGTAAGCACACATACATGCATATTTGCGTATACATATGCCTATGCCTATGCTTGTATACATATACACTAATCTATCTCCAAGGATACACGTATGAGCATTGAGCAGAGATCGTAATCGTAATCGTAAACTCCATATGCCTATAATAGCGCTACTCAAAAGCTAAGCACAAAACAACACCTGCAGCTTGTTCACGAACCATGCGTCATATTATCAGAGAGATACGCATATTAAAATATCCGATGTTTTGTACATTCGTGCAGTGCATCTTTTTATGCAAATGTGGTGACATATGACCCAGTAATAATATCGTGTTGCCTCGGGTATACAATGGACGCAACGCAAATATTTGTTGTTTATGCAAATGTGAAGAGGGTGTGACGACAGATTTGATCATGCGGACCAAATTACTCCGCTGGCATGCCGCATAGATAAAGGAGTATAGGTTCATCAATACAGATTTCAGTTACCATAGAGGGAATCCAATGATTGTAAGAGACTGTGGAGTGTCTGTAGTGTAACACACCATCCCGCCATTCAAGGCATTTAGGGTGTAGTTCTCTTAAATCATCACTAGTTGCCGCGACAGAGTCGTTGGAACTTGGATGCACGCACTTGTTCAACTAAAGGTGGCTGTTGTCCAACGTTTTCCAAATGTAGAACCTAAACCTAACTTGTGAGAATTATAACCTAATCTAGAACCTAAGAGAATATCGAATCCATAGCCTAACCTATAACCTAAGACAATGTGTAAGAATCTATAACTTATGCTATAGGCCCTAACCTAATCTAAAACCTAACTGGTGAATCTATAATCTATGCTCGCGTTTAGTTGGATAAAGCGTAGAAGGCATGAAACACGATGCCTACGTCCATTATTGTAAACAAAGACACATTTAGGTGACGGGATCTCCTCATTTAGATGGACAGATCTCATAGTTCGAGTGGCGCGTATCGAATCAGAGGTGCAGAAGTTCAGATCGGACGGGGTCCGCCTGTATTTAATCATTGTATATTATGTGGATATATTTCTGCACGGAGATTGTTCAACATCTCTTGGAAGCATTCAAAGTCGTCTCTCGCTGTAAGGAGAAAATATATAATGATGAGAGAGACAGAGACAGAGACAGAGACAGACAGACAGACAGACAGACAAACAGACAGACAGACAGAGAGACCTAGTCAGACAGACAGACAGAGACAGACAGACAGAGTGAGGAGAGACAGAATGAGGAGAGACAGAAGCAGAGAGAGACACGCAGACAGAGACAGACAGACAGCAAGGGAGGGACGGGAAGAGAGAGAGAGAGAGAGAGAGAGAGAGAGAGAGAGAGAGAGAGAGAGAGAGAGAGAGAGAGAGAGAGAGAGAGAGAGAGACCAGATTGCAGTAAAGATGGTCTCAGATTTAAGTGAAGATGGTCTCAGATGGGATAGACTAGGATGGTCTCAGCTTGGAGTGAATGTCGTCTCCGGTTAGATAATAGATGACGCCGGTGTTGGGCAGGAGATAGTCTCTGGAAAGTAGTGCGCTTCAAACGCAAGTGCCATTACGAGAGGCGGATCGCTCACAAGCAGAGGAGTAAACGAGCAGTAGATCTTCGCCCTTATAGAGCTCGTGGGGCTCGTCGGTCCGTCTTTCTGCAGTTTATCTTTCGTCTGCTCCAACCTTGCATATCATTTGCTGACAATTCTCTCGACTCGTTGCAGTCGCTGTTCACGAAATCCGTCGTTCTACATCACGTTGCGCGACGCTGTACTGCAGAGTAACGATTTTATTGCGGTGACTAAAATTCTCGCATCAATCTGCAAATCCACAGTCATTAACGTGTACTTGTGCGGTCTGCATCCAACCTTTTATTACCATTTACCACGACCGTAAATACCGGAGTGGTAATGCAACGCTTGAGGCGAAACTTCACTTGGAAAGCAACTCCAAAATGCCACATAGATTATCCGTTTTATGTTCGCATACCGATGAACAAATGTTGGCTGAAGAACAGGACGCATTGGTAGAATATGGTATCTTCAGAGGCAAAAATCTGATCATAACTTTGGGGGACACATTTTTCCGGGGGCTGGATCTTTGTATTTTTTAAGGGGGGACAGATAGGCCCAGTCAAAACTTTGGAGGGGACAGTCCCCCTCTGCCCCTCACCCCGTGATTAACTCCTGGTAGCCTATCAAGTTGTGTGGAGTTCTGGTCTAGTCATTTTAGGTTTTAGATTTAAAAGAGGCACTCAAGGAAAATCATGTCCTCTGAGTTTATCCACAGCAGCAAAGCGATATATGTACATTCATAGGTTATGACAAGCCAGGAATTCGAACCCGAGTTGCGCTGGTAAAACGCTGCTTGGCCATCGTCATTTCCATGGACATCCTTCTTCTTCTAGTTCTCTGCCTCCTGATCCGCTTCTTTGAGGTTTAGATGGGACCCATATGGACTTTACACGGACTCCATATGGGAATATAGGTCCTGGGGTCATGTGGGCATGCTGGCAGGAATCATTGCCAGTTTCGATTTACATATATAATGTCATAAACTTGAACATACAAGCGGACTAAAATAAGTTAACCAGAACACAAACACAGAAGCTCAAGGCCATTACCGGCTACTTTATTAGGCTGAAATTGTTGTTGAGCTTGGCCTATTTCTTACATGTTTTTGCAGCCCATGCAAAAATATTGTCCAAATTTCCGTACCTGCTTTTGTAGCCCATATAAAATATTCCAATTTCCCTACCTACTTTTGTAGCCCATATATAAATACTATGGCCCATTTTCCGTACTTGCTTTTGTAGTCATATAAAATATTGGCCCATTTTCCGTACCAGCGTTTGCAGCCCATATCAAATATTATGGCCCAATTTCCGTACCGTAGGCTGCTTTTGTAGCCCATATCAAATGTTGTCCCAGTTTCCGTACTTTGCTTTTGTAGCCCATATAAAAATAGTATGGCTAATCTTGGTAGCCTACATATTAAAGTATTATAATGACCTAATTTTCGAAGCCTGTATTAAACAGCATACGTCCGTTTCCAGTCATATTAATTGTAAAACGCTTCTTGGATTTCTTGCATTTTGCGCTTCTTGCGGTCAACATTCATTCAAGAAAGTTATATAGCGCCCCTTCGAGGTACCTATTCATAAGCGTAAAGCACTGGTTTGAACATATTCTGTGAAAGTCCGAACTGCTTACAAAACTGATACCATTTTTATTAATTCTGCCAGCACACAGAGGCGCAAACGTAGAGAATAGAGATATATACCCAAGCAGAAACTTACGACGATACATTGTGCGTGTGTATGTGTGTGTGTGTGTGTGTATGTGTGTGTATGTGTGTGTATGTGTGTATGTGTATGTGTATGTGTGTGTATGTGTGTGTATGTGTATGTGTGTGTATGTGTATCTGTGTGTATGTGTATGTGTGTCTATGTGTGTGTGTGTGCGTGCGTGCGTGTGTATGTGTGTATGTATGTGTGTATGTGTGTGTATGTGCGTGTAATGTATCCTAGAAGTAGCTTGCTACTGACGATGTTATAGAAATTGTGGTCATTACATTA